>CM069166.1:14619373-14704373 GCA_035221665.1 Okamejei kenojei | reverse complement strand
TCTCCCCTGACTCTCAGTCTGAAGAAGGGTCTCGGCCCGAAGCATCACCTCTTGTTATTTTTGCTTCCACCTGCAGAGATGCTGCCTGTCCCGCTGAGTCACTCACTCCAGCGTTGTTGTGTCTATCTCCAGCATCCGCGGTTCCCTCCTGTGGACGTTGCACCTGGTACTGGCTGGGAACTGCACTCAGCACTCTGCATCTTCCCCTTCTCTCTGCCTATTGCACGTGTGTTTAAGCTGGATTGTCTGGAACAACACAAAAGAAAACATTTGCCGCTAACTTACCGAGCAGTGGGGAAGGTGTCCTGGATGGAGGTGCCATGGCAGAGTTGTCCTCTCTCCACGCTCTCGCCCGTGCAGCGTCGCCTGTGACAATGTATCTGTGACTGTGTGTCGCCAATCCCCCAAACTCGCTCCAAACCACACCTCCCACACTCGCACAATCTGCCAACCAATGCAGAATGGGAGGTGCCAGCGTCTCACGGTCGACAACGCAGCTTTTCAATGAGTCACCGGCTATTTTGAGAGGAAACTGTATATTTTCAGTGTGTTCCGATATCTTTTTATATGCCCGGGATTTCCTCGAATGCTTCTGCTGGTTTGTTGTAACTTTTAGCATCACAGAGTCACACAGCGTAGAAACAGGTCCGGAGAAGGGTTTCAACCCCAAGCTCACCTGTTCCCTTTCTCCAGAGATGCTGCCTGACCCGCAGACTTGCTCCAGCATTTTGAGTATATCTGTGGAAACAGGCCCTTTGGCTCAACCTGTCCATGCTGACCAACCTGCCACATTTATGCTAGTCCTACCTGCCCGCGCTTTGCCCATACCCCTCTAAACCTTTCCAATGTTGGGGGAGTCCAGAACCAGGGCCCACTGTTTAAGAAGGTAGACAAAAATGCTGGAGAAACTCAGTGGGTGAGGCAGCATCCATGGAGCGAAGGAAATAGGCAACGTTTCGGGCCGAAACCCTTCGACAAGCCATTTTGAACGGAGATGAGGAAACACTTTTTGTGAATCTGTGGAATTCTCTGCTTCTGAGGGAGGTGGAGGCCGGTTCTCTGGATGCTTTGAAGAGAGAGTTAGTTAGAGCTCTTAAAGATAGGGGATATGTCGAGAAGGCAGGAATGGGGTAACGATTGTGGATGATCAGCCATGATCATCTTGAATGGTGGTGCTGTTGATCAGTATGGACTAGTTGGGACAAAGGGCCTGGTTCCACACTGTAGCACTTTATAAATCTATGACTCTCTCCGCAGTTCCTTGTGTCTCTGTCTTAATGTTGGAAGAACTCAACGGGTCAAGCAGCATCTATGGAGGCAAAGTGAAGGTCAATGTTGACCTGATGCAGGGTACACATAAGGCTGGAGAAACTCAGCGGGTGCAGCAGCATCTAAGGAGCGAAGGAGATAGGCGACGTTTCGGGTCGAGACCCTTCTTCAGACTGGGTCAGGGATCAGGGAAACGAGAGATATAGACGGTGATGTGTAGAGATAAAGAACAATGAATGAAAGATATGCAAAAAAGTACCTGATGCAGGGCCTTGATCCGAACCATCGATCATCCTTCTACCTCTAGAGACGGAGTTTCACCTAACAACTACCTTCAGCACTTTAACTTTTGCTCCAGATTCCAGCATCTGCAGTATCTCGTGCCCCGTTCACCGAATGTTACTCGAAAACAAAACGTTGGGAGGGGGGGAAATAAAGGCCATAGAAAGCAGGCGGCTAGGGCTCACAATGGAACAGTCGCTGCATGGGGCCCGGGTTTGATCCTGACTACGGCTGCTGTTTGTATGGAGTTTTGTACGTTCTCCCCGTGACCGTGTGGGTTTTCTCCTGGAGCTCCGGTTTCCTCCCACACTCCAAAGACGTACAGGTTTGAAGGTTAATAAGCTTCGGTAAATATTGTAAAAATTGCCCCTAATGTGTGTAGGATGGTGCTAGTGTATGGAGATCGCTGGTTGGTGTGTTCTTGGTGGGCTGAAGGGCCTGTTTAGATGTTGTATCTCTAAAGTTTAAAGTCTAAAATGGGTTAAACCTGCCTCATCCCTGTAGAAACAAAGAACTGCAGGTGCTGATTAATATACAAAAGGACACAAAGTGCTGGAGTAACTCAACAGTGTCAGGCAACATCTCCGGAGAACATGGATAGATGATCTATCGGATCGAGATGCTTCTTCAAAGTGAAGAAGGGTCTCGGCTCGAAATGTCACCTGTCCATGGTAGACAAAAATGCTGGAGAAACTCAGCGGGTGCGGCAGCATCTATGGAGCGAAGGAAATAGGCAACGTTTCGGGCCAAAACCCTTCTTCAGACTGATGTAGGGTGGGGGGGCGGGAAGAAAAAAGGAGAAAGGAAGGAGGAGGAGCCAGAGGGCTGACGGAGAGCTGAGAAGGGGAGGGGACAGCAAGGGCTACCTGAAATCGGAGAGGTCAATGTTCATGCCACTGGGGTGCAGACTGCCCAAGCGGAATGTCACCTGTCCATGTTCGCCAGAGATGCTGCCTGAACAGCTAAGTTACTCCAGCAGTTTGTGTCCTTTTCTGCCTAGTTACTATCCGGTCACACACTCCTGGGGCAGGGACAGCATGGGTCAGACACAGAGTAAAGTTCCAGCTGCATCGCCCCAACAAACCACACACAGACAAGGTACTGAGAATGAGTCAACCTCGAACCTTGGGGTGGGAGATTGCAACCTTCGCGTGGTCCGCCCTGTTTCGACGAATGCAATCAACCCGGCGTGCACAATCAAATAAGATCAAATAGAACAAGTTGTCCAACAACTTTAGGCTGTGCACGCCACTCGCAAGAAGAAGATCCTCTAACCTCAGGGCATCACCTGCACACACTCCCCATATTTGCATGGGAAGGAAATGCAGATGCTGGTTCACACCAAAGAGAGACACAAAATGCTGGAGTAACATAGAAACATAGAAAATAGGTGCAGAAGCAGGCCATTCGACCCTTCGAGCCAGCACCGCCATTCAATATGATCATGGCTGATCATCCAGGCACCATCTCTGGAGAGAATAGGTGATGTTTCGGGTCGAGACCCTTCATCAGATTGAAGAAGGGTCCCAACCTAAAACGTCTCCTGTCCATGTTGCCCAGAGATGCTGTCTGACCCACTGAGTTACTCCAGCTTTTATGTCTATCTTCACTTTCCATATTTTATGGCTTTCTGCAGGAGAATCTTAGTTCAGCTCAGGTGTTTGGACATTGAACACACACGCACACACTCACACATACACACACTCTCACACACACACACACACACACACACACACACACACACACACACACACACACACACACACACACTCACACACACACACACACACACACACACACACACACACACACACTCACACACACACACACACACACACACACACACACACTCACACACACACACACACACACACACACACACACACACACTCACACACACACACACACACACACACACACACACACACACACACACACACACACTCACACACACACACACACACACACACACACACACACACACACACACTCACACACACACACACTCACACACACACACTCACACACACACACACACACACACACACACACACACTCACACACACACACACACACACACACACACACACACACTCACACACACACACACACACACTCACACACACACACACGCACACACACACACACACACACACACACACACACACACACACACACACACACACACACACACACACACACACACACACACACACACACACACACACACACACACACACTCACACACACACACACACACACACACACACACACGCACACACACACACACACACACACACACACACACACACACACACACACACACACACACACACACACACACACACACACACACACACACACACACACACACACTCACACACACACACACACACACACACACACACACGCACACACACACACACACACACACACACACACACTCACACACACACACACACACACACACACACACACTCAACACACACACACACACACACACACACACACACACACACACACTCACACACACACACACACACACACACACACACACCACACACACACACACACACACACACACACACACACACACACACACACACACTCACACACACACACACACACACACACACACACACACACACACACACACACACACACACACACACACACACACACACACACACACACACACACACACACACACACACACACACACACACACACACACACACACACACTCACACACACACACACACACACACACACACACACACACACACACACACACACACACACACACACACACACACACACACACTCGCACACACACACACACACACACACACACACACACACACACACACACACACACACACACACACACACAGACTCACACACACACACACACACACACACACACACACACACACACACACACACACACACACACACACACACAGACAGGGAATTGAATAGGCGTTTTTGATGCAATGAATGAGACTTTGTTATCAGTTCCTGATAGCCGTTTGCTGAAACACGTTCATAATTCTCACTGATAAGCACCACTCCCTGCCCTGCGGCTGTTTACTTTCACTCAGAAGTACAGCGTGGAAACAGGTGCCTTGGCCCAGCACGTCTACGGTGATCATTGATCACCCATTCACACTAGTTCAACCCTTCCTCCACACTGGGGGCAATTTACAGAGGGCCAATTAACCCACAAACCTGCACGTCTTTGGAGTGTGGGAGGAGACCAGAGCACCCGGAGGAAACCCGTGCGGTCACAGGGAGAACGTGCAAACTCCGTACGGGCAGCAACCGAGGTCATAAGTACATAAGTTCATAAGTTCTAGGAGCAGTATTTGGCCATTTGGCCCATCAAGTCTACTCCGCCATTCAATCGTGCTGATCTTTCTCTTCCTTTCAACCCCATTCTCCTGCCTTCTCCTCATAACCCCTGACGCCCGCACTGATTAAGAATCTATCAAGGTCAGGATCGATCACGGGTCTCTGACGCTTTGAGGCAACAGCACTACCAGCTGTGCCACTGTGCCACCCCCTGCTTTGCAATTCACAAGTTATAGCAGTAGAATTAGGCCATTCGGCCTATCGAGTCCACTCCACCATTCTGGTCATGGCTGATCTCTGCCTCCTAATCCCATTCTCCTGCCTTCTCCCCATAACCCCTGACACCCGCACTAATCAAGAATCCATATATCTCTGCCTTAAGATTATCCACTGACTTGGCCTCCACAGCCCTCTGTGGCAATGGGTTCCACAGATTAACTAGCCTCTGACTAAAGAAGTTCCTCCTCACCTCCTTTAATTCTGAGGCTGTGACCTCTGGACCTAGACTCTTCCACCAGTGGAAACATCCTCTCCACATCCACTCTATCCATGCCTTTCATAATTCTGTAAGTTTCAATGAGGTCCCCCCCCTCTAAACTACAGCGAGTACAGGCCCAATGCCGTCAAACGCTCATCATATATTAACCCACTCATTCCTGGAATAAGTATTGTAAACCTCCTCTAAACCCTCTCCAGAGCCAGCACATCATTCCTCAGATATAGGGCCCAAATTAGCTCACAGCCCTCTAAACGCAGCGCCTTACAGAGCCTCAGGGTTACATGGTTGTATTTGTTTTCCAGTCCTCTTGATATAAATGCTGGCATTGAATTTGCCTTCCTTACTACAGATTTGACTTGCAAAATAACTTTATTGGGAATCCTGCACCAACACTCCCAAGTCCCTTTGCACCTCTGATTTCTGGATTCTCCCTCCGTATAGAAAATAGTCTACGCCTTTATTCTTATTACCAAAATGCATGACTCCGCACTTTTTTAAACCAAATTCCATCTGCCGCTTCTCCGCCCACTCTCCCAACCTGTCCTTCTGCAGAGTCCTTGCTTCCTCTACACGTCATGAGGAATAGGAGTAGAATTAGGCCACTCGGCCCATCAAGTCTACTCCGCCATTCAATCATGGCTGATCTGCCTCTCCCCCCTAACTCCATTCTCCTGCCTCTGCGCCATAACCTTTTATACCCTTATTAATCAAGAATCTCTCTATCTCTGCCTTAAAAATATCCACTGACTTGGCCTCCACAGCCTTCTGTGACAAAGAATTCCACAGATTCACCACCCTTTCTGGCTAAAGACATTTCTCCTCATCTCCTTCCTAAAAGAGCGTCCTTTCTGCCTGCCCCTCCACCTATCGTCGCATCATCTGCAAACCTGGCCACAAAGCCTTCAATCCCCTCATCCAAATCAAATCAGAATCTGATCTCCTCAGATCTCTGGCAGTATGAGGTCGCACTTGTGACCAACTTCAGTCCCGCGCTTCGATATCATATATACACGTAGGGGAACGGCGCGATATGGATCGCCTGCAGGCAGCGGAGATTAGACCACGTATGGCACGGACATTGTGGGCTGTAATAGCCTGCGCCCATGATGCACTTTGCGAATACGGAGAAAAACGAGCTAAATTAAACTTCACCATTTGTGATGATGTTGCTAGACTTCAGAATGGTTTATATACGAATGAAAAACCATGGGCAGGATTAATTTACAACTAGAACACAACACGCAGGAAGTACTCAGTCGGTCAGCCCACATCCCACTTGTGGGATGAGAAACAGAGTCAACATCTTATCAGTTCATAAGTGATAGGAACAGCATTAGGCCATTCGGTCTACTTCGTCATTCAATTTAACCCTCCTAACCCCATTCTCCTGCCTTCTCCCCTGTCACCCGTACTGATCGAGAATCTATCTATCTCTACCTTAAAAATATCCATTGACTTGGCCTCCGCAGCCTTTAGTTTAGTTTAGAGATACAGCGCAGAAACAGGCCCTCCAACCCACGCTGGCCACCGATCCACGCACACTAATTCCATGTCCCGCACACTTATGGCAATTTAGAGAAGACAATTAAACCTACACACAAAGATTCAGAGCGTCTTTGGGATGTGGGAGGAAACCGGAGCACCCGGAGAAAACCCACGCGGTCACAGGGAGAACATGCAAACTCCACACTGACAGCACCCGTGGTCAGGATTGAACCCGGGTCTCTGACACTGAGAGGCAGCAGCTCTACCCGCTGCACCACCATGTCGGCACTGGGCTTTCCACCGTGGCTCAGGGTAATTCTGTTAAATGGCAACGCACTCTCAAGGGATCCTCCCCCAGAATAACCAGTATGCAAATCCACTAAACGTGGGCTGCTGCATCTTGTAAAGAGGAACTATGTTGTGGGATGCAGAAGTGGGAAATGCTAAAATGCCCGCACCACGGAACGCAACCCTCCTTCACTCCGGCTCGTGTTTGGTCTAAATGCTATTCCACAATGTCACTGAATTTGAACAACGGCTGAACAATGAGGAAGATGTGACCATCATTGGTTCTGCTGCGTGGGGACGTTCGTTAAATTGTGTTCTTTTTATTCATATGGCTGTATGGCAACTCAAATCTCACTGTACCAATTGGTGCACGTGACAATAAATGAACTTGCACTTGAATGTGAAAGGATCGGAACTCCCTTTCATTTCACTCACTCCCTCATCACCTCCATTCCTCCCCCTTTCCCCCACCCCCACACCACCCCACTCCCCCCCACACCACCCCCTCCCCCACAGCAACCCCCTTAAACATCACCACCCCCACCTCCCCCGCACCACCACCCCACTCCCCCCCACACCCCCCGCTCCCCCCTCCCCCACAGCAACCCCTCTAAACCTCACCACCCCCACCTCCCCCACACCACCCCCACTCCCCCCCACACCACCCCCACCTCCCCCACACCACCCCACTCCCCCCCACACCACCCCACTCCCCCACACCACCCCACTCCCCCCCACACCACCCCACTCCCCCCCCACCACCCCCCCACACCACCCCGCTCCCCCCCACACCACCCCACTCCCCCACACCACCCCCATAACACACCACTCCCCCCACACCACCCCGCTCCCCCACTACCCCCTCCCCCACAGCAACCCCCCTAAACCTCACCACCCCCACCTCCCCCACACCACCCCGCTCCCCCACACCACCCACCCCCCCCCCCACTACCCCTCCCCCTCCACCCCACACCCCCACTCACTCCCTCGTCATCTCTGCTCACTCCTTCTCCACCCCGGTCACACCCTCTCTGCCCCGCTCACTCCCTCTTCACCTCATTCACTCCCACTTCGCCCCGCTCACTACTCCCTCCCTCTCCGCACTCACTCCCTCTTCACCCCGGTCACTCCCTCTCCTCCTCTCTCCCATCAGGCAAGAGGTACAGAAGTATGAAAACGCACTCCTCCAGATTCAGGGACAGTTTCTTCCCGGCCGTAATCAGGCAACTGAACCATCCTCTCACCAACTAGAGAGCGGTCCTGACCTCCCATCTACCTCATTGGAAACCTTTGAACGATCTTTAATCGGACTTTATCGGACGTACATCCAATGTTATCCCCTTTATCCTGTATCTCCACACTGTGGAGGGCTTATGGTAATCATCTATAGTCTTTCTGCTGACTGGATAGGATGCAACAAAAGCTTTTAAAAAACATTTGGACAGGTACATGGATAGGAGAGGTTTAGAGGGATGTGGGCCAAATGCAGGCAGGTGGGACTAGTGTAGATGGGACATGTGGTCGGAGGCTGAAGGTCCTGTTTACATGCTGTTTAACTCTATGATTATGACTCTACCAATCCTGACTGCATCACTGGCCAAGATTAGGCTCGTCCACGACTTACAACTTTTTACTCAAAGGTTGTTAACTGTAGCAATGGGAGGGAAGGCAAATGTTTAGTTAACGTTAACCTGATTTCTCTAACACTAGTAACCCTTCTATCCCCTCTCTCTCCATCCCTCCCACGACCAAGTCATTGTATTAGGTTCAAAGTTGCCTTGTTGAGTCTCATTGTCTGTAACTCATTTTCACCGAGGCCACAGCTAACTATGGCCTGTTTCCTTTATCATTGTTACTTTTTTACATATTCATTTTTATATATCTCTCTACATCACCGTCTACATCTCTCGGTTCCCTCTCCCCTGAGTCTCGACTGACTACCCGCCCTTCCCAATCCCCAATCCTTTCCACTCGTCACTTTAATGTCATGTTTCATGTATTTCAAGATTCAAGATTCAAGAGAGTTTATTGTCATGTGTCCCAGATAGGACAATGAAATTCAGCACAACAGAATATTGTAGGCATAAATAAATACAGAACAGATCAGTGTGTCCATTGAATATATACTTACACACATAAATAATCAGATAAAGTGCAATGGGCTATTAATGTTCAGAGTTTTGTTTGAATTGGGTTTAATAGCCTGATGGCTGTGGGGAAGCAGCTATTCCTGAACCTGGATGTTGCAGATTTCAGGCTCCTGTACCTTCTACCTGAAGGCAGCGGGGAGATGAGTGTGTGGCCAGGATGGTGTGGGTCCTTGATGATGCTGGCAGCCTTTTTGAGGCAGCGACTGCGATAGATCCCCTCGATGGAAGGGAGGTCAGAGCCGATGATGGACTGGGCAGTGTTTACTACTTTTTGTAGTCTTTTCCTCTCCAGGGTGCTCAAGTTGCCGAACCAAGCCACGATGCAACCGGTCAGCAAGCTCTCTACTGTGCACCTGTAGAAGGTCGAGAGAGTCCTCCTTGACATACCGACTCTCCGTAATCTTCTCAGGAAGTAGAGGCGCTGATGTGCTTTCTTTATAATTGCATCAGTGTTCTCGGACCAGGAGAGATCTTCGCAAATATGCACGCCCAGGAATTTGAAGCTCTTGACCCTCTCCACCGTCGACCCGTTGATATAAACGGGACTGTGGGTCCCCATCCTACTCCTTCCAAAGTCCACAATCAGTTCCTTGGTTTTACTGGTGTTGAGGGCCAGGTTATTGTGCTGGCACCATTTGGTCAAATGGTCGATCTCTATACTCTGACCCACCTCCATCAGTGATTCGTCCCACAACAGTGGTGTTGTCAGCGAACTTGATGATGGAATTCGCACTATGACCGGCTACGCAGTCATGAGTATAGAGTGAGTACAGCAGGGGGCTGAGCACGCAGCCTTGAGGTGCTCCCATGCTGATTGTTATCGAGTCTGACACATTTCCACCAATACGAACAGTCTGTGGTCTGTGGATGAGGAAGTCGAGGATCCAATTGCAGAGGGATGCGCAGAGACACAGTTCTGCGAGTTTGGTAACCAGCTTGGAGGGGATGATTGTTTTAAATGCCGAGCTGTAGTCAATGAGTAACAGCCTTACATATGAGTTTTTGTTGTCCAAGTGGTCCAGAGCGGAGTGGAGGGCCAGCGAGATCACATCCACCGTTGATCTGTTGTGGCGGTAAGCGAACTGCAGTGGGTCCAGGTTTTTGTCGAGGTAGAAGTTGATTTGCGCCATGATCAACCTCTCAAAGCACTTCATCACCACAGGCGTTAGTGCCACAGGTCGATAGTCATTGACGCACGTCACCTTGCTCTTCTTGGGCTCTGGTTTCATTGATGCCCTTTTGAAGCAAGTGGGAACATCAGACCTCAAAAGTGACAGGTTGAAAATGTCCGTAAAAGCTCCAGCCAGTTGGTCCGCACAGGTTTTTAAAACACGACCAGGTATAACATCAGGTCCAGGCGCTTTCCGAGGATTCACCCCTCTGAAGGATTTCCTGATGTCGGCCTCTGTGACTGAGACTGAAATACCATCACAGCGAATGGGGGCTCGGGAAGGCACATCCGTGTTCTCCCTATCAAAGCGTGCGTAAAACGCATTGAGCTCATCAGGGAGTGATGATTCGCCGACATCCAAGCTGCCTCCTGATGTTGCCTTGTAGGAGGTGATTGCATTCAGGCCCCGCCACAGCTACCGAATATCCGTCTCATACTCCAGCTTGGAGCAGAAGTCCCTTTTGGCCCTTTTGATGGCCTTACTAAGGTCGTATCTGGACTTCTTGTAGACCACTGTATCATCAGACATGAATGCCCGGTGTCTGGTCTTCAGAAGAGTGCAGATTTCATAGTTCATCCAAGGTTTCTGATTGGGTAACACTCGGAAGGTTTTTGTGCGGATGCAGTCCTCCACACATTTCTTTATGAAGTCTGTAACGACTGTGGCGTATTCATTCAGGTCCGTTGCCGAGTCCTTGAACATTTCCAAGTCTACAGACTCGAAGCAGACCTGGAGGTGTTCCTCTGCCCCCCCCCCTGACCAGCTCTGTACTGTCCTCACCTCTGGGGGTGCGCTCTTTAATTGTTGTCTGTAGGCAGGGAGAAGCAGCACCACAGTGTGGTCGGATTTACCGAAGTGAGGGCGAGGGATAGAGCGATAGGCATCCTTGATGGTGGTGTAGCAGTGGTCGAGGGTGTTTGGACCTCTGGTGCACAATCCTACATTATTAATATTATCAATTATGGATTAATTCTGCTTCTAATTATTTAGGGAGTTAGGGACCGAATTCTTGAGGTTTGCTTTGTCGAAGTCCCCAGCAATGGTGGTAAATGCCTCGGGGTAAGACGTCTGGTGTTTGTTGACCACGGCGTGCAGCTCCTCCAGTGCCAGACGGACGTCTGCCTGGGGTGGGATGTAGACCGCGGTCAGGATGATTGAGGTGAATTCCCACGGAACGTAGAAGGGACGGCACTTCACCGCCAGATGTTCGAGGTGTGGAGAGCAGGAGTTGGACAGGACTGCCACGTTTGAGCACCAGAGTTGACCATGAGGCCGACGCCCCCTCCTCTCCCTTTCCCAGATGCCAGTGTACGGTCCATGCGGTGGATGGAGAACCCTTCAGGCTGGACCGCTGAGTCTGGGGAGCTGGGGGTGAGCCATGTCTCTGTGAAACAGAACACAGAGCATTCCCTCAGCTCCCTTTGATAAAGCAGCCTTGCCCTCAAGTCCTCCACTTTGTTTTCAAGTGACTGTACGTTGGCCAGTAGGATAGTAGGGAGAGGGGGCTGAAGTCCCCTGCCCTTGAGTCTTGTGTTTTTATGTTTTGTGTTTGTATTGTGTGTCTTGTGTCTTATGACTTGTGGCAAATCAATTTCCCTCCTGGGATAAATAAAGTTCTTTCGTATCGTATCGTATCGTATCGTATCAACCCGAAACGTCACATATTCCCTCTCTCCAGAGATGCTGTCTGACCCGCTGAGTTACTCCAGCATTTTGTGTCCACCTTCTGCAGAGAGGAAATGCTGCATTATTGATGTCAATAGACAATAGACAATAGGTGCAGGAGTAGGCCATTCGGCCCTTCGATCCAGCACCGCCATTCAATGTGATCATGGCCGATCATCCCCAATCAGTGCCCCGTTCCTGCCTTCTCCCCATATCCCCGGACTCCGCTATCTTTGAAAGCCCTATCTAGCTCTCTCTTGAAAGTATCCAGAGAACCGGCTTCCACCGCCCTCTGAGAATTCCACACTCGAACTCTGTGAGAAAAAATGTTTCCCTATTTCCGTTCTAAATGGTTCACCCCTTATTCTTAAACTGTGGCCCCTGGTTCTGGTCTCCCCCAACATTGGGAACATGTTTCCCGCCTCTAGCGTGTCCAAACCCTTAATGATCTTATATGTCTCATGTGTCCATTAATGTTGCATGTCATATCCACATCCGCCGCAGTTATCATGAGCTTCCTTGCCTACATCTAGACCCAATGCACCTTTTGTGACAATGCACATCAGTATGGTGGATCGGTACCTCTAAAAACTTTAAAATATATTTCATCTCTGCAAGAAGATTACCAGAGGTTACTATTGTGTGCAGGTCTGGTTGTCCCATTACAGGAAGGATGTGGGGACTGAGCAAAGGGTGCAGAAGAGTTTTACCAGCATAATATCTGGATTAAAGGTTAGAGTCATAGAGTGATAGAGTGATATAGCGTGGAAACAGGCCCTTCGGCCCAACTTGCCCACACCAGCCAACAATGTCCCAGCTACACTAGTCCCACTTCCCTGTGCTTGGTCCATATCCCTCCAAACCTGTCCTATCCATGTACCTGTCTAACTGTTTCTTAAACGATGGGATAGTCCCAGCCTCAACTACCTCCTCTGTCAGCTTGTTCCGTACACCCACCACCCACTGTGTGAAAATGTTACCCCTCGGATTCCTATTAAATCTTTTCCCCTTCACCTTGAACCCATGTCCTCTGGTCCTCGATTCCCCTACTCTGGGCAAGAGACTCTGTGCATCTACCCAATCTATTCCTTTCATGATTTTGTACACCTCTACAAGATCTCCGCTCATCCTCCAGGTGATTTTGTACACCTCTACAAGATCTCCGCTCATCCTCCTGCGCTCCATGGAATAGAGATCCAGCCTATTCAACCTCTCCCTGTAGCTCTAGTCCTGGCAACATCCTTGTAAATCTTTTCTGAACCCTTTCAAGCTTGACAATATCTTTCCTATAACATGGTGTCCAGAACAGAACACAATGTTCTAAATGCGGTCTCACCAACATCTTATACAACTGCAACGTGACCTCCCAACTTTTATATTAACTGTAAGGAGAGATTGAACAAACTTGGACTGTTCTCCCTGGATTGACAGTGGGTGAGGGGATGCCAGATTGAGTTCTATCAAGTGACGTAAGACTTAGATGTGGTAGACAATCAGATCCTTTTAGGCAGGGTGTTAATGTCAAAGAGGGCATAGCTTTAAGGTGTTTAGTTTAGTTTTAGAGATGCAGTATGAAAACAGGCCCTTCGGCCCACCGAGTCTGCACTGACCATCGATCTCCTGTTCACACTAGTTCTATGCTATCCCACTTTCTCATCCACTCCCTACACACCAGGGGCAATTAACCCACAAACCCGCACATCTTTGGGATGTGGGAGGAAACCGGAGCACGCGGGAAAAACCCACGCGGTCACAGGGAGAGCGTGCAAACTCCACACTGACAGCACCCAGGGTCAGGATGGAACCGGGGTATCTGGGGCTATAAGGCTCTACCAGCTGAGACACTGTCAGCTGAGAGTCAATGAGGCCAAATAAACTTAGCTTTAATGTACAGTTTTAGTTTTAGTTTTAGAGATGCAGCGTGAAAACAGGCCCTTCTGCCCACCGAGTCATGCTTTCATGTGATAGGAACAGAATGAGACCATTCGGCCCATCAAGTCTACTCAATCCGCCATTCAATCGTGGCTGATTTATCGAAGATGGACACAAAGTGTTGGAGTAACTCAGCAGGACAGGCAGCAGCTCGGGAGGGAAGGAATGGGTAACGTTTTGGGTCAAGACACTTCTTCAGACTGGGTTGCAGTTTCAGGTGCGGTGGTGCCATGAGGCAGCAGTTCTACCACTGAACCACTGTGCCACCTTGTAGCAGAGTCATTGACCCCGTCCCACCCCTCTGTGCTTCTTGCTGCTACTTACTCTGCCCAATACTGGCCAGCAGTTCATCGTATGTTTCAGTTTCCACCAGGCTGTTGCTGGGGTGTCCTAGACTGACTTTGGGCCACAAGTCATTTGAATATCAGTGTGGGAAATAGCCTCTGCAGGCAGGAACCCTGGGTTGAATGGTGACAGGATGGAGAGCTGCGTGTGGCAGCAATCTGACTTCCTCTAACTAGGACTAAGTGGGTTTAGAGAGTTCTGCATTCCTAATTTCAGTTTAGTTTATTGTCACGTGTATCGAGGTACAGTGAAAAGCTGTTATTGCCTGCTATCCAGTCAGCAGAAAGACAATACATGATTACAATCGAGCCAGTTATAGTGTTCAGATGCATGATTAAGGGAATAACGTTTAGTGCAAGGTAAAGCCAGCAAAGTGCGATCAAAGATAGTCCAAGTGTTTAAGAAGGAACTGCAGATGCTGGAAAATCGAAGGTAGACAAAAATGCTGGAGAAACTCAGTGGGTGAGGCAGCATCTATGGAGCTAAGGAGATAGGCAACGTTTCGGGTCGAGACCCTTCTTCACACTGTTAGTCCGAGGGTCACCAATGAGGTAGATAGTGTAGGCAGTCCTGTATTCAGGACTGCTCTCTGGTTGTGGTAGGTTGGATCAGTTGCCTGATAACAGCTGGGAAGAAACTGTCCCTGAATCTGGAGGTGTGTGTTTTCACACTTCTGTACTTTTTGCCCGATGGGCGAGTTTTAGTTGTTTAGTTTTAAAGATACGTGAAACAAATTTAGAGAAACAGGCCCTTCGCCCCACCGACCAGCGATCCCTGCACATTAACACTATCCTACACACACAAGGGACAATTTACACTTACACCAAGTCACGTGAGTGATTCCGTGAAGAACCCTGCTCAGGCCGCATGCGCGTCAGTATGTCAGCCGCACTGGCGCAAGCACCAGACTGGCGGGACAGCGCTCCTGCCAGCGGTAAGTTGAACCTAAAAGCTAAGTTCGTTTTTACTTACATGGGGTTTTTTTCCAGGCAGGAGCCTCTCTTCACAGAGGTTTCCCGCCAGTTATGGGCTGTGGGGAAACCCAGACCGACCGCTGAAGCGGATAACCGGCAAAAGGATCGGGTTGGGAGATAAGGAGCCACTAACAAGGCAGTCAGCGGCTCCCAGCCTGCGGGGATGCCGTGGAACGGCAAGGAAATAACGCCAGAGTCGCTGACAGTGCGGTCAGCGGCTCACAGTCATCGGTCCCCGGGCAAGGAATAAAAATCGGTAGGAAAGGACTTGTTCAGCCCTATTTGGACTCGGGTGAGTTGGCCTACAATGGTTTCTTTCTTAATAATAAAGTTTAATGTATGTTATAGCTTTTCTCTTAAAGTTAAAAGCTAAAGGCAAAGTTAAAGTAATAAAAAGTTATTATCATATGTCTCTGACAATGAAATAGTAAGATTAAATGAGAACATACCAGTTTGAAGTTTGATCTTTATTTTATGAGGAGTTACGATGAGGGATTACGTGCCCTCCGCTCCCAAAACCCTCTATTATAAAGTTCAACTGGTATGGAAGTTCTCTCTTATCTTACTATATTAGTCACTCTGGTATCTGTGATTTCACACCACTGCTTTGAAGAATGTCGCGCATGCGTGCTGGCGGGGTCTTCACGTAATCCCTCATCGTAACTCCTCATAAAATAAAGATCAAACTTCAAACTGGTAAGTTCTCATTTAATCTTACTATTTTACTTCGGAGTCACGTGAGTGACTACGTGAAGATTTCAAAGCTCTGTGATTTCATGCCCTGGAACGAGACCATGCTCACACACTGCCATTCTGAGAAGGAGGATGAACGTATTTCACACACGACACTGTGCTGAAAAACAATAAAGGTATTATTCATACCTAAAATAATATGCCCCACATTGGGTAATTTATTTTACAGAACTTAAATTTTCCCTGCAAACGTCTCAGGAGCGGCCACGGATTTATTATAAAGCATTGAAATGCGTTTATTGCTCCAACCCGCTGTGGCAAGGATGTGGTCCATAGGAACTCCCATCATCCTAGCGTCCGATGTAGGTGCAGCCCTGGTGGAGTGAGATTTGAAACATTAGTATCCACCGCTGCACGTAATACCACCCTAACATCTGGATATGGTTTGCACTGTGATCTTAGGTGAGGGCATTTATGGCTTATGAGAAAGCTCTCTCCGTGCCCCTAAGTGTCTTGGTGACTCTATATATTGCAAAATATGTGTCACTATGCAGGGCCGACTATCTGCAGGATAGGCCAGAACTCTAATATTGGCCAGAGGAACCGGGTCGGTCTAGTTTAAGTACCCCTGTATGTAGCAGGTTATCTGCCATTTGTGACATACATGGCGTCCTATACTAGCTTGTGTAAGGACTGGACCCGTTGTGCTGATCCAAGTGCCATAATCATTCCCATCTAGGATATTAGTTTGTCCAGAGTGAGCCCCGATATTGGTGTCCATCCTCGTAACATGGTGTATACTATACCTATGTCCCATGTATGGGTGTATCTGGGCCTGGGGGGGATAGAGTACAAATACCCCTCATTCGTTTAGGTACTAGTGGGTGTGATCCTATAGCCCGGTGATCACTCCCTCTGCCCAGATATTAGATAGGGCACTCCTTGCACAATAATGGCACTGTACTCAATCCTTCATCAAAATGAAGGGTGGCCAGAACTCCAGCACTTCAGTGTTGGTGGCTGAGTCATATGTAGTGTTCGTCCTGGTGCAGAACACTTCCCATTTCCTGACATATGTCAGGTACTGTCTTCTCGTGGACTCCCTGCACGACGCTGAGATGGCATTGATCGTCCTGTCGGAGAGTCCGTATCCCAGAAATGGCCTGTTCAGAAACTGCAAATCAACAAGTTCATACAGTCATGGCACGGATACTTTCCCGCATGGGGTGTGCCAACCTCCTTGGCCGTTGTTGATCCAGATGCAGGGTTCTGAGACCATCTTTGTACTGTTGGGAACCATGGTACCCGTTGCGGAGTCTTGTTTAATTATTGTAAGACCCCCTGATGAGGCAGAAGGGGAAAATGCATAGCAAAACAAATCCCCCCCCAATGCAGCGAGAAAGCGTCCATCGCTGCTGCCCCTGGGTCTGGTTCCCAAAGCAACATATGTTGGTAGTTGGTGAATTAGTCTGGATGGAAAAAAAGGTCGATATCTGGTGTCCCATACCGGTCTATAATATCTGTAAACACTTTCTGATCCAACATCCATTTAATGTTGTCGTTGAATTTACGTGACCTGGTGTCTGCCACTGTATTTAGCTTACCTTGAAGGTAAGTGGTTGAGATCCAAATCTCTTTCCCAGACATTTGCCAGATATTATTTGCCAATTCATCACATGATATTGACTTTATTTCACCCATATGATTATATATAGGCCCCACTGTGGTATCAACAATTTGTACCGTACATGCAACTGGTGCACATCTGAGCAGTAGGCCCTGAGTCCATGAAATGCTCCCAGCATTTCTAGATAATTAATTCCTAGTGCTTTAAACAGGATAATTTTTGTGCACTCATCTGCCACCACAACTTGTGGTGGTATTAGTTGCTCCCCAACCTTTAGCACTGGCATCAGTCTGTAATGTACCCTAGGGATATATGATAGTGATGGGGTTAGAACAATGCTGAGCATTTCTATCCACCAGTTTTATTCTGATTTTGCTTTCCCTGGTAGTTGCATAGGCCTATCAAAATGGCCTGAATGATTTTTGAGAGCTAAAATTTCCCTCTTCCAGGTTTTAATAATGGAGTGGTCCAATTGTGCTGCTGGGAACGCAGCCACCAATTTCCCAATCACTCTTGCTCCTTGCCAAATGGATGGTTCCCTGATGCCAGTGAGGCTTTTGCATACTCCCATCAAGTCTGTCACTTTGTTTGGTGGCAAGGTGAT
This sequence comes from Okamejei kenojei, assembly GCA_035221665.1. Lineage (NCBI taxonomy): Eukaryota > Metazoa > Chordata > Chondrichthyes > Rajiformes > Rajidae > Okamejei > Okamejei kenojei. The sequence goes on along the minus strand of CM069166.1, from coordinate 14,686,034 downwards.
AGACAAATGAACAGAGTCAACAGTGAACCCCAAATAATCCATGGTAGTGGAGGGTTCCAATTTTGATTTATCTGGATGTATGTTAAATCCCAGCTTTTGAAAAAAAAAAAAAAATGTGTTGTGGCTGATACTGCCATTGTAGCCAGCTCCAATTTTTCACCTACAATGAGAATATCATCCAGGTAAGCCATGACGATATGGTGATGTTTCTTTAAGTATGCTAAAGCTGGTTTTAATAAATTTGTAATAGCCTGGGTGCTGATGACAACCCATTGGGTAAGGCCTTATACTGCCATAGCTGTCCCATCCAGATAAATTTCAGGTATTTACGATGATCCTGTGTGTGACAAATGTGTCTATTTTGAAATGGGCATACTGAACGGAAGTATTTAGTTCGGTCAAATCTGTAATGATGCGGCAACCTCCATCTTTTTAGTTTTTTATAAATATATTTGATACGAACTCTTGAAATTCTCTGAATGTTTTCTCAATTCCCTTTTGTGTTTAGTCTTAACAGTTCAGCATGGCCTGCTGTTCTCTCTTTTTGTGAAGTATGAACTTCCTGCTAGGCGTTTGCTGAAATGGGACCGGGAGTTCGTATACAAATTCAATTTTGTAATTCTGAATACTTCCGAGTATGTAAAAGTTCAGAGGTAAAAGTGCAGCACACATGATGAAACAAGTGCAACCGTCCACCAACTTTTGATGAATCGGACATGCAATGTTTTTGAGACAACCAGACCCACCTACCATGGTTACCGGCGGTATTGTGTGGGTTGTCTCTGCCCTTGTTTCTTCTGGTATTGTGTTGCTGCGTTGTGGGGTTGGCGCATTTTCCATGAAGGCCGGGCTGGGCCATGGTCTGAAAGACCGCTGTGCAGGTGGGCCGGCCTTCGAGCTTTCACCACCAGATGGTCTTCCATAGTACCGATGTCTGGTGGGTGTGTAGGGGTGCTGCCGCTGCTGATAGTGGGTTTTAGAGGTGCTTGGCACCTTGATCAGGCCTATAGCCTTGGCTTCCTCATACAGGTCTTTCACCTGCTTCGGGAGGTCCCCCAACAGCAATTTTGGCGCCTGTGTGCTACTTGTCTTGCATAATTCCGCACTTCTTGATGATGCTCTTCCTGTAACTGTTAATCTCCACTGAGTATTACACAGTCTGCTAGAGCATCACGTAACTCTTCAGGCAAATCAACCCCATCAGTTGTCCTGGTACTGCTGTGATTTTAGCAGCCAGCAGTTTCCTCTCGAGCTTCCCACCCTGGCTCCTTATAGATGGGCTCCTGTTGCCCCAGATAGTGTCATAGACTGCTGGTACTTTAAGAGAATGGAGTTCTCTGGAGCAATGTATTTCCCAGCCATAGAGTTAATGGCTTTCTCCTGTAGCTGGTTTATAGCCATGTATTTTGTACTGGCTTGCAGCTTTGTATAGGCCTTCCTGAGTTGGTACGGCATGTGTTCCCATGCCCCACAATTCTTCTGCTCCTCTCTCTTCTGGCACCCCTCCACAGTTGACTTCAGCCATTGCCCCTTCTTCAGGGTCAGCCCAGCTCTGACCCCTAATGCTCCCCTGCGAAGAGGGTGAGACATTTGGCAGTCCTTGAAAGGATGCTGCCATGGGTCTGCGAGGAGACCCACTGTGACTCTGCCCCTGCATAAGCAGGTCACGCTGGAGCACTGCTCCCCATCCGCTCCTGCGGGAAAGACGCCCGCCGTCCCTATCCGGGAACGGGGTGTCTTCAGGTCCAGACCCAGCTGAGTCAACGGTCCTGACCGACTTCCGGGTGGTTTTGCCGCCGACCGCGGAGCACCTGCGGTCTGTAGCGGCGAGAAGCCGGGAGCTGCTGGCAGCACCTGCAGCTCTGGAGAGACGGCACGCTGCTGGCTGCTTCCACAGCAGCGGTATCAGCTGCTGCTCTCCCTTACGCGACTCCATGGTGCTTCCTCCTGAAATAAGAAATTACACCGAGTCGCCACGCTCACCAGAAAAGGTAAGACTTACCTTCAGTAAATTTTGAAAACTTGCGCTGGAGGAGCGGCGCTCCTCCCGACTGTCGCTTCCGTAATGCGTTCGACGATATGTTGCGCATGCGTGCTGGCGGGGTCTTCAGGTAAAATCAAGGTAAAATCCTTGTTGTTTAGCACAAGTTGCTGTGAAGGGTTAAAAATTGTTTTAACCATTCACAGGTAAAGCTGTACACGAAAATTTTGATTTAGTGAGCCTACACTGTAATAGTAGGCCTGCAGCACCTGGGATAGGGCTGCTTCATGTGTAATAGTGCGGGCCTATGGGACAGGCCGTGCCAGCAGCGCCTGACAGGGCTGCTTCATGTATGAAAGTGCGGGCCTATGGGAGAGCCGCGCTAGCAGCGCCTGGTACAGGGCTGTTTCATGTCAAAAAGCACCGGCCTCTACGATAGGCGGCGCCAGCAACGCCTGGGACAGGGTTGCTCAAGTTCACACGTAGGTCTGCTACGCCCACGGAGTCGGGAGATGATTCTCCATGGGGGCTGGATAGCAAGGCCCACAGAGTCGGGGGATGATTCCTCACCGGGGCTGGATAGTGCGTTTGAAACGACTATCCCAAATACAGCAACTGTTGCATACAGTGCTACAGCAGGGCACACGCCAACAGGAGGAGTGTCAGCGCCATCCTGAACAAAATAGGCAGCAGCATCTAGTAGAGAACTGTTTGATTGTACCTTCATAGATGAGGATTAGTTCGGACACCGACTCTGATGGTAGGGTGAGACAGAAGTTTACACCTCCGCAGGCCGCACCAGCAGCTCCAGTTGACAGAGCTGCTACAGGTCTCGCTCTTGGAGGCAGAGACCAAGACGGGTCAGTATCCTGCTGACGCTGAGTCTCAGGGTATGGCCGTGGGGCGTACCCCAAGGGATGAAGGGCACGTGTCAGAGGCACCTTTTTCCTGACAACAAAGTTGCCATCCCAGCAGAATATTCTATTCGGGTATAGGTCCAATGGGTTCTTATCAGTATAGGTATCCTGTGGCCTGCGACAGAGCCTGTTTAGGGCTGCCTACAAATCGCCCTCTCTGTGGAGGGAAGAGCAAAAGGTCAAGATATAACTGACTCCAGACTCTAAAGAAGTCAATAGAATATACTGAAGCACATATGTGCTGGCAGTAAACAGCGCCAACAGGGGGATGTGAGAGCCAGCCGCTGAATCTGTTATTCTGGTAGGCCTATTCAACATGGGAAGAAAACCTGGCAGACAAATCAATTAAGGCCAGAGGCGGGCAAAGGTCATCGTTTCAGAACGCACCCCAGGCGCTCATTGGCAGTAGGCGGTTCAATGGAGCTGGGGGCAGCATGGTAGCTCAGAAATTCCATGCACCTTACCAACCCTACTCAACAAAATGGGTCTAGCACTTCCAAAACATGGGTAAGTGCACCGTTCACAAGTTGTAATATTTACATTTGTTTGCACAACACACAAAGGATAAAAACATCTGGTTGAGGCACAGTAGTAACATTCCAAGCAAGTTTGGATTATGGTCAGGGTTATTTTTTAAAGTTAAGGTTCGGAAATCGGGCCAAAGTTCCCGTGCAAACCACCCATGGAATAAGGCAGGAGTGGCATGTTATTATGAAAAATGGAGAGTGCCAGGCATATGAACTTTCCGAATATGAAAACTTATTTACCTGACTAACAACAGATTCATAAGGGTCTCAAAGATCCATGCCATGCACATCCCATTACAGAGGTTATCAAAGACAATATAACAATATTACTGTACTAATAACAGTAAAACATTTCGGAATGGGATAAACTGTTCGTTAGTCATTGGGATTTACCTTTAATTATTAATTAGCCTTGACTCTGCCCTGTGGCAAGAGATTGGAGTTAATAGTAACCTGTTATAAAACTGACTTTTATTTTCATCCAGAGTAATTGGCAATATGGTAGCTGTGTATCAGCTGAGCAAATCAAGGAACTGATATCGTGTAAGTAGCAACCTCTCAGAGGACAATTAGACCATTGTTAACAACCTTATGCTATTGTCAGCTGAAGCTACCTCAGTCACAATGATGAAAAAACAGTATTAGTAAAAACAGTAAAAATCGGCAAGTGCGACAGGCCCTTGAAGCATAGCATGTTCTCATCAGCTCAACACTTGCACTCAACAGCACATACATCCAATAAAGGCACGCACTATGTATCTATCTGGCACACAATCAGAGAGAGGTGGTGAGTTGAATGATCACGAATATTTCATGCTCCTTCCTCTTCACACTAAATTCTGACAGAACTTGGTTCAAAGGCAATAATTTTCTCACGCTATTTTTAAGGTGTTGCATATTCGAGGTGGTGAATAAACGCCTTTCATATATTTAATTAAGCAAGTTTTGCGGTCAGTGAAGCATGTTGGAGGCGAGAACGGCTTCTGATAATCCGTTTTCCATTTTAGTGTGGTTTAATTTAATTTAGTTCAGATATACAGCGCGGAAACAGGCTGCACCCTACCCACTTGGCCAGGGGAGACGAGGGAGTGGCCAGAGTACACCACGCCCTTGATTTTGATGCTGGCCTTGCCGAGGCAGCGTGAGATATAAATGGAGTCAATGGACACCAGCTACCAGTGGTAGTCCTCTAGCTACCCCACATGGCAGCCCACTGATGCCCTCAGTTCCGATACCTCTCTTTCTCACTTCCCCTCCTCAATAAGACCTTTATCTTACAGGGTGGCATGGTGGCACAGCGGTAGAGTTGCTGCCTCACAGCGCTGAAGACCTGGGTTCGATCCTGACCACGGGTGCTGTCTGAACTACAAAAATTGTTCATCCCAGTTTGCAAAAGAATAAATCAGGGAAGGTAGTGCATCCGTGGATAACAAGGGAAATCAGGGATAGTGTCAAAGCAAAGGATGATGTGTATAAAATAGCCAGAAAAAGCGGCATACCAGAGGACTGGGAGAAATTCAGAGACCAGCAGAGGAGGACAAAGGACTTAATTAGGAAAGGAAAAATAGATTATGAAAGAAAACAGGCAGGGAACATAAAAACTGACTGCAAATGTTTTTATAGATATGAGAAGAGAAAGAGATTAGTTAAAACAAATGTAGCTCCCTTGCAGTCAGAAACAGGTGAGTCGATCATGGGGAACAAGGATATGGCAGACCAATTGAATAACTACTTTGGTTCCGTCTTCACTGAGGAAGACATAAATAATCTGCCGGAAATAGCAGGGGACCGCGGGTCAAAGGAGGAATTGAGTGAAATCCAGGTTAGTCGGGAAGTGGTGTTGGGTAAATTGAATGGATTAAAGGCCGATAAATCCCCAGGGCCAGATAGGCTGCATCCCAGAGTACTTAAGGAAGTAGCTCCGGAAATAGTGGATGCATTAGTGATAATCTTTCAAAAATCTTTAGATTCTGGAGTAGTTCCTGAGGATTGGCGGGTAGCAAACGTAACCCTCTTTTTAAGAAGGGAGGGAGAGAGAAAACGGGGAATTACAGACCAGTTAGTCTAACATCAGTAGTGGGGAAACTGCTAGAGTCAGTTATTAAAGATGGGATAGCAGCACATTTGGAAAGTGGTGAATTGGACAAAGTCAGCATGATTTACGAAAGGTAAATCATGTCTGACGAATCTTGTGAAATGTTTCAAGGATGTAACTAGTAGCGTGGATAGGGGAGAACCAGTGGATGTGGTGTATCTGGACTTCCAGAAGGCTTTTGACAAGGGCCCACATAAGAGATCGGTATACAAATTTAAAGCATACGGCATTGGGGGTTCAGTATTGATGTGGATATAGAACTGGCTGGCAAACAGGAAGCAAAGAGTAGGAGTAAACGGGTCCTTTTCACAATGGCAGGCAGTGACAAGTGGGGTACCGCAAGACTCAGTGCTGGGACCCCAGCTATTTACAATATAAATGATCAGGATGAGGGAATTGAAGGCAATATCTCCAAGTTTGCGGATGACACTAAGCTGGGGGGTAGTGTTAGCTGTGAGGAGGATGCTAGGAGACTGCAAGGTGACTTGGATAGGTTGGGTGAGTGGGCAAATGCATGGCAGATGCAGTATAATGTGGATAAATGTGAGGTTATCCACTTTGGTGGGAAAAACAGGAAAGCAGACTATTATCTAAATGGTGGCCGATTAGGAAAAGGGGAGATGCAGCGAGACCTGGGTGTCATGGTACACCAGTCATTGAAAGTAGGCATGCAGGTGCAGCAGGCAGTGAAGAAAGCGAATGGTATGTTAGCTTTCATAGCAAAAGGATTTGAGTATAGGAGCAGGGAGGTTCTACTTCAGTTGTATAGGGTCTTGGTGAGACCACACCTGGAGTATTGCATACAGTTCTGGTCTCCAAATCTGAGGAAGGACATTATTGCCATAGAGGGAGTGCAGAGGTTCACCAGACTGATTCCCGGGATGTCAGGACTGTCTTATGAAGAAAGACTGGATAGACTTGGTTTATACTCTCTAGAATATAGGAGATTGAGAGGGAACCTTATAGAAACTTACAAAATTCTTAAGGGGTTAGACAGGCTAGATGCAGGAAGATTGTTCCCGATGTTAGGGAAGTTCAGGACAAGGGGTCACAGCTTAAGGATAAGGGGGAAATCCTTTAAGACCGAGATGAGAAAGACTTTTTTCACACAGAGAGTGGTGAGTCTCTGGAACTCTCTGCCACAAAGGGTAGTTGAGGCCAGTTCATTGGCTATATTTATGTAATAATATTTTTATTAAAAGGAATCCATCATAACAACGGTATTACAACTTTTCAAATACACAACCAACTTATTTCAATAAGTATACGAATGTTACGAATAGTACTTATAAACTTCTATTTTTTTGAAAGTAGAAAAAGAAAATAATAGATTTTAATCAATAAGAGTGGTGATTAAATAATAATTTTGATTATAAAGAAAGAGAAAAAGAAAAAAGGAGAAAAAATATATATGTGTATGTATATATTCTTGTTATATGTATTTAATTAAAATAAAGTATTATATAGAAAAAGAGAGAGATTATACTATACATCCTAATAGTGAATAACAATTTCAAATACAATATTAATGGAGACATGTATACAAATCAAAAAGAAAAACAAAGAGTTATTTTCATCTAATCCTGCCGGGTACCCATTGAGTTGTGATGCCAAGAACAGCTACCCCTTCATTGGCTATATTTAAGACGGAGTTAGATGTGGCCCTTGTGGCTAAAGGGATCAGGGGGTATGGAGAGAAGGCAGGTACAGGATACTGAGTTGGATGATCAGCCATGATCATATTGAATGGCGGTGCAGGCTCGAAGGGCCGAATGGCCTGCTCCTGCACCTAATTTCTATGTTTCTATGTTTCTATCTGGCACACAATCAGAGAGAGGTGGTGAGTTGAAAGATCACGAATATTTCATGCTCCTTCCTCTTCACACTAAATTCTGACAGAACTCGGTTCAAACGCAATAATTTTCTCACGCTGTTTTTAAGGTGTTGCATATTCGAGGTGGTGAATAAACGCCTTTCAAATATTTAATTAAGCAAGTTTTGCGGTCAGTGAATAAACACGCGAAGCATGTTGGGGGCTAGAACGGCTTCTGATAATCCGTTTTCCATTTTAGTGTGGTTTAATTTAGTTTAGTTTAGATATGCAGTGCGGAAACAGGCCGTGTCCGTACCGACCAGTGATCCCCACACACTCACACCATCCTACACACACGAGGGACAGTTTTACATTTACACTGAAGCCAATTAACCTACAGACCTGTACGTCTTTGGAGTGTGGGAGGAAACGGAGGATCTCGGAGAAAACCAATGCAGGTCACGGGGAGAAGGTACAAACTCCGTACAGACAGCACCCGTAGTCAGGATGGAACCCGGGTCTCTGACGCTGTGAGGCAGCAGCTCTGCCGCTGCGCCACCGTGCCACGCTATTTTCAGGTCATCTAACAATCAGAACAACTCGTGTCGGCTTAAGGTTAATAAATAGCTGGCAGCGATCGACGAGGAATTTTGTGGGATTTATAAACGAATGAAGGATATATTATTATCACATGTAACATTCTTGGCTCTGCGTACCGTAAGAAGGTATGCAAAGAGTCGCCACGTATAGGGGGCTGACCAAGTTACAAAGTGTTCGATGTAATTCCCCAATGGTTCCTCTCCTTTCTCGCCCCCCCCCCCCCAACATACACGTTGGGTCCCATTTTTTCCTCCTCGACCGACCTCCGGTACCCACTGCGGAGCGGTCCGATGTTTCAATTTGGGACCCTTGGGCGGTGGGTGCATGGAACGAGCTGCCAGAGGAGGTAGTTGAGGCAGGGGCAACAACAACCTTTAAAAGACAGGTACATGGATAGGAAAGATTGAGAGGGATCTGGGCCGAACGTGGGCAGGTGGGGCTAGTGTAGATAGGGCATCAGGGTTAGCATGGAAGAGTTGGGCCAAAGGGCCAGCTTCCATGCTGTATGACTCTCACTCTAAGATTTGAAGCAAATGAAGGAGATAGACTTTGTATCTATCCCTGTTTCTGTGCTGTATGATTCTATGACAGAAGAACAGGCCCTTCGGCCCATCAGCCTCCACCACCACCCCTGGCAGCATGTTCCAGGCACCCACCTCTGTGTAAAAAACCTCACTAAAATGTTGTCTCTCTCACCATGAAGCTATGTCCTCTAGTATTTGATTTTTTTCCATCCTCGTAAAAAGGTTCTGACTGTCTACCTTATCTATTGGCAAAGACTTAAGACTGTTTAAAGACTTCAAGACTTTGCAGTGGAACAATTAATTTCTTAGTTGCAGTAGCATAACAGGTTTGTAAACACAATACTCATAGATAACTTCTCTATATATTACTAAAACTCTCATGTTGTATGTCTGTTTGTTTGTTTGTTTGTTCCCGAAATACAGCCAAAACGGTACACAACAGCGTGACAATTTTAGGCCCACCTTACTCACCATAGACCTGCGGTGTGCAGTAGCAACTTTCATTCAGATTGATGTTATATTTTTAAAGTCATCGACTTTTTAAACTTTAATAAACCTGGCAGTCGCACTCCCACTTGACGGCCGCGCCTGCGCAGTTGGGGGAGGGTTTCCGTGGCATCACAACGAAAACCCGTCAGTCACGCTTGCGCAGTTGGGGGCTATGGGTAAGTGGTGGAATATTGCATTGAGGGAAGGGGACCCAACGGGTCATCGCTTGGTCTAGTATTGAATAAAACTATTCCATGAATGAATAACCCCAACACTAATGCCTGAAGTCCTCAGTGCAACCATGACAGTTCATCGTTGAATTAATCTTTAAACTTTAGAATTTAGAGATACAGTGTGGAAACAGGCCCTTCGGCCCACCGAGTCCCTGCCGACCAGCGGACATCCTGTGCACTAGCACTATCCTTCACACGAGGGACAATTTACAATTTACAGAAGGCCAATTAACCTGCAAACCTGTACGTCTTTGGACTGTGGGAAGAAACTCCGCGGAGCACCCGGAGAAAACCCACGCAGTCACGGGGAGAATGTGCAAACTCCGCACAGACAGCACCTATGTTCAGATGGAAAGCAGGTCCCTGGCGCTGTGAGGCAGCAAATCTACCGCTGCGCCACCGTGCTATACCCTCAACGGGCCGAATGGCATGAAGCTGCTCCTGTGAATAATGAAGGGGCTGCCTTGTGTCGACACTAAGTCCGTCGCATGCACATGAGGTGATGGCCTGCCACACAGCCAGTCATAAGGTCATAAGTGACCAGAACAGAATTAGGCCATTCGGCCCATCAAGAGTACTCCACCAATCAATCATGGCTGAGGATTGTCACGCTGACCCTGCGTCTTTCACACTGACCCTCCCCGCTCTCTCTCCCTTCCCACGGCTCACTGCTGCTGTAGCTCTTGCGGTCTGGCATATGTGAACCCATTCAACTTGTGACTGGGTTTGGGGAAACAGAACCCGTCTGAATGCTCGCTTCTACATCAGACCGATCTCTGAGATCCAAGGAAAGGGAGGGTGCTGGTTATCAAGGATAAAAGACAAAGGACATTTATTGTCACAAACACCAATTGGTGCAGTGAAATTTGAGTTACCAGAGTGGAAAATGTGATGAGGCCACATTTAGAGTATTGTGAAGATACACACAAAACGCCTGTTGCCATGGCAACCCCGATCCTCTCCTCCATCAGACGCCATCTTGAAAACAGGCCTTTGTCCATCGTCCTTGTCTGAAGACCCGAGATGTCACCCATTCCTTCTCTCCAGAGATGCTGGCTGACCCGCTGAGTTACTCCAGCATTTTGTGTCTATCTTCAGTGTAATGCAGCATCTGCAGTTCTTTCCTACTCAAGCACTCACTCGACCCTCACAGTATGTATGTAGTGTTGGTATTCCGCTTCACACGCAGCAGGTCTGTTCTCTCACGCAACTGTGGTACACAGCAGCATGCAGTCACTCACTTCCCTCTCTGAATCATTTCTTCCCCTGTTTTCCGGAGCTCTGTATCACTGTCTTGGTCTGGCGCATTCACGTGTGGTCACTTGACAATTGGGAAGCAGCTCAGAACGAGAGGGCTGATGTTGCTCCAGGCACTAAACTGGAAGCCTGCATCCCTCAGCAAATCCACTGGTGGCGATGCTCCCCTGACACACAGCTGCCCACCACCTTGCAAGCAGCAAGATCACTCACACTCCACCTGTCAAAGGTTGCAGGAAGGGCTGCAAGCTAAAACATTAACTCTCTCTCTCTTCTCTCTCTCTCTCTCTCTCTCTCTCTCTCTCTCTCTCTCTTGTTCTCCCTCTCTCCTCACCCCTCTCTCTCACGCTCTCTTTCACTCTCTCTTCCCTTCTCTCCTCCCTCCCCCTCTCTCCCCTTTTCTCTCTGCGCTCTCTCTCCCTCTCCCTCCCCTTCTCTGTGTTTCTCTCCCCCCTCTCTTTCTCCACTCTCTGCCTCTTCCCTCTCTGCCTCTCTTCTCCCTCTCTCTTTCTCTCACTCCCTCCCTCTCTCCCTCCTCTTTCTCTCTCTCTCTCTCCCCCTCTCTCGCTCTGTCCCTCTCTTTCCCTCTCCCCCTCTCTCCCTCTCCCTCTCTCTCTCTCTCACCATCTTTATCTCCCTAATGAATGGTGATATTAATAAATGGTGATTTATTAAAATTATTAATAAATGATATTATGTCATGGAGGGTGATGTCATGAATGATGATGTCATGGAGGGTGATGTCATGGAGGGTGATGTCATGGAGGGTGATGTCATGGAGGGTGATGTCATGGAGGGTGATGTCATGGAGGGTGATGTTCTGTTCCCCCAGAGAGGAACTGCAGATGCTGCTTTAGAAACCGGTGTATAGAAGATGCTGGTTTAGATGCTGCCTGACCCGCTGAGTTACTCCAGCACTTTGTGCCCAGCTACACAATGGAGACAGTCTGTGGCCCCGTTTCGAGGAGCTGACCACAGTTTGATATCCCAGCATCTTCCAAGGCAGCCAGGCGCTCTGTAAATGTACCACGGTGTGTAAAATAGTCACACACACAGACAGAGATGTGTATCTGAAGAAAGCAACCACATCTTCCTCCATTGACACATGGAGTCTTTGAACATCGACCAGAACTTCTGACATTCACGTCACCTCAAAGCCATGAGATCAACATTTTGATCAGCAGCAGAGGTACTTCAGTATAAACCCCCAGTGCCAGCGACCGGATACATTTCATCAGTAACATCCATGCGGTTTACTTAACCTACCTTCAATTATGTTTAAGAAGAAACTGCAGATGCTGGAAAATCGAATGTAGACACAAATGCTGCAGAAACTCAGCAGGTGAGGCAGCATCTGTGGAGCGAAGGAAATTGGCAACGGGTTAGGGTCAAGACCCTTCTTCAGACTGATGTGGGGGTGGGGGGGGGAGCACAAAGAAGAAAGGAAGAGGCGGTGGGAGAGCTGGGAAGGGGAGGGGAGAGAGAGAGAGAACGCAAGGACTACTTGAAATTATGTCAATTATGAATTATGTTAATCATTTTCCCCTCTTCTCCCCTCTCCAATGGGACAAGAGGTACAGAAGTATGAAAACGCACACCTCCAGATTCAGGGACAGCTTCTTCCCAGCTGTTATCAGGCAACTGAAACATCCTACCACAACCAGAGAGCAGTCCTGAGCTACTAGCTACTTCATTGGAGACCATCGAACTATCTTTGATCAGACTTTACTGGCTTAATCTTGCACTGAACTTTTTCCCCTTATCACGTATCCAGACACTGACTGGCTCGATTGTAATGATGTATTGTCTTTCCGCTAACTGGTTAGCACGCAACAAAAGCTTTGCACTGCACCTTCGGTAGATGTGACAATAAACTGAACTGAACTGGACTAAATGCAGCACAATGTCAAAGGTTGAGGTGTTATTGTCATAGAATCACAGAGTCTTAGAGACAGAGGGTTATTGAGTCATTGTCATAGTCATCATAGTTATACAGCATGGAAACGGGCCCTTTTGCCCAGCTAGCCAAACACCATGCCCCATCTACACTAGTCCCGCCTGTCCTATCCATGTACCCGTCCAAATGTTTTTAAAACGTTGTGATGGTACCTGCTTCATCTACCTCATTCAGCACCTCGTTCCATATACCTACCACCCTTTGTGCAAAAAAGTTGCCCCTCAGATTCCTATTAAATCTCCCCCCCCCCCCCTCACCCTCAACCTATTTAAGGTTACGGGGTGGCACGGTGGCGCAGTGGTAGAGGTGTTGCCGTACAGTGTCCGAGACCTGGGTTCGATCCTGACTACGGGTGCTGCCTGTGTGGAGTTTGTACATTCTGACCTGCGTGGGTTTCCTCCAGGCACTCCGGTTTCCTCCCATACTCCAAAGACGTACAAATTTGCAGGTTAATTGGCCTGGTATAAATGTAAAGCGTCCGTAGTGTGTGTTGGGTAGTGTGAATGTGCGGGGATCGGCTTCCTGCGCTGTATCTCTAAACTGAACTAAAGACGCGTGGAAAGAGATGCTTTTCCACTTGCACCAAGGGGTGAAACTTCGTCTCACTCATCAGAAACATAGAAACATAGAAAATAGATGCAGGAGTAGGCCTTTCGAGCCTGCACTGCCATTCAATATGATCATGGCAGAACCAATCCCCTTCACTCCCTCTACCCCCCCCCCCCCCCCCCCCCCCCCCGTCAGCAACACCCACAGGTTTACACCAAACAGCTGATGGAGACAAGTTGCGGCCTGACTAATGACTTGAATCAGAGCATCGCTGAACAAGCCACCACAGCGGCTATACGATGTGTTAGACTGTGTGCTGGTGACTGCTGTGAAACGTTACAGCTTCTCTTCACTGAGGCTGTGGACTTTGTTCATGCTGGAATGTGACGGTGGCGAGATGGGATGGAGCGATGGGGAGATGGGAATGGGATGGGATGGGATGCGGAGATGGGAGATGGTGATGGAAAAGGGAGATGAGATGGAGAGATGGGATGGAGAGATGGGATGGGGAGATGGGATTGGGAGATGGGATTGGGAGATGAGATGGGATTGGGAGATGGAGAAATGGGATTGGGAGATGGGATTGGGAGATGGGAGATGGGATTGGGAGATGAGATTGGGAGATGGGATGGAGAGATGGGATTGGGAGATGGGATTGGGAGATGGGATTGGGAGATGGGATGGAGAGATGGGATTGGGAGATGGAGAGATGGGATGGGGAGGTGGGATGGAGAGATGGGATGGAGAGATAGGATGGAGAGATGGGATTTGGATGATGGGGTGGAGAGATGGAATTGGGTGATGAGATGGGAGAGAGTGATGAGATGGGAGGGGGCGATGGATGGGCTCATGGGATGTGGTGGGATGGGACTGAGATGGAGGAGCTTTGAGACAGTTTGCTCGTCTCGCTGCTCAGCCATGTCGCAGCTCGGAGACATTTGCTGATCCAAGACGCGTGGAAACAGACGTCCGTGCGCCCTCACCAAAGGCGAAGCTTCCTCTGTGTGAAGTTCTCTCGCTCATCAGAGCCAATCGCTCCACCCCCGCCAGCAACACCCACACATTTCCACCAAACAGCTGATGGAGACAGGTTGCGACCTGACTAATAGCATGAATGAGAGCATCGCTGAGCTAGTAAGCATGCGATGTGTCGGTCCGCGTGGGCCAGGAGCTGAGGCATCATGTTTGCACAACATTCACCACAAACACATAATGTTCAGCAGGATTGTGTGGTCAGCAAAATAATTCCATTGCTGGTCGCAGAACGGGTGCAGAACAGGGTTACCAGAATGCTGCCTGGGTTAGAGGATGTGAGCGGCAAAGAGACATCAGACAGAAGAAGACACAATGTGTTGGAGTAACTCAGTGGCTCAGGCAGCATCTCTGGACAACATGGATAGGTGACGTGAGAGAGTGAGAAGGGTCTCGACCCAAAACGTCACCCATTCCTTCTCTCCAGAGATGCTGCCTGCCCCGCTGGGTTACTCCAGCTTCTTGTGTCTGCTTGCATGGATAGGTGACGTTTCAGGTGGGAATCTTTCTTCAGACTTGGATTGTTTTCTCTGGAACGTCAGACGTTGTGGGGAGACCTATAAGTAAACTAAACTAACCTTATTGATCTGCCCTGCTTTGAAGTAAAGGATCTTTCTCCCTCTCTCTCTGCCTCCCTCTCCCCCTCCCTCTCCCCCTCCCCCTCTTTCTTTCACTTTCTCTCTTTCTCACTCTCTCTTTCTCAGCTCTCTCTCTCTCTCTCTCTCTCTCTCTCCCTCTCTCTCTCCCTCTCTCTCTTTCTCTATCTCCTTCTCAGCTCTCTCCTCTCCCTCTCCTCTTTCCCCCTCCCTCCCCCCTCCCCCTTTCTTTCACTTTCTCTCTTTCTCACTCTCTCTTTCTCAGCTCTCTCTCTCTCCCTCTCTCTCTCCCCCTCTCTCTTTCACTTTCTCTCTTTCTCACTCTCTTTCTCAGCTCTCTCTCTCTCTCTCCCTCTCTCTCTCCCCTCTCTCTTTCACTTTCTCTCTTTCTCACTCTCTTTCTCAGCTCTCTCTCTCCCCCTCTCTTTCTCTATCTCCCTCTCAGCTCTCTCCTCTCCCTCTCTCCTCTTCCCCCTTCCCCCTCCCCCTCCCCTCCCTCCACCCCCTCTCTCCTCTCTCTTTTACTTTCTGTCTCTCTCTCTCTTTCTTAGCTCTCCCTCTCGCAATCACCCTCTCCTTTTCTCTGTCAGTCTCTCTCTCTCTCTCGATTCTCTCTCCCTCTCTCTCAGCTATCTCTCTCTAGATATATATATCCCTCTCCCAGCTCTCTCTCTCTCTCTCTCTCTGTTTCTCAGCTCTCTCTCTCACTCTCTCTCTTTTTCTCTATCTATCTCAGCTCTCTTCCTCTCTCTCTGCCCACTTTCTCTCTCCTCTACTCTCTCTCTCTCTCTCTCACTTTATCTCGAAGAACAACAGGTGATTATGTGTCAAGCTGGCTACCCCCCTTGCTACTGTAATGGCGTGAGTAATGTGTCCTATCACACACCGAGCTAGTCTCGGATGTCTCTGGGAAAGCAAAGCTTATCTCAGTGACCTCGCAGGTGTCCCACTGGTAAATTATCTACGGGTTCCTTTAAATTAGCCCAAGCATTCAGAAAAACATCTACTTGTTTTCCGAAGCAGGGTTTGAAATTCGCTGTGCTGCTAATTTTGCTGCCAAGCTGACTCTCAGTCTGAGGAAGTGGTAAAGTTGCTGCCTCACAGTGCCTGCAGCGCCAGAGACCCGGGATGGCGGGACTGTCATATGAGGAAAGATTGGAAAAACTGGGCTTGTATTCACTGGAGTTTAGAAGGCTGAGGGGGGGATCTTATAAAAACGTATAAAATTATAAAAGGACTGGACACGCTAGATGCAGGAAAAATGTTCCCAATGTTGGGGGAGTCCAGAACCAGGGGCCACCGTCTAAGAATAAAGGGGAGGCCATTTCAAACTGAGATGAGAAAATACTTTTCCACCCAGAGAGTTGTGAATTTATGGATTTCTCTGCCACAGAAGGCAGTGGAGGCTAATTCACTGGATGAATTTAAAAGTTAGATAGAGAGTTAGAGGGGATATCGGAATCAAGGGATATGGGGAGAAGGCAGGCACGGGTTACTGATTGTGGATGATCAGCCATGATCGCAATGAATGGCGGTGCTGGCTTGAAGGGCCAAATGGCCTCCTCCTGCACCTATTTACTATGTTTCTATGATCCCGACTACGGGTGTTGTCTGTACGGAGTTTGAACGTTGTCCCCGTGACCTGCGTGGGTTTTCTCCGAGATCTTCAGTTTCCTCCCACACTGCAAAGACGTACAGGTTTGTAGTTTGATTGGCTTGGGTATAAATGTAAATTGCCCCTAGCGTGTGTTGGGGAAGTGCTAGTATGCGGGGATCGCTGGTTGGCGCGGACTCGATGGGCCGAAGGGCCTGTTTCCGCGCCGTCTAAACTAATGTCTAAACTAAACTAATCAGTAGAGCTCGTTCTCCATCATCTCTTCATTCTGGATTTCCACCATGGGATCTCATCACTCATCTCTCTGCTGGCACATTCGGTAGACCCACTGCCGCAGCGTGCCAGAGACCCCGGTTATGCCTATAGTATTGTGTTTAATTTAGTTTAGCTTTATTATTGTCACGTCTACCGAGCTACAGTGAGCAAAACGCCAGCAAAATGTCTACACATGATTCAAATCGAGTGTAAACAGATAAAGAATAAAGAAGGGTTTCGGCCCGAAACGTTGCCTATTTCCTTCTCTCCATAGATGCTGCCTCACCCGCTGAGTTTCTCCAGCATTTTTGTCTGCAGGATAAAGGATACAGTGCCCTCCATAATGTTTGGGACAAAGACCCATCATTTATTTATTTGCCTCTGTACTCCACAATTTGAGATTTGTAATAGAAAAAAAATCACATGTGGTTAAAGTGCACAGTCAGATTTTATTAAAGGGTATTTTTATACATTTTGGCTTCACCATGTAGAAATTACAGCTGTGTTTATACATAGTCCCCCCATTTCAAGGCACCATAATGCTTGGGACACATGGCTTCACAGGTGTTTATAATTGCCCAGGCGTGTTTAATTGCCTCCTTAATGCAGGTATAAGAGAGCTCTCGGCATCTAATCTTTCCATCACCTAAAGACTAAAGTTGTCCCAATGAAATGGGAGGGAGGGGGGGGGTGGACGGGGACGGGGACGGAGACGAGACGAGACGAGGCGATGTATAAACACTGCTGCAATTGCTACATGGTGAAACCAAAATGTGTAAAAATACTGACAATCTGATAATGTGCACTTTAACCACATGTGATTTTTTTCTATTAGAAACCTCAAATTGTGAAGTACAGAAGCAAATAAATAAATCTACTCTCCGCTCCCCTCCTCTCCTTTCCTCTCCTCCCCTCCACTCCCCTCCTCTCCCCTCCTCCCCGCTCTCCTCTCCCCTCTACTTTCCTCTCCTCCCCTCCCCTTAACCCTCCTCTCCTCCCCTCTTCCCCCCTCCTCTCCCCTCCTCTCCCCTCCTCCCCTCTCCGCTCTCCTCTCCCCTCTACTTTCCTCTCCTCCCCTCCCCTTAGCCCTCCTCTCCTCCCCCCCTCTCCTCCCCTCTCCTCCCCTCCCTCTCCCCCTCTCCTCCCCCTCCCCTTTCCTCTCCTCTCCTCTCCCCTCTCCTCTGCTCCCCTTAACCCTCCTCTCCTCCTCCCCTCCTCCACTCTCCACTCCTCTCCCCTTTCCTCTCCTCTCCGCCCTTCCTCCTCCCCTCTTGTCTCCTCGCCATCTTAGTGTCCCGGGGGCGCCTCCTGCAGCCGACCTTGAAGGCTCCTCACGCCCGACATCTCCAGCTCCCTCCCTCCCGGTCAGAGGGCCAGTTGACCAATAAACCCACACGTCTTCGGGATGTGGTGGAGAACGTGCAAACTCCACACACACACACACACACGGGGTCTCTGGCGCCGTGAGCAGGCGTCTCCACCTGCTACGCCACTGTGTGCAGCCCTGGGAACTTTGTTCCACTTCAGTGTTACGAGAGATACCTGAACCACAGAGCTAGCTAAGTGGAACCGCTCTCGCCTCGCTATTAATACACCAGCCTCCAAACAGTGACCCACACGACAGCTTTAGCACCATACTTCCTCCTGCTTCAAGCAGCTTTGTCAGCATCTGGCAACCTCCTGCAGGCTACTAACGGCTGATGCTGAGGCTCATCGAGGCCCAGGTGAGACAAGTCACCAGCCTTGTGTCACTGCCTTGTCCTGAGATCCCTGGCTGCCTGGCGCTCTGCCCCACCCCTGCCTTCTCCACCCTGCACCCCTCTCTGCCCACCTTCAGTTCTGCGCTGCCTGGCACAGTCCTCAACCCTCACCCCCACCCACCTTCTTCATCCACCCTGCCCATTCTCAGCTCCACTGCCTGGCACAGCCTACTCTACCCTCACCAGCTCTCACAGACTCCACTCTCAACTCCAAGCTACCTGACACTGTGCCCATCTTGGTTGGCATCACGTTTGCCACAGACCCTATGGCACTGCCTTCTCCAGCCCCCTCCCCCCTCTGCCCACTGTTGCCTGGCACGATGTGCCCCTGTCTTCTCCAGCCCCCGCCCCCTCTGTGCCCACTCTCAGCTCTCAGCTGCCTGGCACTGTAAACCTTGCCCGCTCACCCCTCTCTTGTGTCCACCTGTAGCTCTGGGCTGCCTGGCACAGTCCCCCCTCCAGCCCCACTCCCACACTGCATAAAGGAGATATGTGGGGCAGTTGGTGCCTAGAACGCGTTGCCAGGCGTGGTGGCAGAGGCAGCTGCGACAGTGGCATTAAAGAGGCTTTTAGACAGGCCTGGATATGCGGGGCCTGGAGGGATATGGATCACCTGCAGGCAGAGGTGATTAGTTCAACTTGGCATCACTTCTGCCTTTCCATGTCCTCCAGAGATGCTGTCGAACCTGCTGAGCTCCTCCAGCGCTCAGTATTAGAATTAAAGTTGGTCTGGGCATCATGTTCAGCTCAGACATTGTGGGCCGAAGGGCCTGTTCCTGTGCTGTACTGTTGTATGTTCTATGTTAAATAATGAGAGATTGCGGAGTTGTGAAAAGCAGATGGATCTGTGTGTGAGTGAGTGTGTGTGTGCATGCGTGTGTATGAGTGAGTGTGTGTGTGTGCATGCGTGTGTGTGTGAGAGTGTGAGTATGTGTGTGAGTGTGTGTATGTGTGTGTGTGTGAGAGTGTGAGCATGTGTATGTGTGAGTGAGTGTGTGTGCACATGTGTGTGTGTGCATGGCTGTGTGTGAGTGTCCGTGTGTGTGCATGCATGTGTGTGTGTGTGTGTGTGTGTACGAGTGCGTGTGTGTGAGTGTTTGTGTGTGTGTGAGTATGCATGTGGGTGTGCATGTGTGTATGCGTATGTGTGCGTGTGTGTGCGTATGTGAGTGCGTGCATGTGTGTAAGCGTGCGTGTGTGTGCGTATGTGAGTGTGCGTGCATGTGTGTGTGCGTGCATGTGTGTGCGTGCATGTGTGTGTGCATGTGTGTGTGCATGTGTGTGTGCGTGCATGTGTGTGTGCATGTGTGTGCGTATGTGAGTGTGCGTGCATGTGAGTGTGCGTGCATGTGTGTGTGTGTGCACATGCGGGTGTGTGTTGGTGCAGGATTTGCGAAAGGCAAATGTAGAAGAAATGTGTAATTCAGAAAGTGAGGGATTATCATTTCCACCAGGGAACCGAGTACAAAAGTAAGGAAGTTGTGCTTGAGTTATGAAGACATTGGGTGAGAAGACATTGGGGCTGATGTGGAGTCTGTGCCCCAGTCAGCATCAATGGTGCTGCAGTGGTGACGCAACAGGACGCAAAGTTCCTCTTTATAAATTTAGTTTAGTTTAGAGATCCAGCGGGGAAACAGGATCATCGGCCCACCGAGTCTGTGCCGACCAGCGATCCCCGCACATTAACACTATCCTACGCACACTAGGGACAATTTACACATTTTCCCAAAGCCAATTAACCTACTAGTCTTCAGAGTGTGGGAGGAAACCGGAGCATGGGAGAAAACCCCCGCTGTCACGGGGAGACCGTACAAACTCCACACAGACAGCATCCGAGATCAGGATCGGGTCAGGAATCTGGGGAAGGGATCGAGGCAGGGCAAAGTCTCGGGATAGAGGGACGGGCAGGAATGAGCTGGTGGGGGTAACAGTGGGATGGGAACAGCACACGGTGCAGTCACCTCACAGAAGGGCCTCGACCCGAAAGGTCACCTATTCCTTCTCTCCAGAGATGCTGCCTGTCCCGCTGAGTTACTCCAGCATTTTGTGTCTATCTTCGGTGTAAACCAGCATCTGCAGTTCCCTCCTACAGGTTTGTCGGATAATTGGCTTCAGTAAAAATTGCCCCGAGTGTGTAAGGTACAAAACTGGGGTAACATGGAACTAGTGTGTGTAGGATCTACTGAATCTCACGACAGAAAGTAAAGAACTATCGCCACTGAGCTGAGCCAGACACCTTGTGTCACGTTTATTCCAGAAGCCCCTTCTACCTACATTCTCACCAAGCATAACCCGCGTGTAGAGAAGGCCAATTAGTGCGTCTGACCTTGGAGTTGTTACTGAGCTCTTGTGGCTGGGCCTTGTCGTGAGGCTGCTGGCGATTCGCCAGAGTTGACAGGCTGTATGCAAAACCATCGTGGGCGTGAAGGTGCCACAGTGTATTGGTGAGTGTTGGTCGCTGTGGACTCGGTGGGCCAAAGGGCCTGCTTCCACACTGGAAACATTGAACTGAACTAAATTAAACTGAACTAAACCGTTTACCTTTTATCCTGTACACAGAGGACAATAGGTGCAGGAGTAGGCCATTTGGCCCTTCGAGCCAGCACCTCCATTCAATGTGATCATGGCTGATCATCCCCAATCAGTACCCTGTTCCTGCCTTCTCCCCATATCCCCTGACTCCACTATCTTTAAGAGCCCTATCTAGCTCGCTCTTGAAAGTATCTAGAGAAACGGCCTCCACCGCCCTCTGAGGCAGAGAATCCCACAGAAGGCTTGTTTTGACTGGATAGCACGCAACAAAAATGTTTTTCACTGTACCTCAGTACACGTGACAATAATATACTAAAGTAGTCTAGACTAAATGTTGTTACAGTCCCTGCCTCAAACTACTTCTTCTGGCAGCTCGTTCCATTCACCCACCACCCTCTGTGTGAAAAAGTTACACTCAGGTTCCAATTAAACCTTGCCCCTCTCTCCTTAAACCTGTGTCCACTGGTTCTCGATTCCCCTGCTCTGGGTAAAAGACCTTATCAATTCCCAACATGATCGTATACACCCCCTGACCCTCCTGCGCTCCAAGGAATAAAGTCCTACACATCCTCATAAATCTTCCCTGCGCTCTCTCCAGTTGAAGGTAGATGGAAAATACCTGGGGCAGGAGGGTTCAGAAGGGCGTGAGGTCATGAGATAGTAGAATAAGGCCATTCGGCCCATCAAGTCTGCTCTGCCGTTCAATCGTGGCTGATCTATCTCTCCCTCCTAACCCCTCCTGACGTCTCCTGCCTTCTCCCCATACCCTGACACCCGTACTAATCACAAATCTATCTATCTCTGCCTAAAATATATCCGCCACTCAGCCTCCACAGCCTTCTGTGGCAAAGAATTCCACAGATTCACTACCCTCTGGCTAAAGAAATTCCTCCTCATCTCCTTCTTAAAGGAATGTCCTTTAATTCTAAGGCAGTGACCTCTAGTCCTAGACTCTCCCACCAGGGGAAACATCCTCTGCACATCCACTCTATCCGGGCCTTTCACTATTCTGTACGTTTCAATGAGGTCGCCCCTCATTCTTCTAAACTCCAGCGAGTACAGGCCCAGTGCCGTCAGACGCTCACCATACAGTGTCTCACAACTCCAGTGGAGCAGGTTTGATGCCCACTACCAAAGCTGCCTGTGTGGAGTTTGCATGTTCTCCTGTGACCAGGTGGGTTTATCCTGAAAGCTTTGGTTTTCCTCCTACATCCCCAGAGTTCGGGTGAGTTTGCTGGTTGCTGCAAAGTTGCTGGCAAGCGTTCTTCTAATGCTGACCCATTCATCCCCGGTTGTGACGGGTTGGAGCTGAGCCACATGGCTGTGAATCAGAGCCTACAGTAGCTGGCTTTATAATGAACATAGCCACCATTGTCCCTTCAGTTCTCTTTATCGGCACTATATGCAGTGGGCATCAAGCCCAGAGTCCAGAGCTTGTCGTGGGCTGTTCCTATCAATGAGACACAGCGGTAGAGTTGCTGCCTCACAGCGCTGGAGACCCAGGTTCGATCCTGAGGCCTGTCTGTACAGAGGTTGTACGATCTCCCCGTGACCGTGTAGGTTTTCTCCGGGAGCTCCAGTTTGTTATCGTGTAGTCTTTCCCTAGGCTGGTTAGCACGCAACAAAAGCTTTTCAATGTACCTTGGTACTCTGTGGATTGTCACCTTGTCGTGGTGGAGAGGCTTGTGTGGTCCTGAGATCCTGAGAGCGATGCCGTCTGGAGCTACGCTCCTGGTAGGGCCACCCATGGCGGTAAGGTCGAGGGGGAGATCTCTGACAAAGAGCGATCCACCCAAGACCTCTACGGTGGAACAGGCGGAGGACGATGGCTGACCTTAGTGGAGCGTCACAACGGCTGGGAAGGCGGATGAAGGCTGCGGCAGAAAAGGGTCTCCGGTCGTCTTGGACTCCATGCCACTGGATCCTGACCCAGATCTGTCAGGGACCGTGGGGTGGCTGTCTGTGCACCCGTCTCCCCACGTTAAACAAAGTCACGCACAGGCGTCCTCCAACCCTGGAGACACCCATGGTCAGCCATGACCGAAGGGGGCCTAAGAAGGTACATGTGACAATAAACTAAACAACTCAACTCCTCCCACACTCCAAAGACATACAGGTTTGTACGTTAATTCTCTTTGGTAAAATTGTAACATTGTCCCTAGTGTGTGTAAGATAGTGTTAGTGTACGGGGATCACTAATCAATAGACATTAGACAACAGACAATAGGTGCAGGAGCAGGCCATTTGGCCCTTCAAGCCAGCACAGGCATTCAATGTGATCATGGTTGATCATCCCCAATCAGTACCCCGTTCCTGCCTTCTCCCCATATCCCCTGACTCCGCTATTTTTAAGAGCCCTATCTAGCTCTCTCTTGAAAGCATCCAGAGAACTGGTCGGCACGTACTCAGTGGGCTGAAGGGCCTGTTTGCATGCTGTATCTTTAAACTAAACTAAACTCACCAGACAGCAACTACCCAGACTGAAGTGCGCACACCCCCGCAGTTGGTGCAGAAGGCTAAATATCAGGTTGCAGAAAATGTTCAAACAACGTTTAAAATAAATCAGGTGCTCTGGTTTCCTCCCACATCCTGAAGATGTGCAGGTTTGTAGGTCAAATGGCTTCTGTAAATTGTCCCTAGTGTGTAAAATAGAGCTAGTATGTGAGGTGATCACTGGTCGGTGCGGTCCCGGTGGGCCGAAGGGCCTGTTTCCACACTGTATCTCTAAGCTAAACCAAACCCGAACTACCCCTACATGTCTAACTAGTCTCTGGGTGTCTCCCTGGGCATTAGTGTTGGATTCAAGAGGCGCGTCGAGTTGGAAGCTACATCTGACCATTCTGACTGTCTGAAGAAGGGTCTCGACCAGAAACGTCACCCATTCCTTCCCTCCAGAGATGCTGCCTGACCCGCTGAATTACTCCAGCTTTTTGCGTCTATCTGACCATTCTCTACAGTTTTCTACCCCTACACCAGTGCTCCGTGTGTACAGTCAATGCTCTCTCCTGATAGAAGCAGAAACTAGGAATATACCACCTGCACGATGGGCCAAATGGCCTCCATCGTTGGTGTAAGATTCAAGGGCAGAAACGATAATGAAGGGCCGACTGTGCCAGAGATGCAGGATAGATAATCGTGCGAACACATAATTGCCTGACAAGTCTTTATCTTCCATCAGGTCTGAGGTCTTGCAGGAAGTGTCTGATTTTGTTAGAAGAGCTTTTATCATCAACACTTCTACAGATAATAATCATCATTTCATGGCAAAGAGGAAGAGCAGTTACCTGCTGAACAGATTTATACCTGCATGTCTCCAGCCACCCTTACACACCACTCTTCTACACATGCACTGCAGAAAACAAACTATTGGGAAGCATCGAGGCTCGGTTTGGGAACGGCTCTGCCCAGGACCGCGAGGCATTGTCGAGGGGTGGATGTGGCACAGTGCATCACACAGACCAGACTCCCCGCCATTGACCCCATCGACACTTCACGCTGCCTCGGAAAAGCAGTCAATATAATTAGTAGCTTGTCTTACGCCGGTCAGCCTAGCTTAGAGATACAGTGCGGAAACAGGCCCTTCGGCCCACCGAGACCGCACCGACCAGCGATCACCCCGCATACTAGCTCTATTTTACACACTGGGGGCAATTTAGTGAAGCCATTTGACCTACAAACCTGCACATCTTCAGGATGTGGGAGGAAACCAGAGCACCTGATTTATTTTAACGTTGTTTGAATATTTTCTGCAACCTGATATTTAGCCTTCTGCACTAACTGCGCACTTCAGTCTGGGTAGCTGCTGTCTAGTGAGTTTAGTTTAGTTTAGAGATACAGCATGTAAACAGGCCCTTCAGCCCACTGAGTCCGCGCCGACCAGCGATCCCCGTGCACTAACACTATCTTACACACACTAGGGGCAATGTTACAATTCTACCAAAGCCAATTAACGAACAAACCTGTACGTCTTCTCTCTGCTCCTATCGAGCAGAAAGTACAGGAGCTTAAAAGTGGGCACCAACATGTTCAGGAACAGCTTTCTGGGCGGCATGGTAGCAGCGGTAGAGTTGCTGCCTCACAGCGCCAGAGTCCCTGGTTCCATCCTGACTATGGGTGCTGTCTGTACGGAGTCTGCACGTTCTCCCCGTGACCGCGTGGTTTTTCTCCGGGTGCTTCGGTTTCCTCCCACACTCCAAAGACGTACAGTTTGTAGGTTAATTGGCTTTGGTAAAATTGTAAATTGTCCCTAATGTGTATAAGATAGTGTTACTGTGCGGGTGAGTAATGGTCGATGTGGATTTGATGGCTGAAAGATCTGATTTCACACTGTATCACTAAACTAAAATAAACTAACGTACAGTAATCTGAAGAAGGTCTGAAGAAGGGTCTCGACCCGAAACGTCACCTATTCCTTCGCTCCATAGATGCTGCCTCACCCACTGAGTTTCTCCAGCATTTTCATCTACCTACAGCAGACATGTCCAAAGTCCGGCCCCCGGGCCAATTGCGGCCCGTGGACAAATTTTTACCGGCCCGCGGCCTCTATCATGAAATCAATAATATGCGGCCCGCCAGCACTGTTGACCACAGTATAAAGTACATGTGTACAAAAAGCTATTTTTCATATTTTTCATTTCACCAGAAGATGGCAGTAGCCCTGTGGCCGCACTCTGGCCGCCGTGACCCTTGACCTTGCGTGATCGTTTCAGCCCAGCCCATTTCTAACATGGCGTCTGTAAACAAAAAAAGGAAAGTTGACCGCGAGGGCCGCCGCTTCCAGGACAAGTGGAAATTTGAGTATTTTTTCACTGAAATACGAAACAACTGTGTCTGCCTAATTTGCCAAGAGACTGTGGCTGTTTTTCAAGGAATGCGCTGAACACAAGCCTTCAAGGGCAAAATGCAGTGGTAAGCCAACTGTATTCACACATCAAAGCCTTTCGGACCAAGCTGCTACTTTTCCAAAGACACCTGTCACAGGCGCAGCCCAATACCGCACATTTCCCGTCGCTGCAGGAAATTGTGACCAGTTTCCCACAGATCAATATCAGTGCGCAAATGACAAAGTATGCAGCAGACATCTCATCTCTGGTTGAGGAGTTTCAGCAGCGCTTTCGGGACTTTGCAGCTATTGAAAAGGAGATCACGCTTTTTTCCTCTCCTTTCTCCGTGGACCCCTGATGACGCTCCAGACCACCTGCAACTGGAGCTCATTGAGCTGCAGTGTGACGCCGAGCATCGCAGTCGGCACCAACAGCTCCCTCTTGTCAACTTCTACCGCCAGCTGGATGATGGCAGGTTCCAAGCAATTCGGACATTTGCTAAGAAAATGCTGAGCTTGTTTGGCTCCACATACATGTGCGAGAAGACATTCTCCGTTATGAACATTAACAAGAGCCGCATGAGGACGAGACTGAGTGACTCTCACCTGCGTGACGTCTTGCGCATCAAAACCACTGCTCTTGAGCCAGACATGGACTACATACTGCAGTCAAGATCCCAGTATCACCCTTCACATTAGTGCAGGCAAGACCTTTGTTAAGTCCTCTGAGTTGAATAAATTCTTAAATCTCAGTTAATTAATTTTTTTGTGATGGTCAAAATCACAGTTTGAATATGCAGTGATCATTGTTTTGTTTTCAGCACTTTTCCTACAGTGAGCATATAATAGTGAATAATATGTAATGTTTCACATGAACTTAGATATCCTTTATAGTTTTCTTAATTTTTTGTGGTTTGTGATTTCGGTAAAAACCTAAATGTAAAAAAAAAATGTAAAAGTAAAAGTATGCCATTTGTAATTTAAAAAAATCCCAAAAAGTTAATTTGTATTTAATGTTAATGGTTCAAAGAATGTCAGGCTAAATAGTCGGCCCCCACACATTTTCACCTTACCAAATCTGGCCCTCTTTGCAAAAAGTTTGGACACCCCTGCATTTTCATCTACCTACAGTAATCTTAGTAACTAACAAACAGTAACTTCGCTAAACTAAACTATACTAGATTTAACTAAACTAAGCTGAACTAAGTTAAGCAATGATAAATAAAACTAAATTAAATTAAGCTAAACTAAACTGTTAAACTAAGATAAACTAATGTAAACTAAACTAACCTAACCTAACCTAACCTAACCTAACCTAACCTAACCTAACCTAACCTAACCTAACCTAACCTAACCTAAACTAAACTAAACTAAACTAAACTAAACTAAACTAATCTAATCTAAACTAAACTAAACTAGGCTAAACTGAAGCAACAGGATATCGTTTGCTGGCATTGATGATATTACTAGTGCCAGTTCGCCCACCATCAATGTCCTGGGAATCTCCAGTAACCAGAGACAGAGCTGAACCAGCCACATAAACACCGTGGCCACCAGTTCAAGTCAAAGGCAAGTCACGGCTGTGATAAGTGACTCATCCTCTCACTCCCCAGGGCCTTTCCAAGTTACCAGTCAGCGGTGGGCTGGAACACTGCACTTGCACGGATATGTGTCGCTGCAACAGCTCAAAGGAGCTTGCTACCCTCCGAGATGCTTCACACCCCAATCACCACTGAGAGGTCTGATTCCACGCTGTATCTCTAAACACTCCTCCCCTCCACCATGGGGTTGCATCACAAGTTCACATTATAGGAGTAGAATGAGGCCATTCGGCCCATCGAGTCCACTCCGCCATTCAATCATGGCTGATCTCTGCCTCCTAATCCCATTTTCCTGCCTTCTCCCCACAAGCCTCGATGCCCGTTCTAATCGGCCTTTAAAATATCCGCTGACTTTGCATCCACAGCCCTCTGTGGCAATGAGTTCCACAGATTCACCACCCCCGGACTAAATCACCACATGGTTTGGGAACAGCTCTGCCCAAGACGGTAATAAATTGCAAAGTGTTGTGAATGTAGCCCAGTCGATCTCACAGACCAGACTCCCCACCATTGACTCCATCTACACTTCATTCTGCCCTGGCCAAGCACCCAACATAATCAAGGATCCTGGTCACTCCTGTTTTCCCATGATCCGGATTATTTCCCTCTGTTATCAGACGTCTGAAATGTCCTCCCATAAACTCGGGTGTAATCCTGATCTTCCACCCTACCTCAGTGTGCACTTTGCGCTTTTTCATGTCAATAAGTGATAGGAGCTGAATTAGGTTTCTATGGTTTGGTTTAGATTAGTTTAGTTTAGTTTCATTGAGTTTAGTTTACTGTCACGTGTACCGAGGTACAGTGAAAAGCTTTTGTTACGTGCTAACCAGTCAGTGGAAAGATTCTTCATGATTACAATCGAGCCGCCCACGGCATCATGATAAAGGGAATAACGTTCAGCGTAAGTTTAAAGGGCATGGCCCACTTTCACGACCTAATTCACAACCTTTTTTACTCGTGGACATTTTTCATTAAGGGGCTGTCCCACTGTACGAGCAAATTCAAGAGCTCTCCCGAGTTAAAAAAAATAATCAAACTCGTGGTAAGCACGCAGAATGTATGTAGCGGGTACGTCGGAGCTCGGGACGTCTCTTAGCGGCTCGTAACGCTAATAGCAGGTACTCGGGAAACACGGTAAGCTTGTGAAGACTCGTGAAGATTTTTCAACATGTTGAAAAATGTCCACGAGAGCCCCGAGTACCTACCAGCAGCTATTTCTACGAGTTCGAATCAGGGGAAACTCGGGAGAACTTGAATTAGCTCGTACAGTGGGACAGCCCCTTAAGGCTAGAAAAAGCACCCCGACCTACTTGATGCCACAAGTACCTACGACTAGCATCACGACCTGCTACAACCTACCTACGACCTACCTGAGACCTTTCTACGACCTCCTACGACCTTGTGACGACCATGCTGTGAGTATGAGTCAAGGGCAAACTCGGCAGAGGTCGTGAATTAGGTTGTGAAAGAGGCCCTTAAGTCCAGTAAGGTCTGATTAGTGAAAGTCCTAGGGTCTCCATTGAGGTAGATAGCAGCTCAGAACCACTCTCTAGTTAGTGATGGGATGATTCAGTTGCCTGATAACAGCTGGGAAGAAATTGTCCCTGAATCTGGAGGTGTGCGTTTTCACACTTCTGAACCTCTTAGAATGGTTCTGTCACCACATTTAAGAAACACGTAGGCAGGTACAGTACATGGATAGGACATGGAGGGATGTTAGCCAAATGCAGGTAGGTGGGACTAGTGTAGATGGAGCTCCTTGGACGGCATGGGCAAGTTGGGCCGAAAGGCCTGTTTCCACGCTGTATCACTATGACTCTATGACGCATGAGGGGAGAGGGTTGGGAGTAGGACCAGAGTTTCTGCGAACATTTCCCACAGGACAAAGTGCATTCCGCTGAAGAGGGAGTACATCTTATCACCAGCCGCCCCGGATCCAAGGTTAGGCCGGCCTTCAGGGAGAGACAAATTCACAATCAGCCATCTGTGTAGAAGAACTGAAAGTCCCGTTCTCGGCTGTAAACATACGGGTTTCCGAGACAAAATAAGATTGTGTTTTGCAACAACAGGAGGAACACAAGCGATGAGTTCACCCACACTGGTCTGCCTCATCTCTGGAGGACACGCCAAAAGGCCATGTTGGCCAAAAGGCCATAAAGAATTGATCGAATGGGCTGGTATTCACTAGAATTTAGAAGAATGAGAGGGGATCTTATAGAAACGTATACAATTCTTAGGGGATTGGACAGGCTACATGCAGGGAAAAATATTCTCGATGTTGGGGGAGTCCAGAACCAGGGGGTCACAGTTTAAGAATAAGGGGTCAGCCATTTAGGACTGAGATGAGGAAAAATTTTTCACCCAGAGAGTTGTCAACCCATTCTTTCATCTTATGGCAGTCCCGCCACCCCGGGAATTTACCTGGTGAACCTATGCTGCACTCCCTCAATAGCAATAATGCCCTTCCTCAAATCGGGAGGCCAAAACTGCACATAATACTCCAGGTGCGGTCTCACCAGGGCCCTGTACAGCTACAGTGGGAACTCCTTGCTCCTAAACTCAAATCCTCTCGCAATGAAATTGTAAATTATCCCTAACCTGTGGAATAGTGCTAGTGTACAGGGAACTCAGTGGACCGAGGGGTCCTGTTTCCACTCTGTATCTCTAAGCTAGACTAAACTAAATGAAAAGACATAAATTGCTGGAGTAACTCAGCAGGTGTGTCAGCATCTCTGGAGAACACGGATCGGGGATGGTTCAGGTCAGGACCCTTCTTCAAGCCGATTGTGGTGGGGGAGGGGAGGGGGACACGAGAAAGCTGGAAGAGAGGAGGGGGCTGGAAAAAGAGTGGCGAGTGATAGGTGGATGCAGATGATGGGATGGTGGGGTTGGTGGGCAGATGGTCGGACAAAAGCCAGAGATGAAAAGACGAAAAGATTCTTGATTAGTACGGGTATCAGGGGTTATGTGGAAGTGGACTAAACTTTTATTGCCTTACCTCACAGTGAGAAACGTTGACTCCGCTGTGTGGGGACGTTCATGTTCATGTTCAATTCTATCGTATTGTGTTGTGTTTTTTTTATTTGTATGGCTGTATGGCAACCCAAATCTCGCTGTACCAATTGGTACAGTGTCGGTAAATGTAAACTCGAACTTGAACTTGAACTTATGAGTAGGTGTAGGCAGAAGACTGGGGTTGAGGGAAACATAGGTCAGCCATGATTGGATGGCGG
The DNA here is from genome assembly GCA_035221665.1 of Okamejei kenojei. Taxonomy (NCBI): domain Eukaryota; kingdom Metazoa; phylum Chordata; class Chondrichthyes; order Rajiformes; family Rajidae; genus Okamejei; species Okamejei kenojei. The sequence continues at coordinate 14,655,646 of CM069166.1, read as the reverse complement.
CGTGGGCTTGATGGGCCGAATGGCCTCATTCTGCTCCTATCACTTCTAAACTTATGAAAAAAATGTGAGATAAGGACAGAAGAGGCACGAAGAGACAACACCGGGCCAGTTGAGGGGACAAAGACTGCCCGCTCTGTTTCCTGCCTTTCCACCACTCGGTAGGAGGAGAGGAATAGATTGGGTAGATGCACAGAATCTATTGCCCAGAGTATGGGAATCGAGGGCCAGAGGACATGGGTTTAAGGTGAAGGGGAAAAGATTTGATAGGAATCCGAGGGGTAACTTTTTCACTCAAAGGTTGGTGGGAGTACGGAACAAGCTGCCAGAGGAGGTAGTTGAGGCTGGGACATTCCCAACCTTTAAGAAACTGGTAGACAGGGACATGGATAGGACAAGTTTGGAGGGATATGGACCAAATGCAAGCAGGTGGGACATGTTGGCCTGCTTGCACACTATGACTCTATGACTGGGTCTGAGAATCTATCTTTCCGTCACCGCACTAATTTCTTCCCTTGTTACTTGTTTGTCCGCATGATGAGATTAGAGTTAGTGCACAGCCACAGAGGATCGCTGGTAAAACCCAGCAGCCTGGCATGTTCCTCAGGAGAGCTGGGGAGGTCCCTGCCACACTGAACAATGGGTATTTCCAACCAGCGCCTCTGCAACTAATCCTCGTGCTGGCTAACTTACCCTCGGCTTCTGCACAGCCTACACCCCCTCACTGAAAGCACCTCCTTGTCTCCAGGCAATGAAATGCAAGCTCTTTCTTCTATCCTTTCTTCCCTGTCCCATGAAGGTTCCGCTGTTGGAGATGGGAATCCAATGGCCAATGGTCAATGGTCACTGGTTCAATGGGTCAATAGTCCCATTAAAGATAGTCTGAGGGTCCCCAAGGAGGTAGATAGTAGCTCTGGACCGCTCTCTAGTTGTGGTAGGATGCCTGATAACAGCTGGGAAGAAACTGTCCCTGAATCTGGAGGTGTGCATTTTCACACTTCTGTACCTTCATTAGCTCATACGTTCATGAGTGATAGGAGAAGAATTAGGCCATTTGGTCCCTCGAGTCCACTACATCATTCAATTATGGTTGATCTATCTTTCCTTTTGCCCGATGGGAGAGGGAAGAAGAGGGAGTGACCGGGGGTGTGACTGGTCCTTGACTAAGGACGCAGTGGTGCTGGTTTCCGATGGGAATGGTGACGGGCGCGGTATCCAGTTCCTGCGGACCTCCGCCGCTGGAAGTGTAGGATTTTGGTGTGTGTGCTTTATCATCATCCCTTCCAATGATCGCGACGACAATGTACGACAGTGATCGCAACTTCTACTGAGGTGTGGATGCCCGTTGTCTCGCTAGAAGCTCATCCGCCCTTTGCCAGGTGTTGTTTTTGGTCCTGCTGGGGGTCCACAGCCCCCTCCTCACCTGGCAAACCAGGTGGGGGAGACGGTTTAGTCGCCAACTATCCGACCATGGAGCGGGTAGCACGGGATTACATGGTACCCGTGGCGGGGGGAACTCCCCTCGACCTGACCGTGAATACTCCAAATGTCGAAGTCCTATAAAGCTGCATCCAATGCTACAACAGGGGCTGCTGAGCTGGGTTTCAGAAACGGAACAGCTCTTTGATAAATATCCAAATTGTGAATTGAACACTGAATGTGTAATTCCTTCTTTCACCGAGGATCCGAGCCGTCTATTTGCCTTGCACCCGAAAGACAGACACAAAATGCTGGAGTAACTCAGCGGGACAGGCAGCATCTCTGGAGAGAAGGAATGGGTGACGTTTCTGGTCGAGACCCTTCTTCAGACTGAGAGTCAGGGGAGAGGGAAACGAAAGTCAAGGAAGCGTAGGTGTGAAATCGAGAGATAAACCATTCCTTCTCTCCAGAGATACTGCCCGACCTGTTGAGTTGCTCCAGCATTTTGTGTCTATCTTCATTGTAAACCGGCATCTGCAGTTCCTTCCTGCACACTCCAGTCCAGTCAGAGCAGTGTAGAGTCACTGGGCAATTGAACATCGGAGATTTGAGCTGACAGTGAGGATCCTTCCTTGCATGTTTCCTGTCGAGGCAGAGACCAACTGCGGTTTTACTCAATAATTTTGTGTATTAGCCATTTCCTCCCCTCCTTTGATACAGCTTTGTGCGGCTTTCTTCTTCATAGAAAAATAGAAAAATAGCTGCAGGTGTAGGCCATTCAGCCCTTTGAGCCAGCACCACCATTCAATATGATCATGGCTGATCACCCAAAATCAGTACCCCGTTCCTGCCTTCTCCCCATATCCCTTGATTCCTTTAGCCCTAAGAGCTAAATCTAACTTTCTCTTGAAAACATCCAGTGAATTGGCCTCCGCTGCCTTCTGTGGCAGAGAATTCCACAGATTCTCAACTCTCTGGGTGAAAATGTTTTTCCTCATCTCAATCCTAAATGGCCGACCCCTTATTCTTAAACCTGTGACCCCTGGTTCTGGACTCCCCCAATGTCGGGGAATTTAATCTGAAACAAAATTCTGCTTCTGGGTCTTTGTGATCAGAGCTGCTCAAATTCTTCACCTGGACTGGGTTTGGCCACGGGAGCTGAGATAGGTCTGGCCAGCAGTAAGGTGTAGAGACGGGAGAGAGGGAGCGTGAGACTGAGCGAGAGAGAGAAAGATTGGAGAGAGGGAGTGAAAGATTGAGAAAAGGAGTGACTGAGAGGGGGAGAGAGAGACTGAGAGAGGCGAGGGCGAGAGGGAACGAGAGATTGGAGAGAGGAGGGAGGAACTAGAGAGAGAGAGTGAGACTGGAGTGAGGGAATGAGAGAGTAGTGGATGGAGAGTAAGAAACTGAGACACGGAGCGAGAGACTGAGAGAGGAGTGAAAGATTAGCGAGATGGAGAATGAGAGAATGTGAGAGAGGGAACGAGAGACGAGAGAGAGTGAGAAAATGAGTGTGGGATTGGAGAGAGGGAGTAGGAGACCAGTGAGAGGAGGAATAGAACAGAAAGAAACAGCTGGAGACAAAAATGTAGAGTTGGTGACAAGGACAAGATCAGTTTAGTTTAGTTTAGAGATACAGCATAAAAACAGGCCCTTCGGCCCGAGCCCCCGCAGACCAGTGATCACCCGTTCACACACCAGTTCTATGTTATCCCATATAACTTATAAAAGATATATAACTATATCTTTTGCACCCACTCCCTGCACACAAGGGGGCAATTTACAGAGGACCAGTTAACCTACAAACCTGTACATCTTTGGGATGTGGGAGGAAACTGGAGCACCCGGAGAAAACCCACGCTGTCCCAGGGAGAACGTACAAATTCCGTGCAGACATCACCTACGGGCAGGATCGAACCTGGGTCTCTGGCTCTGTGAGGCAGCAACTCTCCCCGCTGTGCCACCTTGCCGCCCAGTTCTCCATCCCAGCTCCACACTGCCCTCTGCCGGTGGTCTCAGACACTGCCCAGTGGAGGCCAGTGTCCGTACAGGAGAGCCCTCACTGGGCCTGTTGTAGCCCTCGGCAACCGGCAACCTCACTGGCCACTGGTTCATTACCCTCATTAACTCCGCATTCTCTCTCTCGACCTCTCTCTACAGATGCTGCCCAACCTGCTGAGTGTTTCTCTTTTAGTCTAGTTTAGTTTAGTTTAGCTTATTTTAGATTAGTTTAGGTTAGTTTAGTTTAGTTTAGGTTAGTTTAGTTCAGTTTAGTTTAGTTCAGTTTATTGTCACGTGTACCGAGGTACAGTGAAAAGCTTTTTCGTTGCGTGCTAACATGTCAGCAGAAAGAAAATACCTGATTACAATCGAGCCACCCACAGTGTACAGATACAGGATAAAGGGAATAATGTTTAGTGCAAGATAAAGTCCAGTATAGTGCGATTAAAGATAGTCTGAGGGTCTCCAATGAGGTAGATAGTAGCTCTGGGCTCTGGTTGTGGTAGGACGGTTCTGTTGCCTGATAACAGCTGGGAAGAAACGGTCCCTGAATCTGGAGGTGTGCGTTCGTTTTCACACTTCTGTATCTTCGTAAGTTCATACGTGATAGGAGCAGAATTAGGCCATTTGGCCCATCGAGTCCTCTCCATCATCCAACCATGGTTGATTTTTCTTTCCTTTCCGTCTGATGGGAGAGGGGAGACTGGGGAGTGCGACTGGTCCTTGATGATGCTGCTGGCCTTGCCGAGCAGCGTGAGGTGTAGATGGAGTCAGTGGAAGGGAGGTTGGTTTGTGTGATGGTGCGATGCCTGAAGGTCGCATCGATCTTGGTCCATGGATTATCTAGTTTGTTGAGGAATTGCAGACAGAGTCATTGAATCATTAAATTGAATCATTGGGAGAACATGTTATTGGGAAATTGGTAGTTCCGGCAAAATGGATAAGACTTTGGAACCAAGGGTGGCAGAAAATCAGTGGTGATCCTGTATTCAGGAAGGCAAGGAGTGATTAGAGATAGTTAGCATAGCTTGTGTAGGATAGTGTTAGTGTAAGGGGATTGCTGGTTGGAAATCTTCTCCTTGCTACTAGGGTAGACTAGTGGACCGGTGATCGATGGTCAGTGCGGAATTGGTGGGCTGATGGGCCTGTTTCCATGCTGTATCTCTAAACGAAACAAAACTGAACAGTAGGAAAGATCTGCAGATGCTGCGGTTTCCTCCCACACTCGAAAGAGTTTGTAGGTTAATTGGCTTCGGTCTAATTGGATGACTTGATGGGACGAATGACCTAATTCTGCTCCTATCACCTATGACCTTATGACATAACCACCCACGAATCTCCAGCTGACAGAGGCACCAGAAACATGCAAGGTATTTTTCTGAAGGTAGACACAAAATGCTGGAGTAACTCAGCGGGACAGGCAGCATCTCTGGAGAGAAGGAATGGGTGACGTTTCGGGTCGAGACCCTTCTTCAGGCTAAACTCAGCAGTAGCCTGCCTCAGTTTTGTAGACGAGATCTCGGTGATTCTTTTACACTCACAGCTGTCTCTCTTGTTCAGAGTTGCAGCGTCCTGGGCTCTCGGGGGTACGGAGGTGGTTTTGATGTTGGGTTTCAGTGACGCACGCTGTCCCACGCTCCCTGGTTCCCAGGCACAACCGTCCACGGGCCCAGACACCTGTTGCCGGGCCTACCTGCGGCTCAGTAACGGCAGCAAGCAGCACCTGTGGTGAGATAGCTGGAGTAGCTCAGCGGGTCAGACAGCATCTCTGGAGAACATGGATCGGAGACGTTTCAGGTTGGGACCCTTCTTCACCGTACATCTGTACATGTTGCAATAAAGAACCATGAACCACTGATAACATCAGTAACGACAATACATTTTTAAAAGCCATTTGTGTGTCTGTGGTTTAACTGTAGCCTTGTTTCCAAGAATGAAATGGAGCAGGTGACATTTTGTCATCTGTTATACTTCAACAACTCATACTTAACTCAAGGAACGAACGAGATGAAAGGAAGTGGTTAAAAAAGAACTGCAGATGCTGGAAAAATCGAAGGTAGACAAAAATGCTGGAGGAACTCAGCGGGTGAGGCAGGAGCGAAGGAATAGGCGACGTTTCGGGTTGAGACCCTACTTCAGACTGAAAGGAAGTGGTGAACACTGCCCAGTCCATCACGAGTACTGACCTCCCCACCATCGAAGGGATCTACAGGAGTCGCAGCCTGAAAAAGGGCAGCCAGCGTCATCAGAGACCCACACCGCCCTGGCCACGCTCTCATCTCACTCCTGCCATCGGGAAGACGATAAAGGAGCCTGAAAACTTTAATTGCTGACTCCAGGACCAGCTTCTTCCCGACAGCCATCAGGGTCGTGAACACTACACTGCAGCACGGTGGCGCAGTGGTAGAGTCACTCCCTTACAGCACCAGAGACCCAGGTTCAATCCTGACTACGGGAGCTGTCTGTGCGGAGTTTGTACGTTCTCCCCGTGACCTGCGTGGTTAGATGGTGGACAGGCACCATTTAATCGTGGCTGATCTATCTCTCCCTCTCAACCCCATTCTCCTGCCTTCTCCCCATAACCCCCAACACCCTCACTAATCAAAAACATCTCGATCTCTGCTTTAAAAGTGCCCAAAGGCTATCTTTGAGTTTGGGGTTTACAGGCCTGATGTACTGCTGCTCTTGTAAGAATGCCCTTGTTCCATTGTTGGTACACATGGCAATGGCACGCTCTAGGTTCTTGAAGTGCACGCTCTCTGCTGATTCACTGCTGGAGATTTGGACATCGGGACTTAGGACAGCCTTTAGTGCCCGCCCCTCGGTGAAGCTGAGAAGGGCGGCACGGTGGCGCAGCGGTGGAGTTGCTGCCTCACGGCGCCAGAGACCCGGGTTCCATCCTGACTACGGGCGCTGTCTGTACGGAGTTTGCACGTTCTCCCAGTGACCCGGGTTTTCTCGCAGATCTCCGGTTTCCTCCCACACTCCAAAGATGTGCAGGTTTGTAGGTTCATTGGCTTGCGTATGAATGTAAATTGTCGCTCGTGTGTGTAGGGTAACGTTAGTGTGCGGGGATCGTTGGTCCGCACTTTATCTCTAAAGTAACCTAAACTAATCAGGAGAGCCCGTTCTCCGTCATCTCTCCATTCTGGATTTCCTCCATGGGATCTCATCACTCATCCCTCTGGTGGCACAGTGGCACATTCGGTAGACCCACGGCCGCACCGTACCAGAGACCCCGGTTGTGCCTACAGTATTGAGTTTAGTTTAGTTTAGCTTATTATTGTCACGTGACGGTTCGAAGGTGGAGAGCCCGTGTCTTGTCAGGAGGTGAGTCACCCCACCACAGTCATCCTCAGCCTCCACCTTGGGTATTGCTGTGGCTGCCCCAGTCGGGTTTCTGGTCGGGCGTGACCCGGGCAACGTCGGCGGTGGGAGAACCAGCGGTGGCAACACCACAGACTGCGGAGGGAAGCAAGGGCCACAGCACCTCGCACGCTCAAGACGGCAGCGGTTATACAATGGAGGCACCTTCCACGCCCTCATGCCCAAAGCCGTAATCAGAGGCAGTGATATACTTAGAGTCAACCAGCACAGAAACTGGCCATTCGGCCCAACATGCCCATGCCGACCCAGATGCCCCATCTACACTGCTACCACCTGCCCACGTTTGGCCCATATCCTTGGATAGAGTGGATGTGGAGAGGATGTCTCCCACCAGTGGGAGAAGCAAGGACCAGAGGTCAGAGAATAAAAGAATGCTCCTTTAGGAAAGAGATGAGGATTGTAAGAGATGAGATGCTGGTTGGCTCTTCTGTGGTGTTGCCACTGCTGGGTCTCCCACCGCCGACGGTGCCCGGGTCACGCCCGACCAGAAACCCGACTGGGGCAGCCACAGCAATACCAAGGTGGAGGCTGAGGATGACTGTGGTGGGGTGACTCATCATGCCACCATCGTTCCTGTCCCGAAGAAACCAACCCCAGCCTGCCATAATGACCTTCGACCAGTGGCTCTAACCCCCATAGTAATGAAGTGTTTTGAGCGACTGGTTATGCAGCATATCAAAAATAGCCTACCTGCCGACCTAGAGCCTACAGAGCCAACCGATCCACAGAGGACGCAGTCTCAACAACACTGAACCTCGTACTGCCACACCTTGATCGGAAAAATACTTATGCCAGGATCCTCTTCATAGACTTCAGCTCTGCTTTTAACACAATCATTCCGCAGCAGCTGGTGGAGAAGTTGGAGTTATTGGGGGTTGATGCTGGCACATGTAACTGGGTCCTGAACTTTCTATCGCAACGGCAGCAGACAGTCAGGGTGGGCAGTAGGACATCAAAAACCATAGCCGTGAGCACTGGCTCGCCCCAAGGCTGTGTCCTAAGCCCCCTGCTGTTTAGTCTGCTTACACACGACTGTACTGCTAGACTCAACAACAACTTCATCAACAAGTTCGCTGATGACACAACAGTGGTGGGTCTCATCAGTGACAATGATGAGTCGGCGTACAGGATGGAGGTGGAGCTGCTCACAGGATGGTGCAAACTCCCACAACCTCATTCTCAACGTGGGAAAAAACGAAGGAGATGGTGGTTGACTTCAGGAGGGCGGGAAAACAACGCCATACACCTCTGCACATCGATGGAGCTGATGTGGAAAGGGTCAGCAGTGTGAAGTTCCTAGGACTCCACCTGTCAGATGACCTGACGTCCACGACCAACACCACAGCACTGGTCAAGAGAGAGCCCAGCAGCGACTACACCCTCTCCGTAGACTACGGAAAGCAGGTCTCCCCACTGCACACCTACGAACTTTTTATAGGGGGACAATCGAGAGCACATTAACCTACGGCATCACTTCCTGGTTCAGGAGCTGCAAGGCGTACGAACGGCACCAACTGGACAGGATTGTGAAGACCGCCAGCAGGATTATTGGTGCTCCACTCCCTTTCCTGCTGGACATATACAGGAAGAGATGTATCAGCAGAGCCATCTCCATCATCAAAGACCCCCACCACCCATCGCATCACATATTCTCCATCCTGCCATCTGGGAAGAGGTACAGGAGCATCAGCTGCAAAACCAGCAGGATGCTCCTTAGCTTCTTCCCGCAGGCAATTAGACTGATAAACGGACTTTGCCCCCTGCCAAAGTATCGCGCACCAACCACCAACCTGGACACACTGAAGCAGAGCCATTGTCGTGCCACTGCCGATTGGAACTCGTGATATATGTATTTTTATTTTTATTTCTATTTATTTTTTACCGCACACTGAATGGACACTGGAAAAATGATAATGAAGATATACAATAGTTATGAGGAGGATTTTTTTTAGAGGATGGTGAATCTGTGAAACTCATTGCCACAGAAGTCTGTGAAGGCCTAGTCAAAGGATATTTTTAAGGCAGAGATAGATGGATTCTTGATTAGTACGGGTGTCAGGGGTTATTGGGAGGAGGCAGGAGAACGGGGTTAGGAGGGAGAGATAGATCAGCCGTGATTGAACGGCGGAGTAGACTAGATGGGCCGAATGGCCTAGTTCTGCTCCTATCGCTTATGAACATGATCTCCTCTGAACCTTTCCCATCCATACACCTGTCAGCAATATTACTGTCCCAGCCTCAACTACCTCCTCCGGCAGCTCGTTCCATACACCCACCACTCTCTGTGTGAAAAAGTTGCCCCTCAGGTTCTTTTTAAATCTTGCCCCTCTCATCTGAAACCTATGTCCTGCTGAGTTACTCCAGCATCTTGCGTCTATCTTCGGTTCAAACCAGCACCTGCAGTTCCTTCCTGCCCAAAGGGACCTGGGTCACCGGCCAGTTAAACTCAGCTTTAGCTTTAAGGATACAGGTCCATTTTTAAATGACAAATAGTTTAAACAAATGTGATTAATTGCACGATATTCCCTTTATTTACAAACATATGTCTACTTTTTGAACAGTACATTTACAACAGTCAATTCTACACTGGGATCGCCGCCATGCCAGTGAGACACTGGAATCAAGGCCCTGTACCAGTGTCACACTGGGATCCCCACCCCATGCCAGTGTTACACTGGGATCAAGGCCCTGTGGCAGTGCCACACTGGGATCACTGCCCATCTGTCAGTGTTACACTGGGAACATGGACCTGCACCAGTGTTGCAGTGAGGATTACTGCCCCGTGCCAGTGTTACACTGGGACCCCCATCCCATGGCAGAGTTACACTGGGATCACCTCCCAGCTGTGCCAGTGTTACACTGGGTATCACTGCCCTGTGCCAGTGTTACACTGGGACCCTAGCCCTGTGCCAGTGTTACACTGGGCATCACTGCCCTGCACCAGTGTTACACTGGGTATCACTGCCCTGTGCCAGTGTTACACTGGGCATCACTGCCCTGTGCCAGAGCCACAGCTGGATGGTCAATGGGGTTCCCTCCACTTTGCGGATCTCCTCGCACTGGCGATACCCCAAGACCACTGGCTGGTGTGGCTGCTCCACCTCCCTCTGCACAGATCCAGATGTGGAGGTAAGGTTGAGATGAGCAGAGACAGGTGAGAACATAAAACAGCATCCCACGCACCACATCCAGCTCACTGGGCAGAAGCAGTTTTGTGTTGCAGTGTCTCGGTAAATCCATCAGACGCTCGCTGGGTGCTGAACCATCACTGTACAACATCCCACTTTTACTTTAGAGATACAGCACGGAAACAGGCCCTTCGGCCCACCGAGCCCGTGCCGGCCTGCGATCCCCGCACACTAACACTATTCTACACACACTAGGGACAATTTAAAGTTTCAATGGAAGCGAATTAATGTGCAAACCCCACGTCTTTGGAGTGTGGGAGGAAACCGGAGATGCCAGCGGTAAACGCACGCAGTCACGGGAGAAGGTACAGACAGGGACCCGGGTCTCTGCCGCTGTGAGGCAGCCACTCTACCACTGTGCCACCACCATTGTTCAGTGACCTGGAGCAACAGCAGTGGGAGGTGTTTCAGGAAGGCGGGGGTCCCAGGATGGAGCTGAAGATCCGAAGAAGGGTCTCGACCCGAGATTTCATCCATTCCTCTTCTCCGGAGATGCTGCCTGTCCCGCTGAGTTACTCCAGCTTTGTGTCCCAGATAGACCTCTGACTTTGAACTGACTCCTCGTGCGTGAATCTTCTTCTCAGCTTCCAGCTCAATCCATCCTGGTGTTCCTCCCGTGGCCAGGGTTCAATCCTGACCACGCGTGCTGTCTGTACCTTCTCCCTGTGACCTGCGTGGGTTTTCTCCAGGTGCTCCAGTTTCCTCCCACACTCCAAAGACGTACAGGTTTGTAGGTTAATTGGCTTTGGTGAAAATTGTAAATTGTCCTTAGTGTGTGTAGGATAGTGTTAGTGTACAGGGGTGGTTGGTTGGTACGGACTCGGTGGGCCGAAGGGCCTGTTTCCGCACTTTATCTCGAAACTAAACTAAACTAAACCTTCCTGGCCCACCAGGAATGGTGGAAGAAACAAAATCCCTGAAGGTTTCCGGCCACAGTTCCTCGCGGTGTGGTATTCACATTAAAGATCCATCAGGTAAACTCATCGTAATAAAGTGCTTCAAGTCCATCCCCTCCAGCCCTGTCAGAAGATGCTCACTACTCCACGGCAAGGCTGCTGCTGGTCTTCTGAAACAAGAGTAAAAGAGATAAGAGGTAGATACATGTACACAGGGTGGACAGTCTGCCTGTCCATTATGAAACATAAAACATAGAAAACAGGTGCAGGAGGAGACCATTCGGCCCTTCGAGCCAGCACCGCCATTCATTGTGATCATGGCTGATCATCCCCAATCAATAACCCGTGCCTGCCTTCTCCCCATATCCCTTGACTCCACTAGCCCCTAGAGCTCTATCTAACTCTCTCTCAAATCCATCCAGTGATTTGGCCTCCACTGCCCTCTGTGGCAGGGAATTCCACAAATTCACAACTCTCTGGGTGAAAACGTTTTTTCTCACCTCAGTCTTAAATGGCCTCCCCTTTATTCTAAGAATTATGGTTGCCATCTCTCCCGTATATTGGGCTAAATTGGTTTGTCCCGTATTTGACTGCTACTACTCGGGTCGAGGGGACTGTCGGGTCGGAGTGCCGCGTCCGGCCCCGCCTCACCCGTCCCGATGTAGTGCAGCCCATGGAGTGCAGCAGCAGCACCTCACCCCTGGCCCCGTCGGTCGGCAGCCCGCCAGCTGTCCGAACTTCGGACCTTCGCTTACCGTCGACACCACCACCGCTCCTTCTCGTGGCCGATCATCGGTTCATGAGTTGGATGGGGTGCCGGACTTTGCTCGTGACGTTGCGCGTCCCGGGCCAAAACTCCTCAGCTGACCCGCCGGCTGGGCTTTGTGTGCAGTCCAGCACCCGGGCCAACTCATCATTCACCCAGCCACGGCCCAGTCAGTCAACAAATTGCCGTCTGGAATTTGTCCCGTATTTTGACCCTTTGCCCCTTATTTTGGAGTTGGCGACCCTACTGTCTATATAGTCTAGTCTAGTCTGGTTTAGTTTAGTTTAGTTTAGATTGAGGTGTAGCTGGACATTTTAGGGAGATGGTGTAGATGTGAGAGGTCGGAGGAAGAGAGCTGAGAATTTCTGGAGCTGTTTACACACCCGTGGAGGCTAGTTTAGTTCAGAGATACAGCACGGAAACAGGCCCTTCGGCCCATCGAGTCCGCGCCAACCAACGATCTCCGTCCACTTTCTCATCCTTTCTCTGCACCCTAGGGACAATTTACAGTTTTACAGAAGCACATTAGCCTACAAACATGGAGTGCGGAAGCAATTGGCCTCTGCAAAATGCCCCTCGTTTTAGTTTAGAGATAGAGCGTGGAAACAAACCCTTCGGCCCATCGAGTCAGCGCCGACTAGTAATCCCCACACACTAGCACTATCCTACACACTAGGGACATTTTACAATCTTTACCAAAGCCAATTAGCCTACAAACCCGCACGTCTTTGGAGCGTGGGAGGAAACTGGTGCACCCGGAGAAAACCCACGCAAGTCACAGGGAGAACGTGCAAACTCCGTACACTCAGCATCTATAAAGCAGGCTATGCTTTTAGATAGGCATGGATATGCGGGGCATGGAGGGATATGGAACACGTGCAGGCAGAGGAGATTGGTTCAACTTGGCGTCACTTCTGCCTTTCCATGTCCTCCAGAGATGCTGTGGGACCTGCTGAGCTCCAGCGGCCAGCATGAGAATTAAAGTTGACCTTGGCATCATGTTCAGCTCAGACATTGTGGGCTGAAGGGCCTGTTCCTGTGCTGTACTGTTGTATGTTGTGTTCTAACACGATCATGGCTTTCAGCTCTACTCATTGTTTCAAAAGGCAAGTCTCTGTCACTACCAATATAGCAGGCAGCATAGCTAGGAGCTCCATGCTGTATCTCTAAACTAACATTCTTGCTATTGAGGGAGCGCAGCGTAGGTTCACAAGGTTAATTCCCGGGATGGCGGGACTGTCATATACTGAGAGAATGGAGCGGCTGGGCTTGTACACTCTGGAGTTTAGAAGGATGAGAGGGGATCTCATTGAAACATTAAAGATTATTAAGGGTTTGGACACGCTAGAGGCAGGAAACATGTTCCCGATGTTGGGGGAGTCCAGAACCAGGGGCCAGAGTTTAAGAATAAGGGGTAAGCCATTTAGAACAGAGACGAGGAAACACTTTTTCTCATGATATATGAGCTGTGAGTCTGTGGAATTCTCTGCCTCAGAGGGCGGTGGAGGCCGGTTCTCTGGATACTTTCAAGAGAGAGCTAGATAGGACTCTTAAAGATAGCGGAGTCAGGGGATATGGGGAGAAGGCAGGAACGGGGTACTGATTGGGGATGATCAGCCATGATCACATTGAATGGCGGTGCTGGCTCGAAGGGCCGAATGGCCTACTCCTGCACCTATTGTCTATTGTCTAAACTTGGCCAGGGGGCAGCAACGTTCACAAGTCAAGTTGTTTCCTCACAACTCTGGGGACTGACCTCGAACGCTGAACCACGAGATAAAAACATTCCACTATACAAAGGCAGCTGACAATTACAGAAGTACTGGGCGAGGTACGAAGGGGTGATCTTATAGAGGTGTATAAAATCATGAGAGGAATAGATTGGGTAGATGCACAGGGTCTCTTACATAGAGTAGGGGAATCGAGGACCAGAGGACATGGGTTCAAGGTGAAGGGGAAAAGATTTAATAGGAATCTGAGGGGTAACTTTTTCACACAGAAGGTGGTGGGTGTATGGAACGAGCTGCCAGAGGAGGTGGTTGAGGCAATGTTTAAGAAACAGTTGGACAGGTGCATGGATAGGACAGATTTGGTGGTTTATGGACCAAGCGCAGGCAGGTGGGACTAGGGCAGATGGGACATGCTGGCCGGTGTGGGCGAGTTGGGCCGAAGGGCCTGTTTCCATGCTGTATCACTCTCTGACTCTCCTAGGTGAAGTACAAAGGTCATCGTGGAATGATGCCAAGAGACTTTTGAAGAAATAAAGAGACAAGTCGGTTATATGGACAGGGAATCAGAACACAGAGCGTAGTACAGTACAGCATAGGAACAGGCCCTTCGGCCCACAATGCCCGCGCCAACATTCGTCCACTGAAGGAGAGCCGCAACCTCACCCATTCCTTCTCTCCATAGATGCTGCCTGAGTTACTCCAGCATTTTGTGTCTATCTTCGATTTAAACCAGCATCTGCAGTTCCTGCCCATCGAAAAGCCTCTTAAATGCCACTATCGTGTCTGCACCCACCGCCACCCCTGGCAGCGCGTTCCAGCACCCACCACCCGCTGTGTAAAATACCTGGCCCGTGCATCTCCCTTAAACTTTCCCCCTCTCACCATACAATCACGCCCTCTAGTGTTGGACATTTCCACCCTGGGAAAACATTTATAAGTTAATCGACCCTCTGTGAATTGTCTCTAGTGTGTAGGGAGTGGATGAGAAAGTGGGATGACGTAGAACTAGTGCGAACGGTTGATCGATGGTCGGCAAGAAGGGTCCCGACCAGAAACGTCCATGTTCCCCAGAGAAGGTGCCTGACCCGCCGTGTTTGATTGAGGATTTGGACACGCCAGAGGCAGGAAACATGTTCCCGATGTTGGGGGAGTCCAGACCCAGGGGCCACACAGTTTAAGAATAAGGGGTAAGCCATTTAGAATGGAGACGAGGCAACACTTTTTCACACAGTCTGTGGAATTCTCTGCCTCAGAGGGCAGTGGAGGCCGGTTCTCTGGATACTTTCAAGAGAGAGCTAGATAGGGCTCTTAAAGATAGCGGAGTCAGGGGATATGGGGAGAAGGCAGGAACGGGGTACTGATAGGGGATGATCAGCCAAGATCATATTGAATGGCGGTGCTGGCTCGTAGGGCCGAATGGCCTACTCCTGCACCCATTGTCTATGGGTTACTCCAGCACTGTGTGTCCTTTTGTGGAAACCACCACCAGCAGGTGTTTGTTTCTGCATCAGGGCTGTGAGAATGCACCTTCAGATGGGAGCCAGTTATTATTGCACTATTACTGCCTGTTTGTTTTTTAATGTGTACATATGTGTGCGTGTGTGTGTACATATCTATATATACACACATATATATTTATATACACACACTCGCACATTTAGATTAGTTGAGTTTAGAGATACAGCATGGAAACAGGCCCTTCGGCCCACCGACTCCGTGCCGACCTGCGACACCCGCACACTAACACTATCCTACCACCACCAGGGACAATTTTGTTTACACACTGATACCAATCCAATTAACCTACAAACCTGTACGTCTTTGGAGTGTGGGAGGAAACCTACGAACTCAGAGAAAACCCACGCAGGTCACGGGGAGAACGTGCAAACTCCGCACAGACAGCACCCGTAGTCGGGATCAAACCCAGGTCTCAGGCGCTGTGATGCAGCAACTCTACCGCTGCGCCACCAAGCCGCCCATAATCTGTGTATGTGGATATATATATATATATATATATATATATACACACACGCACACTGAACATTTTTTTCTCAGGCAGCATCTCTGGAGAGAAGGAACGGGTGACGTTTCGGGTCGAGACCCTTCTTCAGACTTCAGCACAGCCTTTCCCAGCAGTAGGTGAAACCGCTCGGACCAGCTCACATTGCCCAGTGTGTGTCACTGTCACACCAGAGAAACACGTAACGCTGCTGCAATCCTCACTCTAGGGCTGCACAGTCTCAGCTGGTAGAGCCTTATAGCCCCAGATACCCCGGTTCCATCCTGACCTCGGGTGCTGTCTGTGTGGAGTTTGCACGCTTTCCCTGTGATACGGTTCCCAACTTTCTCACTCCCAAATAAGGGGCAAAAGGTCAAAATGCGGGACAAATTCCCGACGGCAACTCATTGACCGACTCGGCCCTGGCTGGGTGAATGATGAGTTGACCCGGGTGCTGGACAGCACACAAAGCCCAGCCGGCGGGCCAGCTGAGGAGGTTTCGTCCAGCATCCCGTCCAACTCATGAACCGATGATCGGCCATGAGGAGGAGGGGTGGTGGTGATGTTGGCGGTAAGTGAAGGTCCGAAGGTCGGACAGCTGGCCGGGCTGCCGATCGACCTGGGCCACGGGCGAGGTGCTGCTGCTGCACTCCATGGGCTGCACTACGTCGGGACGGGTGAGGCAGGGCCGGACGCAGCGCTCCGACCCGACAGTCCCCTCGACCCGAGTAGTAGCAGTCAAATACGGGACAAGGGCGGTCCCATACGGGACAAACCAATTTAGCCCAATATACGGGATATCCCGGCTAATACGGGACAGTTGGCAACCCCACCCTGTGATCACCTGGGCTTTCTCCGGGTGCTCCGGTTTACTCCCGCACTACAAAGACATGCAGGCTTCTAGTTGAATTGGCTCTCTGTAAATTGCCTGCCAGTGTGTAGGGACTGGATAGGAAAATGGGATTAGATAGAACTGGTGCGAACAGGTGTGATCGATGGTTGCCGCAGACTCGATGGGCTGAAGAGCCTGTTTCCACGCTGTATCTCTAAACTAAACTAAACTTTCAATGTAGGGCAGGATAGGAAATATTTAGAGGGATATGGGCTAAATGGAGGCAGGCGGGAGTGTAGATGGGACGTTGGTCGACATGGGGAAGTCGGGCCCAAGGGCCTGTTTCTATACTGTTTCTCTCACACACAGTAAGATTCCATCTACAATACAGGTTGCAACAGTGAAGGAATTCCCCTTCAAAATGTCGTCATGGAAATTTATCACATTTATCAGGCAATAATATAACTTAAGGGTAATAATATAATTTAAAGATGGCACAGAGCGCCAGAGTCCCGGGTTCCATCGTAACTATGGGTGCTGTGTGTACGGAGTTTGCACGTTCTCCCCGTGACCACGTGGGTTTTCTCCGGGTGCTCCGGTTTTCCTCGACACTCCAGAAACGTACAGGTTTGAAAGTTAATTGGCTTGGTACAGGTGTAAATTGTCCCTAGTGTTAGTGTGCGGGGTGATCGCTGGTCGGTGTGGGCCCGGTGGGCCGAAGGGCCTGTTTCCGCGCTGTGTGGCTCTATAACTATGGTCGGTGCGGCAGTCGAGGAGGGCGCCGGTGGTCGAGGACGGGCCACGTGGGTGCCAGAGGAGGGACGCACCATGAGAAGACAGGCGTTGGGGAACCGTCGCGAGGGGGAGAACGACGGAGGACCTGGCGCGGAATACTTTGTAAATTTGTCGTCACCCTTTATGTCGCATCTCTTTGCATACCTTGGATATTGTAAAACAAAGAATATCTCTGTGACTTGGCTTAAGAAGGGTCTCGAGCCGAAACATCACGCATTCAGAAGATCATAAATGATAGGGGTAGAATTAAGTTAAGTGATAGGAGTAGAATTAGGCCATTCGGCCCATCAAGTCTACTCTGCCATTCAATCACGGTTGATCTATCTCTCCCTCCTAACCCCATTCTCCTGCCTTCTCCCCGTAACCCCTGACACCTGTACATTCCTTCTCTCCAGAGATGCTGCCTGTCCCGCTGAGTTACTCCAGCATTCTGTGTCTGCCTGATTCTGCAGTAAAGATTCATTCATACATTCATTCATCCATCTCTGTAATCCGTGGCTGTCATTTCTTGCGAGCAAACCAACCTGCTTGATGGAGGGGTGCCTCTGCTGTAAGCTGTACAAAGGTACAGAGGAGCTGACAGGAAACTCAGAGTACTGAGGGCCCTTTAAGCCAAGGATTCCGGTGAAAAATTTCCAATATTCCTCCCGCACCTAAAAATATAAAATGCAAAATAACACAAAGCAGAATAAAGGTCAGAATTTGCATTTTACTTCCTTCCTCTTTTTCCATTTAGTTTAGTTTAGAGATATAGCACGGGAACAGGCCGTTCGGCCCACCGGGTCCATGCCGACCAGCGATCCCTGCACACTAACACTATCCAACACACACTAGGGACAATTTTTACATTTACAGCAAGCCAATTTACTTACAATCTACCTAATTAACCCACAAACCTGCACGCCTTTGGAGTGTGGGAGGAAACTGAAGATCTCTGGGAAAACCCACGCAGGTCACGGGGAGAACGTACAAACTCCGTACAGACAGCGCCCGTAGACGGGATCTAAACCGAGTCTCTGGCGCTGTGAGGTAGCAACTCTCCCGCTGCGCTGTATTGTGGGAATTCTGTGGGAAAGTTCCTGAAACAATGCACTCTTCCAAGAGCAGAGCTTGCTGAGACGGTGCAGTCGGCTCAGTAACGCAGGGGCCTCACAGCGCCAGAGACCCAGGTTTGATCCTGACCTATGGTTCTGTCCATGTGGAATTTAGTTTGGTTTTATTAATGTCACGTGTACTGAGGTAGAGTGAAAAGCTTTTTTGGTGCATGCTATTCATTCAGCCTGTAATCTAGTGTCTATAATCTATCATTTATCTATCTAGTCAGAATAGACATGATTATAATGAAGTTGTCCGTGGTGGACAGTACTGAATAAAGGGAACAACGTTTGGTGTAAGATAATGTGTATATTTATATAATGGTATATGGACACGCTGATCTGTTCTGTATTCATGCCTACTATGTTCTGTTGTGCTGAATGTCATTGTCCTGTCAGGGACACATGACAATAAACTCCCTTAAATCTTGAATCTTGAATCTTAAATGTCCAGTAGTTTGTTTGTTCTCCCTGTGACCACGTGGGTTTTCTCCGGGAGCTCCCGGTTTCCTCCCACATCCTAAAGGCGTGCGGGTTTGTAGGTTAACTGGCCCTCCGTAAATTGGCCCCCAGTGTGTAGGGAGTGGATGAGAGAGTGGGATAACAGAGAACTGGTGTGAGCGGGTGATCGCTGGTCGGTGTGGACTCGGTGGGCCGAAGGAGGTGAGGGGTGTATCAGTGTTACAATGACGTGCGGTGCGTTCGTACCTGTTTATTAAGGAGGCAGTGGAGGATAAAGATGAACATTCCCTGGAAGCTGTTGATGATGGTGAATATATAAGCCATGGCGATGGTTTCTTCCCGGAAATGGAAAATCCCAAATATCCATGTGCATCCCAGGAGGAACAGTTGAGCAATTGCCGCCAGCGTGAAGGATCTGGAGATGCAGCGGGAAAGGCAGGAGGTTGTGAACAACAGATAAATTGCAGATAGAGCTGAGTAGGGTTATAAGGTCATAAGGATAGGTGTAGAATTAGGCCATTCGGCCCATCAAGTCTACTCCGCCATTCAATCACGGCTGATCTATCTCTCCCTCCCAACCACATTCTCCTGCCTTCTCCCCACAATCCCTGGCACCCGTACTAATCAAGAATCTGTCTATCTCTGCCTTGCATACAAAAACAGGGCTGTAAC
This sequence comes from Okamejei kenojei, assembly GCA_035221665.1. Lineage (NCBI taxonomy): Eukaryota > Metazoa > Chordata > Chondrichthyes > Rajiformes > Rajidae > Okamejei > Okamejei kenojei. The sequence goes on along the minus strand of CM069166.1, from coordinate 14,636,408 downwards.
GCTGAGGCTCTATAAGGCGCTGGTAAGACCACATTTTGAATATTGTGAGCAATTTTGGGCACCATCTCTGCCTTTAAACATATCCACAGACCTGGCCTCCACAGCCTTCTGCGGCAAAGAATTTCACAGATTCACCACCCTCCGACTAAGAAATGTATTTAGTCAGAGAGTGATGAATCTGTGGAATTCTTTGCTACAGAAGGCTGTGGAGGCCAAGTCAGTGGATATTTTTAAGGAAGAGACAGATTATTGATTAGTACGGGTGTCAGAGGTTATGGGGAATAGGCAGGGTTATGAGGAAGAGATAGATCAGCCATGATTGAATGGTGGAGTAGACTTGATGGGCCGAATGGCCTAGTTCTACTCCTCTCACTTGACCTTATGACACAATATGCTGCAGTAACATAGAAACATAGAAACATAGAAAATAGGTGCAGGAGTAGGCCATTCGGCCCTTCGAGCCTGCACCGCCATTCAATATGATCATGGCTGATCATCCAACTCAGTATCCTGTACCTGCCTTCTCTCCACACCCCCTGATCCCTCTAGCCACAAGGGCCACATCTAACTTCCTCTTAAATATAGCCAATGAACTGGCCTCAACTACCTTCTGTGGCAGAGAATTCCAGAGACTCACCACTCTCTGCGTGAAAAATGTTTTTCTCATCTCGGTCCTAAAAGATTTCCCCCTTATCCTTAAACTGTGACCCCTTGTTCTGGAATCCTTAAACTGTGGCCCCTTGTTCTAACTCAGTGGGTCAGGCAGCATCTCTGGCGAACATGGATAGATGACGTTTCGGACTGAAGTATGGTGTTCACCTGACACATCACCTGTCCATGTTCTCCAGAGATGCTGCCTGACCCGCTGAGTTACTCCAGTACTCTGTGTCCTTAAGTATGAAGGGTTCCTGTTGATGGACGGATCAGGGTTTAGGGGGGTTCAAAGGATTAAAATGAAAGGGGAGAGACATAACGGTGACACAAGGATAAACAGTCTGAAGTCTGAATCAGTCTGAAGAAGGGTCTCAACCCGAGACGTCACCCATTCCTTCTCTTCAGAGATGCTGCCTGACCCGCTGAGTTACTCCAGCATCTTGCGTCTAACAAGGATACATTTTAATTTTAAGCCATTTGTGAGTGGAATCTGCAACCTACTGCTTACTGCTACTGCTTAGGGCGGCATGTAAGTTGTCCCGTGTGTGTGTAGGGTAGTGTTAGTGTGCGGGGATCGCTGGTCGGTGCGGACTCGATGGGCCGAAGGGCCAGTTTCTGTGCCGTATCTCTAAACTAAATCTAACCTGAACTAAACTATTAATGCAGTGGGGCAGGTTCACTGTGGCTTTCAGAAGGGAATCAGATGGATATATATGTTGAGGAATAAAATAAAAGAACATAGTGTAAGGGCCGGGCGCAGCGGTAGAGTTGCTGCCTTACACCACCAGAGACCCGGGTTCCATCCCGACTACGGGTGCTGTCTGTACGGAGTTTGTACCTTCTCCCCGTGACCTGCGTGGGTTTTCTCCTGGCGCTCCTGGTTCTTCCCACATTCCATAGTTTGAATGTTCATTGGCTTCAATAAAAATTGTAAATTGTCCCAAGTGTGTAAGATAGTGCTAGTTTGAGGGGTGATTACTGGTCGGCACGGACTCCATGGGACAAAGAGCTTGTTTCCACGCTGTTTCGATACTATCACTAAAGGCTAAAGTAAAGGCTGATACTGGCAAGATGTTCCGGTAGAGAGATGCTCTGCACTTGATGGGCCAAAGGGCCCCTGGGGCCGCAAGAGGGGAACGCAGCGTCCTCTGGCAGCATCCATTACCTGATCTTCTTCAGTGGGGTCTTATCTTTCTTCAGAGTGGACATCCTCTTTGCCAGCTTAACCAGCGTGATGCAGTAGAATACAATGTTGATCTGAAAGTGGAGAGAACCAGTTACAATCAGCCTAGGGATAAATCAATCCCTGGACAAGGCTCGCAACCCAGACTGTGGAACAGCATCCCTCTTCTCATCAGAACTGCCCCCCCCCCCCCCAGAGGGACTAGACTTAAAACTTATTTCTACTCACAAGCGTTTCTTGAGGTCCTCTGAGGGAGTGCTGTATGTATGTATCTCTGTATGTATTGTTAGATCTAAGTACCACTGTATGTAGCACGTTAGTACCTGCACTGATGTAAAGCACTTTGGTCAACGAGAGTTGTTTTTAAATGTGCTATAGAAATAAAACTGACTTGACTTGACACTGTCCCCCATCCACTCTCACTAGAGATGCTGCCTGTCCCGCTGAGTTACTCCAGCTTAGAGTCATAGAGTGATACAGTGTGGAAACAGGCCCTTCAGCCCTTCTTGCTCGTGCCAACTACTGTGGTCACTCCCTCATCACGTGACCCCTCCCCCCCCAATCCAGACCCTGTCTCCAGGCCTTTCCCACACTAACGTACCCCAGACCCTTCCACCCACACCCCCAAGGTGCATCCTGTCCCCAATTCCACCCATCTTCAGCGTGTGGTTCCCGATAGCCCTGTGCAGCCCCTCTCCCCACCCCCACCACCGCCATGCACCCACCGCCCTGCCTGCCCCTCACCAGTATGATGGTGCAGACCGGGCCCAGGAAGCTCCACAGGAAATGCCTGTCCAAGGACAGCCAGCAGCTGCAAAGGAAAGGAGATGGATTGTTAGTGGGCACCTCTTCAGCAGGCCGGGTCTCACTGCACCTGATGCAGAGACCTTCTACAGATGCACCATAGAAAGCATTTTATCATTGTGCGCGCCACAGTGCGGTTTGGGAACAGCTCCATCCAATACCGCACAAAGTTGTGGACACAGCTCAGACCATCACACAAACCAACCTCCCTTCCTTTGACTCCATCCACACCTCACGCTGCCTCGGCAAGTCCAATCAAGGACCAGTCTCACCCCGGCCACTCCCTCTTCTCCCCTCTCCCATCAGGCAAGAGGTACAGGTGTGAAAACACACACCTCCAGATTCAGGGGCAGTTTCTTCCCAGCTGTTATCAGCCAACTGAACCACCCTACCACTAACTAGAGAGCAGTTGTTGATGATGCTGCTGGCCTTGCCGAGACATCATGTATGTACAGAGAGAAATCAGCCACTCGGCCCACTGGCCTCTGCTAGCCTGTGGATATGCAGGGATTTGAGTACTTTGGGAAATGGCAGGTGTCTGTGACAGACTGGGCTTCACTGACAGTGGAAATACATTGCAAGGTGCTGGAGACCTATGTGACCAGGCTGTCGCCATTATGTCTGGACCTCTGAAGAAGCTCCAGGAAGCTTCTGCCCATGTGACCCCCCTGTCGCCACTCAGTCTGGGTTCCTAAAGAGGTTTCTGTTAAGGGCCTGTCCCGCTTGGGCGACCTAATCCACGAGTTCTGGCGAGTGTGCACTCAACTCATACTGGCAGCATGGTCGACACGAGGTCGAAGGAGGTCTCCGTAACTCTCCTTCATGCTCGAGAGTGGTCTCCGCGTACTCGAGGCCTCAGCTAGGTCACGGCGGTTTTTTCAAAATGTTAAAAAATGCCCGCGAGTGAAAAAAGGTCGCCATGGAAAAAAATCTATACTTTTTTTACTCGTAGGTTTAGTCGTAGTGGGTCGTAGTGGGTCGGCATGTTAGTCGTAGGTAATCGAGGGTAGACGAAGGTAGTCGTAGATAATCTTCATCATAGTTGTAGGGAGGTCGAAGGGAGGTCGAAGGGAGGTCGTCTTCTTGCTATTGAGGGAGTGCAGCGTAGGTTTACAAGGTTAATTCCCGGGATGGCGGGACTATCATATGCTGAGAGAATGGAGCAGCTGGGCTTGTACACTCTGGAGTTTAGAAGGATGAGAGGATATCTCATTGAAACATATAAGATTGTTAAGGGCTTGGACACACTAGAGGCAGGTGTTGGGGGAGTCCAGAACCAGGGGCCACAGTTTAAGAATAAGGAGTAAGCCATTTAGAACGGAGATGAGGAAACACTTTTTCTCACAGAGAGTGGTGAGTCTGTGGAATTCTCTGCCTCAGAGGGCGGTGGAGGCAGGTTCTCTGGATGCTTTCAAGAGAGAGCTAGATAGGGCTCTTAGAAATAGCAATGTCAGGGGATTATGGGGATAATCAGCCATGATCACATTGAATGGCGGTGCTGGCTCGAAGGGCCAAATGGCCTACTCATGCACCTATTGTCTATTGTCTGTTGTCTATTGTCTTCACTCTCCACTATTTGGTGTCCAATTTTCCCGAAGTTAGTCGTAGCTAGTTGTAGCTACTCTTCAACATAGTCGAAGGAGGTCGAAGGAGGTCTTCAACAGGTCGTTTTTTCAAACTCTTCTAAACTTGCCAGTTAGGTCTCCCAAGTGGGACAGCCCCTTTACGTCTCAATACTCTGACGCTTGTTCCGTGTCTGCGATTGGTCCACAGCGGTTACCTCACTGGATAAGTCTTTACTTTGTTTCCGCGTACTGAATAGATGCTATGGTTGGTTTGTAGGGGTTGCATTCTCCTGTACTTACGCGCCGTTAGTTTTCCCGCCACTGTGTAGGGGTTTATAAGGGCGATTGTTTCGTTAGGGTGTGTTGGTTGTGAAGGGTTTGGACTCCAGTGTTCGAGTCAGTGGTTTACTGAACCAGACGAGGACCGACGCGCGTCTTTAGCTCCTGAAACAGGTCAGGGGGGATCCTGGTGAAGTTTCTAAAGGCTGCCTCATTTTCCCGCTGCAGATCCATCATCATGACCTCATATTGGCCCAAAGTGGGTCTCATCCGGAACAAAGACCTTGTCCACACAGACCTCTTCCTGCGTTTCCTGATCGCCTTCCTGCTTGTACGCCTGCCTAGATCATTTGTAAGCATGAGGGCTGCTGCTAACAGAAGTCTCTGTTTCTGTTGTAGCAATGCAATCTGTATCTCTTCCATGATGATCATGGAATAGCAGCCAGCAACCCCCCTTTATATGCGTAAATGACGTCACGCGCGACCTTCGCGCGACCTCCGCTCCCGGCCGGTCGCGCCAAATGCACACAAATCGCATGCAAGTGGGACAGGCCCTTTAGATCCAGAATCAACAAGCCCAGGGGCTGAATGGCCTCTCCCTTTGACCCAATCACTAAGACTTACCGCCCCTTCTCCTGTCCTGATTTACATTGATTGTGGAACAGTACAGCACAGGAGCAGGCTGTTCGGCCCAGAATCTCCATGCAGACCATGTCCAGAGCACACTGTCCTTGGATCGGTGAGGGGATCGCTCTGTCAAACTGCATGATCCAACACTGGCTGCACGGTGCGTGTGGCAGGTCCACGCGGGGAGGGAGGGCCAGGGCACTGGGGGCCCGTCTCTCTGCCGGCCCCCGCGCTCCAGCCTGCCAGGAAGGAAGTGATGGCAGCCCAGAGCGGGGGGGGGGGGTGTGTGAGGCAGCGTGCGGAGATGTAGGTCACCTCTCCTCACGTGTGGTTTCTGCTGCCTGCTGCTCGGCCAGCTCTCCGCAGTCTGAGTGAAACCTCCAGTGAGAGAGTCACGCAGCAGGGAAACAGGCCCTTCGGCCCAACTCACCCATGCCGACCAACATGCCCCATCTACACCAGTCCCATCAGCCCGTGTTTGGCCCATATTCCTCTAAACCTTTCCTATCCATCTATTTCTCCAAATGTTTAGCTTAGTTTAGAGACACAGCACGGAAACAGGCCCTTCAGCCCACCAAGCCAGTGCCGACCAGCGATCCCCGCACACTAACACCATCCTACACACACTGGGGGCAGAAGCCAATTAACCTACAAACCTGTACATCCTAGGAGTGTGGGAGGAAACCGGAGATCGCGGAGAAAACCCACGCAGGTCACGGGGAGAACGTGCAAACTCCGCACAGACAGCGCCCGTAGTCGGGATTGAACCCGGGTCTCTGGCGCTGCGAGGCAGCTACTCTACCATGCCGCCCTCCAGCGCTGTAGCTCGCTCTAAGACGGCGGTGCGCCAGGGTGGCGGTACTCACTGTTTGGGGGTGCCGTAGCCCTGCCGGTACACCGCGGCGGAGATGCCGACCACCAGGAGCGGGAGCCCGTAGCCGACGGGCAGCATGTGGCGTTTCCTCAGGCAGCCGGCGTTGAAGACCTTCACCACCATGAGGTAGAGCTGGGCTCCCTCCAGAGACATCCAGGCAAAGACGGTCAGGAAGAAGTAATGCAGGAAGCCAGCCACCACCGCACACAGCACCTGGAGGGCAGAGAGACTCCGTGAACACCACATCCCCCCACGCTACACCAACATGTGGACGGACATCCCCAACACTCACTTCCACCAGCGGGGAGCACTCTCCTCACGGCCATCTAACATTGACACTATCCGACACGCACTGGGGACAATTTACAATTTATACCAAAGCCAGTTAACCTGCACACCTGCACGTCTTTGGGATGTGGGAGGAAACCTGAGCACCCGGAGAAAACCCACACGGTCACGGGGAGAACGTACAAACTGCGCACACAGTGAGCACCCGAGGTCAGGATCGAACCCGGCTCTCTGGCGCTGTGAGGCACTGCGCCATTGTGCACACGGTAGAGTTGCTGCCTTACAGCATCAGAGACCCGGGTTCAATCCTGGCTGCGGGCGCTGTCTGCAAGGAGTTTGTACGTTCTCCCCGTGACCTGCGTGGGTTTTCTCCAGGTGCTCCGGTTTCCTCCCACATCCCAAACACGTGCAGGTTTGTAGCTTAATTGAATCTGAAGAAGGGGGTCGACCCGAAACGTCGCCCATTCCTTCTCTCCAGAGATGCTGCCTGTCCCGTCGAGTTACTCCAGCTTTTTGTGTCTGCCTTTGGTTTACACCGGCATCTGCAGTTCCTCCCTCCAGTGAATGAGCGTGACGGCTTACCTCGTTGCTGGTCTGAGAGATGCCAATGAGGAACAGGAGCTCAGCGAGGAAGAGGCAGAGACACAGGTGGGCGTGGATGGTGGTCCGCGTGCCCTGAATTGCCTGACACGCCAAGAAGGTGACGAACGAAATGAAGAGGCACACCAGGGAGATGCTGATCCCAATGTAGGAGATCAGGCTGAGGTTGCGCAGATGCCAGGGGTCCTGGAGGAGGAATAACAGGGTGAGCATCCTAACAGCACGGAGGGGCAGCGGTAGGGTAGCCGCCTCACAGCGCCAGAGACCCCGGGGTCCATCCTGACTGTGGGTGCTGTCTAAAAAGAGTTTGTACGTTCTCCCCGTGACCTGCGTGGGTTTTCCCCGGGTGCTCCGGTTTCCTCCCACACTCCAAAGACGCGCAGGTTTGTAAGTCAAGGGCCTGTCCCACAGTCACGACCTAACTCACGACCTCGGCCGAGTTTGCCCTCGACTCGTACTCGCAGCTTGGTCGTCACGAGGTCGTAGGAGGTCGTAGGTAGGTCGTGCGTAGGTGGTGATGCCAGTCGTAGGTACTCGTGGCGTCAAGTAGGTCGGGGCGTTTTCCTAGCCTGCTGAAAAATGTCCATGAGTAAAAAAGGTTGTGAAAGTGGGACAGGCCCTTTAATTGGCTTTGGTAAAAAATTGTAAATCGTCGCGAGTGTGTGTTGGTTGGTGTTGGGGATTCTTTTGCCGACTGCCGGCATCATTGACTGATGAATCTATACAGAGTTTGCACGTTCTCCCCGTGGCCTGCGTGGGTTATCTCCGGGTGCTCTGGCTTCCTCCCACACGTGCAGGTTAATTCGCTTGGTATCATTGTAAATTGTCCCTAGTGTGTGTAGGATAGTGTTAGTGAGCGGGGATCAGTGGTCAGCACGGACTAGGTGGGCCGAAGGGCCTGTTTCCACGCTGTGTTTCCAAAGTAAAGTCGAAAGTTTGCAGATGATAAAACACTAGGTGGCAGTGTGGATATTCAAGTGATAGAGAGGGTTAAACATGGATAACAGAAGATGACACGAAAAGCTGGAGTAACTCAGCGGGACGGGCAGCATCTCTGGGGAGAAAGACTGGGTGACGTTTCAGGTCGAGACCCTTCTTCAGACTGGTTAGGGATAAGGGAAACGAGAGACATAGACGATGATGTGGAGAGATAAAGAACAATGAGTGAAAGATATGCAAAAAAGTATAGATGATAAAGGAAACAGGTCATTGTTAACTGTTTGGAGCGTGAAAACAAGAAGCTGGTGTGACTTGTGTTGGGGAGGGATAGAGAGAGAGAGGGAATGCCGGGGCTAAGAGTTCAGCAGATGGAATGTGTAGGTAGGGAATTGCAGATGCTGGTTTAAACCGAGGGGGGTTCTAGGGGTTGGATGGGGAGGGGGTGGGGTGGGGAAGGTTTGGGTTGGGAGAGGAGGGGGGAGCTGTGTTCGGAGGAGACGGGATGCACGGTGGGGTCACCGTGTGCCGTACCTGGGTCTCGTACAGGGCCATCAGCACGGCAAAGCTGGTCAGCCGTGAGCACTGGCACACGGTGTGCGTGCTGTTGGCCTTCATTAGCCTGCATCCTTGGCGTGACCAGTGGCTGCCAGCCCTCGTGTGGTTCAGGGCCACACACACCACCTCCACCTTCAGCTCCAGCTTCATGGTCTGGACGAGGAGAGGAGACGATACATAAAGTCACAATGAATAGGAGTCAGAATTAGTCCATTCGGCCCATCAAGTCTGCGTCATTCAACCGTGGCTGATCTATATTCCCCTCTCAACCCCATTCTCTGCCTTCTCCCCATAACCCCTGTACAAATCAAGAATCTATCTTAAATATATCCACTGCCTTCTGTGGCAAAGAATTCCACAGATTCCCCAAGATCTGACTAAAGAAACTCCTCCTCATCTCCTTGCTAAAAGAACATCCTTTAATTCTGAGTATTTGACCTCCGGTCCTAGACTCTCCCACATTACGATATACAATACGTAACAATACGAGTACGATCAAACTTTATTTTTCCCAGGAGGGAAATTGGTCTGCCAACAGTCAAAGATTGGGGAAGGGGTGGGGGGGGGGAAACACCCACCATTATTGTCCCGTTATCAATGGCGGACAACATCAACACCCCCAGCTGTGGAACCATTTCCCCTTTCCCACGAGCCGCGTTCTCCAGAGATAGACACAAAGTGCTGGAGTAACTCTGCGTGTCAGGCAGCATCACTGGAGGACATGGATAGGCGATGCTTTGGGTCAGGGAGAATGATTCAAATCGGTGGTGGGGGGGTGACTGCAAGAAGGGTGGAGCAGGACAAAAGCCAGGCAGGTGCTAGACGTGGACACAAGGAACTAACTGCAGATGCTGGTTTACAGAAAATAGACAAGATGTGACAGGAAGGGTCGGGATGGGACAAGGCGGGATGGAATGGGATAGGACGGGACGGGATGGGGCCCGAAGGGATGAGACAAGATAGGACAGAACAGGATGGGGTGGGAGGGGATGGGATGGGATGATGGGGCAGGACAGGATGGGGCAGGATGGGATGGGGCTTGTTGGGATGGGATGGGATGGGATCGGATCAGATGGGACTGAATGGAATGCGATAGGATGGGTAGGGATGGGATGGAATGGGTTGGTTGGGTTGGGTGGGAATGTGGTGGGTGGAGGTGGGATGGGATGGGATGGCATGAGATCGGTTGGGGGATGGGATGGGATGGGGGATGGGTTGGGATGGGTGGGGTGGGTTGGGGTGGGTGGGTGGGTGGGATGGGTTGGAGGTGGGTTGGGATGGGTTGGGATGGGATGGGTTGGGATGGGGTTGGGGGGGTGGGTTGGGTGGGTTTGGGTGGGTTGGGGGTGGGTGGGGTGGGGTGGGGGGTGGGTGGGTGGGTTGGGTTGGGGTGGGCCGGGGCGAGAGGGCAGTGCTGACCTTGTCGTTGTGGAAGGTGAGGCTGAGGGGCTCTACCAGGGGCCGGGCTCCTCCCCGTGTAGCCGCTGCCGTCAGGACATCAGAGTTGAGATGTAGTCGCCCCTCTCCGTCCAGCGAGTCGTTCATCACCGAGGCCACGTGCGACATGGCGATGAGCGCAACGCCAACACGACCTGCCCCAGACACGCACACCTCAGCACCCACGGACACAGCACCCACGGACACAGCACCCACAGGCACAGCACCCACTGCACACATGGACACAGCACCCACACCACATCATGCACTGCACCCACAGTACCCACCCCACCCGTCAGCACCTGCATACTCAGCCCCCACAGCACCCACACACGGCCAGAGTCCCCATCCCAGGCGAAACCTCAGGGAGGGAACGAGGGAGTAAGGGAGGGTGGGAGGGAGGGAGGGAGGGAGAAAGAGCGTGGAAAGAAAGGAGGGAGGGATGGGGAGAGGGAGGGAGAGGGAGGGAGAGGGAGGGAGAGTGAGAGGGAGAGAAGGAGGGAGAGATGGTCGATGGTCATCACGTGTGTCCTGCCCGCCCCCCTGCCCGTGACACCCAATATTGGAAGCGAGGGTCCTACCGGGATCTGCCCCCTGGGTGACCGCCCGCCAGGGGACCTCCAGCCGGTTGCCGTTGGCCGACAGCGTGGCGGTTTCCGCAGCCGAGACGTTGCCATCCCGGAGAATCTCCATGTCGACCTCTGGTGAAGAGAAGAGAGGGGACGGTGAGGGTGGGGGCGATGGGTCTACGGGACGCGGGGGCGCAGTGCGCGGGGCAGTGGGGGAAGCTTGGGCTAGCTTCGTTTAGGTTAGGTCAGATTAGATTAGGTTTTAAACTAAACTAAACCTAATCTAAGCCTAAACTAACCTTACTTGAAGTTAGAGAAGTCAAGACAGATGTAGTCTGGCCTCCCCATTCACCATTTAGCCCCAGTACAAGACTCATGGCACTATCAAAGACAAATAGGACTAGCTTAAATGGGGCATTTTGTTCAACATAGCCAGGTTGGGCCGAAGGACCATTTTAACATGCTATATGACTATTTGACTCTCTGAGCCGTTCATTCGAGGAAATTATCAAAAGGTTACTTAAAAGACCTGGATAGAGTGGATGTGGGGAGGATGTTTCCACTAGTGGGAGAGTCTATGACCAGAGGTCACAGCCTCAGAATTAGGCTTCTGATCCTTTAGGAAGGAGATGAGGGGAATGTCATTAGCCAGAGGGTGGTGAATCTGTGGAATTCTTTGCCACAGAAGACTGTGGAGGCCAAGTCAGTGGATATTTTTTAGGCAGAGTTAGATAGATTCTTGATTAGTGCGGGTGTCGGGGGTTATGGGGAGAAGGCAGGTGAATGGGGTTAGGCAGGAGAGATAGATCAGCCATGATTGAATGGCGGAGTAGACTTATTGGGCCAAATGGCCTAATTCTGCTCCTATTATGACCTTATACAATACAAAATGGTAGAACTTTATTCATCCCATGAGGTTAAATGGATCTGACAACAGTCATAAATCACAAGATATATGAAACATTAAATTAAAGTGAGGAGTGCAAAGGATCGGGGATGTGCAAAGATTGGGAAGGGGGGGTGGGAGGGGAGGGGAGTCAGTCTACCCCACGACAGAAGGGAGAGGAGTTGTGCACTTTGATAGCCACAGGGAAGAAGGATCTCCTGTGGCGTTCTGTGCTGCATCTTGGTGGGACCAGTCTGTTGCTGAAGGTGCTCCTCAGGTTGACCAGTGTGTCACGGAGGGGGTGAGCTGTATTGCCCAGGATGCTCCGCAGTTTGAGGAGCATCCTCCCCTCCGAGACCAACCTCCCGTGAATCCAACTCCAACTCCAACTCCGCCCCCAGCCTTCCAGATGAGCTTGTTGCCCAGAGCCACCCGCACTCGTTACCGATGTTGCCGAAGGACATGTTCTTCTTCTCCTCGCTGGCCAGCGTGAAGACCATGGCCATCACCGAGCTCTCCACCGTCTGCAGAGACAGCGCCAGGGCTTCCTGCTGCTTCCCCCGGTCCATCTTGCCCATCAGTGAACCGTTCCCCATCAGCTGAGCGGTGAACGATGAGATACTCTGCAGGAGCAAGCAGTTCCATCAGCACAGGCGGTACTGGTTAGAACATAGAACAGCACAGGAACAGGCCCTTCGGCCCACAACGTCTGTGGTGAACAGCGAACATTAGAACGTGGAATGTTCGCAGTGCAGCACCAAACGTTCTTCCCTTGATCCTGTATCTGTAAACTTCAGCAGGACCGATTGTATTCACGTGCAGCCTTTCTGCTGACTGGGTGCTGACAGGCCATCTGGGGCCTGAGTGGATCCCGCGGGATGCAGGTGATTAGAAAAAAAAAAATTTTAAAAATATACTTTATTGGAGAAATAAATATATCCAATACATGATCCTTACAAGACCCCAGCCAACATTCTCGGAGGCTGTACATACATTCAATGCTGTTTACACAAATTACACAATTTTACCCCCCACCCTTGCCACTCATGTGTCCCACTGGCACGGAATCCCATCCCTTGTGTTTGAGGGGTGTCTCCACCATACCGTACCCCCCATGTCCAGCAGCGGAAGGACCCTAGACTGTGGCCCTCCCCCACCGAGCCTTGGCGTTGGCTGCACCGAGCTTCAGTGCGTCCCTCAGCACGTACTCCTGCAGTCTGCAGCGGGCCAGTCGGCAACATTCCCCGACGGACATCTCGCTCTGCTGGGTGGTGAACAATGCTCGGGCAGACCAAAGGGCGTCTTTTACCGAGTTGATGACCCTCCAGCAGCACTCGATGTCAGTCTCTGAATGTGTCCCTGGGAACAGTCCGTAAATCACAGAGTCCTCTGTGACGGAGCTGTTCGGGATAAAGCGTACCAGGGACCCTTGCAGACCTCTCCAGGCTCTCTTTGCGAATCCACACTCTGCGAAGAGGTGGGCAACCGTCTCCTCTCCATAGCAGCCGTCCCGAGGGCAGCCTGCGCTGGTAGTGAGGTTCCGACGGTGCAGGAAGGATCTGACTGGGTGGGCTCCCCTCACCGCCAGCCAAGCCAGGTCTTGGTGCTTGTTGGTGAGTTCTGGCGATGAGGCATTTTGCCCGATGGACATGGTCAAAGGTGTTGATCCAGAAGAACTTTTCCACAAACGACAGATGGGGCGGCAATGTCCAGCTGACTGGCACATTGCGTGGCACCTGCGCCAGGCCCATCCTTCGCAACACTGGGGGTCTCCGAATCCATCCGCAATATTCGTTCAACACGCCCCGACTCTGCTTACCTGGAAATGCTGCTCGGGGTCAAAGTCCTCTTCGCTCTGTAACCTTTCGCACACACTGTGTTGCTGCAGAGAGCCCATGATGGAGCAAAACAGATCGTCTGTTACCCCCGCCGTCCCCACGCCAGGCTCGCCCATCTACAGGGAAACGATGTGGCCAAAAGGTTCAGAGATACAGCATGAAAACAGGCCCTTCAGCCCATCGAGTCCACACCAACCATCGGTCACCCGTACACACTAGTTCTATGTTTAGTGTCGTTTAGAGAAATCTCCTTTTCACTGTCTATATCTCTCGTTTCCCTCACCCCTGACTCTAAGTCTGAAGAAGGGTCTCGACCCAAAACGTCACCTATTCATTCTCTCCAGAGACGCTGACCATCGATCTCCCGTTTACACTGGTTTATATTATCCCACTTTCACATCCATTCCTTACACTGCACACTAGGGCAGCTGCCTCACTGCGCCAGAGACCCGGGTCCGATCCTGACCACGGCCGCCCGTGACCTGCGTGGGTTTTCTCCGGGCGCTCCGGTTTCCTCCCACGCTCCAAAGACGCGCAGGTTGGTAGGTTAATTGCCTTCTGCAGGCTGCTAGGAGGCAGAAGGGCCTGTTCCAGTGCTGTACTGTTGTATGTTCGAAAACATACAGTTAGAAGAACATCTGGACTTACTTCCAGAGCAGCTGAATGATAAATGACTCACACCAGCTCTCATGCCAACCCTTGAGGCAGATTCCAAACCGCACGCACATTCATTTTGGAACCCACCTTTCCACTAAACATATGCACCTGCTAAAATTCCTTTAATAGACTTTGATGTGAAACTGAACTGAACGCTCCTCTCACCCGCTAGAGTGCGGTCCTGACCTACCATCCACCTGCGAACTTTCTTTAATGGACTTTATATTACACAATGTGTAGGAAGGAACTGCAGATGCTGGTTTGCACCACTGATAAACACAGAGTGCTGGAGTAACTCTGCGGGTCTGTGGGGAAAAGGAATAGGTGAAGTTTTGGGTCAGTTTTGTTCTTCCCTTTCCCTTCCGCCCCTCTCCCCTGCCTCTCAGTCTGAACAAGAGTCTTAATCAAAAACGTCCCCGATTCCTTTTCTTCACAGATGCTGCCTGACCCGCTGAGTTACTCCAGCATTTTGTGCTTGTTTTGCATTAAATGTTATACCCTTTATCCTGTATTTGTACACTGTGGATGTCTTAGTTGTAATCCAGTATAGTCTTTTCATTCAGAGGTCTGCAAGCTACAAAAAGCTTGTCGGTATGTCGGTAGAAGTGACAATAAACTAAATTAAACTAAACTAAACCAAAATAAAGTAACCTAAACTAAACTAGTTTATCATTAGCAGAGATGTTATCCATTGATGAAAATCAGACTGCTCTGTAAATCCAAACTCTACTATTCAAAGAAGAAGGGTCTCGACCCGAAACGTCACCTATTCCTTCACTCCACAGGTGCTGCTTCACCCGCTGAGTTTCTCCAGCATTTTTGTCTTCCTTCTACTATTCAAAACTCTGTTCATCTGTGACGGCTCGAACTGCTCACAGCCTCAGTCAGGAGAAATGTCATTTATTATATTTGAGATTTGTCCCACCCTGGTCATTCCTTCTTCTCCCCGCTCCCGTCCAGCAGAAGATACAGAAGCTTGAAAGCGCGCACCACCAGACTCAGAAACAGCTCCTTCCCCGCTGTTATCAGGCTTCTGAACGGTCCTTCCGTAAGCTAGGGTACTGTCCCATTCACCTCTACCCCATTGCGGACAAGTGACCAAACGGTGTCAGTACAACAACCTGGCTCTCAACACTTTGGAAGGGGTATGATAGGGACCCACAATCCCATTTATATCAACGGGATGATGGTGGAAAGGGTCTGGAACTTCAAATTCCTGGGCGTGCACATTTCCGAAGATCTTTCCTGGTCCCAGCACACTGATGCAATTATAAAGAAAGCACATCAGCGCCTCTACTTCCTGAGAAGATTACGGAGAGTCGTGTATGTCAAGGAGGACTCTCTCGACCTTCTACAGGAGCACAGTGGAGAGAATACTGACTGGTTGCATCGTGGCTTGGTTCGGCAACACTGTCCTGTCCATCACCAGCTCTGACCCCCCCACTGTCAAAGGGATCTATCGCAGTCGCTGCCTCAAAAAGGCTGCCAACATCATCAAGGACCCACACCATCCTGGCCACACACTCATCTCTCCGCTGCCATCGGGTAGAAGGTACAGGAGCCTGAAATCTGGTACATCCAGGTTCAGGAACAGCTGCTTCCCCACAGCCATCAGGCTATTAAACACGTCATCAAACAAACTCTGAACAATAACAGCCTATTGCACTTTATCTGTTTATTTATGTGCGTATATATATGCTATATAGACACACTCAACTGTTCTGTATTTATGCTAACAATACTCTGTTGTGCTGCAGCAAGCAAGAATGTCATTGTCCGATCTGGGACACATGACCTTAAACTCTCTTGACTTGACATTGACTGTCTGTGGAACTGATGCACTACAATGCTGAGAACTATATCCTACACTCTGTATCTTCCCCTTTGCTCTACCTGTTGAGCTGGAGTTTGAATGTATTTATGTGTGGTACATCTGCTCAGATTGGATGGCATGCGTAACAAATCTTTTCACTGTACCTCAGTACATGTGACATTAATCAACTAAAGTCAAATGTATTTATTTGTTGAGGTCTGTGGTGAACATAATGCCAGGACCTACACTTGCAGGTCATCCACATTCCTCCATTCCCTGCATATCCATCTGCCTATCTGAATCCATCTTAAACGCCACTATCGTATCTGCCTCCACCCCCACCCCTGGCAGCACGTTCCTCTGTGTAAATAAACTTGCCCATGCATCGCCTGTAAACGTTGACCCTCTCAGCTTAAAGTGTTGTCCTCCAGTATTTGATATTACCAAGGAGGCCATGTAGGTCCAAGGAGGTCTTTGGGTCTCTGACCGCCCCCCCCCCCCCCCACCGTGCTGCATCACCTCATCCCCCGATCCCTTGCACATGTCCCCTCATCTAATCGCCTTCAGTTGCACTGTGACACAGCAGCACTAGGGAGGATTGTGGTGGGGGGTGGGGCTTTATTTTATTAGGCCACACCTGCTGATCTCCTGCTCTGAGGTGAACCAAAGACCTATTTCAGGACTAACTCTCAGTGGATGGCGATGGCTGAGAAGGAGGCCCATGTCAGGGCGGCCCGGTGGCGCAGCGGTAGAGTTGCTGCCTCACAGCGCCACAGACCCGGGTTCAATCCCGACTACGGGCGCTGTCTGTACGGAGTTTGCACGTTCTCCCCGTGACCGCGTGGCTTTTCTCCAGGTGCTCCGGTTTTATCTTTGGCTTCTGTAAATGGTCGCTCGTGTGTGTAGGAAAGAACTAGTATATGGGTGATCGCTGGTCGGCATGGACTCGGTGGGCCGAAGGGCCTGTTTCCACGCTGTATCTCTAAAGTTTAAAGTCTATTCGGGTTTAGGTTTATCATTGCCACTTATACAGAGGTACAGTGAAAATCTATCCATACAGATCGGACAAAATGGGCCTGATTCCATGCTGTATCTCTGAACCAAGCCAAGCCAAGCTAAATTAAATTAAACTAAACTAAACTAAACCAAACTCTCACTTTCTCAGGTAATTTAGTTTAGTTTAGAGATACAGCATGGAAACAGGCCCTTCGGCCCACTGAGTCCACGCTGACCAGCAGTCCCCGTACATTAACACTATCCTACACACACTAGGGACAATTTTTACATTTACACCAACGCCAATTAACCTACAAACCTGCGCGTCTTTGGAACGTGGGAGGAAACTGAAGATCTCGGAGAAAACCCACGCAAGTCACGGGTTCGATCCCGTAAAGACGGTAGCCGTGGTCAGGATTGAACCCGGGCGCTGCGTTCGCTGCAAGAGCAACTGTCGCTGCGCCACTGTGA
>CM069166.1:14589373-14611873 GCA_035221665.1 Okamejei kenojei | reverse complement strand
ACCTAGCTACCTACATTAATTATATGGTATCTCACCAACTTCAAGAATACGATAATACTTTATGTTTTATTTAAATATCAATGGTTAATCCATTTATAAATATCCATGTCTCAAATATATGAGATATAAGAAATACAATTTCAAAGTTTCAAAATGGTGCAATTATGTAATACTTGCGATATAAAATAAATTGCCATTAGTTGTGGAGCTTAATAGGAAGAAATATATATAATTTACCGAATCTGCATCATAGGGTTGCAGATTAATACAAATCAGGATATATTAAACTCCTGATTATTATAGAATACCTGCCTTATGATAAATCAAAGATATTAATTACAAAAGAAGAGACCACTGATCTTTAAACTTTGGGAAGGAAAACTATGATCCAATAAAAATTTTGATTATGGATCAAAACAAAGACAAAGATCTTTTATCTTACGGTGAAAAAACTATGATCCAATGAAAAATTTGATGATGGATCAAAATAAAG
Organism: Okamejei kenojei; assembly: GCA_035221665.1. Lineage (NCBI taxonomy): Eukaryota > Metazoa > Chordata > Chondrichthyes > Rajiformes > Rajidae > Okamejei > Okamejei kenojei. The sequence goes on along the minus strand of CM069166.1, from coordinate 14,611,380 downwards.
GCAGAAGTGGTATTATCCAAACATAGCCTTATCTTAACCTATATAATTGGGGAAAAGAAGGCTTGATGTAACGTTGAAGAGGTGCAAACATCTGGTTACAAAATAAGTCATGAAATCTCCAATTATGGGGGATTACAGGTGTATTATGATGGTTAAAACTTAATATAACTAAGGAGGATTGGTTCACCTGTATAAGGGAAAAACTGATTTCAGGTTTGCACTCGAAAGTAAATTTTAAAAAGAAGGGGAACGTACATGTATATTATAAAATTACCTTAGTGTAAAGATTCATGGTATAAACCATACAATAATATCATTATTTACACTTTCACAGTGTAAGAAAATAGAAACATCTAGAACATGGAAAACTGTTGTGATTAACAAAGTGTTAATCAATATTACAGGTGCTTGAAATTAATTAAAGTGGGTCAAGCTGTGCAAGTTAAAACTTGTCCAAACAATCAATCAGTTCAAGTTGTTAAACTGAACACTGAAGGAACAATATACTGATAAAAGATCAGCACTTGCACTAATGAGGTACATGGTATGGGTTATCTCAATTACATTTAAATTAGAAGAGATAAAGAGCAGCTGCAAATTAGTGCCTGCCATTACAAACCTGGTGGCAGGTAGGACTTGACCCATTACATAAAGCATATGCTCGGGCATTAATAAAATATTTTTAAATTACTATTCTGAATTCAGAAGTAATTTAAGCACCATAAGAGTGGGGAAAATTGTTCCATGATACAAATATGTATTATTGTTGTTGACATACTTTGTTCTCCATTAGGTTAGGGGAAAATATAAATAAAGTTCCAAAAGAAGGAATACAGAAGCTTATAGAATATGTATGCCTTGTGAAGAGGCTTATGCAAAATATCAAATGATACGTTATCATTATTAGTAATGTAAAAAAGATTCATAAGCTGCTTCAACTATAAAATTACAACTGAAACAAGTGTTACAGATGATGTACAGCTTCTGTGAATGTTTGGGTAAAGATAAGAATATTATCTATTCTTATAGCAATAATTGTACCAGGCAAACATAAATGGTTTGTCCTAAGAATTTTCCAAACATTCGTATTAATTGTTGAAGTATAAGGAGTTATGGATAAAAAAGATCGATTGTTTTATTATGGAACTGTCCATGTCGTATCAAGATGAACAATACCACGGCTGTGGCATATGTTAACTATGGTCAAATTTGGGAGGAAAATATATTGTCATTATTTTGCATACTTACGATTAATCTGGTTGTATACAGATTAAATCACTGATTTTAAATATTTCTTGTGGGTCACAAGATAAGTCAAACAACAATTATGGGATTATCTAAGTAAACAGATGTGGTATGTTTTAAAGTTAGTCCACCTGTTTATCTCTAAGGAAGAGACAATGGTATCGGAAGAGAACAAATTTGGGAAGAAAAACATATTGTCATTAATATGGATTACTTACGATTAATCTGATTGCATACAGATTAAATCACTGATCTTTCGAATATTCTTGTGGGTAATCTAAGAACAGTGAAGGTGGATGCTTTTCTCCAAATTACATGAGGGAAAGATTCTTTGTGTTTTTTTGTTTAATAGGGCAGTGTCTGATGAATATGTAGCAGGACACTGCCAGACGCATTTTGGTGGCCCAATATGGGTTTTGAATATGTGATTTTGAACTGCTAGTGATGATTCATAATGGCAGTAATTTATTGAAGTCAAAAAAGGGGTCTCGACCTAGGTCGTTGCCTGTCTCCCTTTGTTTCTTTGGATGCTGCTGCACCCACAGGGATCTCCAGGTTGAGAAACCCTGCAGTAATTTATTGTTGTACAAAAACCTCCATAAGTGAAAATATGAATTTTGACTATCTACAGGTTGACTAGACCATCTCAACAGCTGATGGTCAAAGAAGTCTATGAATGTAAACCAATATTACAATATATCAATAAAATAATTATGTAAAAGAAGTGTTTATACCTGCAATTGCGGAAATATAGTATAAATAACTATATTTTGTTATAAGAAATTGGAGGTCTGTATATACAGTAAAGTTATTTTTTCATTTAGATATATGTGAATTCCTTGTGGATTGCATTTTCTAAGTATCTAATTGATAGAGCCAATTATAGGGCTCAGAGTGTTACCGTCTTATAAACGGATAATATATTAACCAAGAAGTTATCAGATGCATTCATAATATCCCAATAATGGAAAGGGATATATATGTAAAAGTTAATAAAATATATATATGTGTGTGTGTATATATATAGATATAGATATAGATATAGATATGGGTATATGTATATATAATCTGTCCAAAATTGTAAAAAATATAAAGGCAGGAGATAAAAAATCTTGAAATGCCTTAAGAAATGGACTTTAACTCTATCTATGATTCAAAAAACTTAAACATTGAAAATAATAATTCTGATAACTTTAGTATCAATATAAGAGTGCAAACATTGCAAATGTTACGTTATAATGGCATGTGGATACAAATTGCATTATCATATATGTTTATGAATCTACCAAACAAAGCACGCCAAGAAGACCTGAAAACAAAACCTATAAGCACATCCTGCTGGCTTTAAGTTGTGTGTGTGTGTGTGTGTGTGTGTGTGTGAACATTGATGAAAATGTTGCAGTAGGTAAGAGTCTGTGGCAATGAGACTGCTTATTACACACAAAAACCACATTGGGTTCAGTAAAACTGATGGTTATAGAGGAATGTATTTCTAGATGGTTAATAATTGGATACATTCAGTAGGAACTAGACACTGAAAGGTGGAAAATCACTCTGTTAATGAGGAAAATACATTCACAGGAATGGCACAGGATGAGCCACTCGAGCAAAGATGCAAGGCCGCAGGAGGCTGTAGATTACTGTTAAAATAAAGGAACCAGTCATGGTGTCAGATTTAGACACGCAATGTTCGGTTCGCTATAATTGTTGCTTTGTCATGCCATAAAAAATATATATCAATTGGTATTTGTGATAAATTTGCTTTTCAATAGAAAGGGCATTATTTTCATTTTTTATAATGTGAAAATTATTTATCACATAACTTGAGGCAATGTTTGGGGAAAATGTGTTATTCGCTCGTTATTGTGTTAATGAGCCGTACTGTCGTATGGAATAAATTCTACGACACGAAAAACACAGAAAGCTTTGAACTCTTCACGTAGTCACTCACGTGACTCCGAAGTAAAATAGTAAGATTAAACGAGAACTTACCAGTTCGAAGTTTGATCGTTATTTTATGAGGAGTTACGATGAGGGATTACGTGCCCTCCACTCCCCACCCTCATAAAATAAATGATCATCTGGTAGTTCTAAGTCTATTGTAAGTCTTACTATGTTACTTCGGCTATTTTTGTGTTCTGTGTTTTTCATGCCGCTGCTTTGAAGTATGCCGTTTGCCAGTGCCAGGCGGGTTCTTCACGTAATCCCTCATCGTAACTCCTCATAAAATAACGATCAAACTTCGAACTGGTAAGTTCTCGTTTAATCTTACTATTAACCTACGTCTTTGGCTTGTTGGAGGAAACGGACGATCTCGGGGGAGAAAGCCCAGGTGTCACGGGGAGAACGTGCAAACTCCGCAAAGACAGCACCCGCAGTTGGGATGGAACCCGGGTCTCTGGCGCTGTGAGGCAGCAACTCTACCGCTGCGCCAACGAGCCATCCTTACAATGTAAATACAATTTCTTCATGTTTGATAGAACATAGAACAGTACAGCACAAGAACAGGCCTTTTGGCCCACAATGTCTGCACCAAACATGTTGCCAAGACCACCTCTTATCCGCCTGCACATACTCTATATCCTTCCATTCCTTGCATATCCATGCCCTTGTACAGAAGCCTCTTAAATGCCACTATCATATCTGCCTTGACCACCACCCCTGGCAGCACAGTCCAGGCACCCACCATCCTCTGTGTAAAAAAAACTTGCCCCGCACATCTCTGTTAGACTTTGCCTCTATCACCTTAAAGCCAGGCGGAAGAGGGCTCTGCCTGAGCCGGCTGCCTGCCCCATTTCCGGGGTTACGCCTGCGCCCGGGCGGTGTTAGAGAGGGACGACACGCTGTCCACGGGCAGTCTGGGGGATTTACGGGACCGCGGGGGGTGGAATGTGTCTTTAATAAGGATTCTAACACAGTTGCATAGTAGTTTATTTAGGATATTCGTTTGTCTTGTAATATGTTGGTGGGTTCTGTTTTGTTTTATTGCATTGTAAATATTATTTTTAATTATTGACAAAAAATGTTGATGATCAAATAAATAAACCACACCGCCCAAGTGGGTGAAGTGCTGAATGGCTTCGAGCAAATGGAGTTGGTAGTTTTCAGATGGCACTGCATGGTGCAACAGAAAAAGAGATAAGTGACTGGGATCCAGGCAGTGGGTGTAAGAGGAAGACCCAGTGTCCAAGGGTATACCTGTGCTTACCTCTGCAGCACAACTCAGAGGAGTTCGCTAATTTACAATCGCCGTCAAATCCTTTATTGCAGGAGCAGTAAAAACCACCCTCAGTGTTGTGACAAGCGGCCATGGATCCACATGGGCTAGAGAGACACTCGTTTGCATCTGTAGAACAAGAATGATAAGATCATGTGATAGGAGCAGAATTAGGCCATTTGGCCCATCAAGTCTACTCCGCCATTCAATTATGGCTGATCTATCTGTCCCTACTAACCCCATTCTCCTGTCTTCTCCCCATAAGCCCAGACACCCGTACTAATCAAGAATCCATCTATCTCTGCCTTAAAAATATCCATTGACTTGGCCTCCACGGCCGTCTGTGGCAATGAATCCCACAGATTCACCACCCTCTGACTGAAGAGTGATAAGCTAGTGACCCCTCTTTTTAAGAAGGGAGGGAGAGAGAAAACGGGGAATTACAGACCAGTTAGTCTAACATCGGTAGTGGGGAAACTGCTAGAGTCAGTTATTAAAGATGGGATAGCAGCACATTTGGAAAGTGGTGAAATCATTGGACAAAGTCAGCATGGATTTACAAAAGGTAAATCATGTCTGACGAATCTTGTGGAATTTTTCGAGGATGTAACTAGTAGCGTGGATAAGGGAGAACCAGTGGATGTGGTATATCTGGACTTCCAGAAGGCTTTCGACAAGGTCCCACATAAGAGATTAGTATACAAACTTAAAGCATACGGTATTAGGGGTTCAGTATTGATGTGGATAGAGAACTGGCTGGCAAACAGGAAGCAAAGAGTAGGAGTAAACGGGTCCTTTTCACAATGGCAGGCAGTAAACTAGTGGGGTACCGCAGGGCTCAGTGCTGGGACCCCAGCTATTTACAATATATATTAATGATCTGGATGAGGGAATTGAAGGCAATATCTCCAAGTTTGCGGATGACACTAAGCTGGGGGGCAGTGTTCGCTGTGAGGAGGATGCTAGGAGACTGCAAGGTGACTTGGATAGGCTGGGTGAGTGGGCAAATGTTTGGCAGATGCAGTATAATGTGGATAAATGTGAGGTTATCCACTTTGGTGGCAAAAACAGGAAAGCAGACTATTATTTAAATGGTGGCCGATTAGGAAAAGGGGAGATGCAGCGAGACCTGGGTGTCATGGTACACCAGTCATTGAAAGTAGGCATGCAGGTGCAGCAGGCAGTGAAAAAAGCGAATGGTATGTTAGCTTTCATAGCAAAAGGATTTGAGTACAGGAGCAGGGAGGTTCTACTTCAGTTGTACAGGGTCTTGGTGAGACCACACCTGGAGTATTGCGTGCAGTTTTGGTCTCCAAATCTGAGGAAGGACATTATTGCCATAGAGGGAGTGCAGAGAAGGTTCACCAGACTGATTCCTGGGATGTCAGGACTGTCTTATGAAGAAAGACTGGATAGACTCGGTTTATACTCTCTGGAATTTAGGAGATTAAGAGGGGATCTTATAGAAACTTACAAAATTCTTAAGGGGTTGGACAGGCTAGATGCAGGAAGATTGTTCCCGATGTTGGGGAAGTCCCAGGACAAGGGGTCACAGCTTAAGGATAAGGGGGAAATCCTTTAAGACCGAGATGAGAAAGACTTTTTTCACACAGAGAGTGGTGAGTCTCTGGAACTCTCTGCCACAGAGGGTAGTTGAGGCCAGTTCATTGGCTATATTTAAGAGTGAGTTGGATGTGGCCCTTGTGGCTAAGGGGATCAGAGGGTATGGAGAGAAGGCAGGTACGGGATACTGAGTTGGATGATCAGCCATGATCATATTGAATGGCGGTGCAGGCTCGAAGGGCTGAATGGCCTACTCCTGCACCTAATTTCTATGTTTCTATGTTTCTATGAGCACTTCAGTCGCCGCAGGTTCAATCCTGGCCCTTCACACATCCAAACACAGTTTAGTTTAGAGATACAGGGCGGGAACAGGCCCTTCGGCCCACCGAGTCCGCGGCGACCAGCGATCCCTGCACACTAGAACTAGCCTACGCACACCAGGGACAATTTACAATTTTTACCAAAGCCAATTAACCTACACACCTGAACGTCTTTGGAGAGTGGGAGGAAACCGGAGCACCCGGAGAAAACCCGCACGGTCAACGGTAAAACGTGCAAACTCCGTACAGACAGGATTCAACCCGTGGTCAGGAATGGTCCAGGGTCTCTGGCACAACTCTACCCCTGCACCGCCCTGCCACACTGAGCGTCATCACAGAAAGGATATGGTAGCAAATTGTTGTAACTAACAGGTTGATAATATAAAATCTTGTTATATGATCCACAAAAAATCAATTAAACCAAACTTAACTAAACTAAACTTAACTAAAATACTAACTATCTAACCTAACTAAACTACTAAACTAAACAACTAAACTAAACTTAAGTAAACTATTAAACTAACTAAACTATATAACTAAACTATTAAACTAAACCACTAAACTAAACTAATAAACTAATCTAAATTAAACTACTAAACTGAACCAAACTTAACCAAACAACCAAACTAAACTACCAAACTAAACTGAACTAAACTAAACCAAACTTAACTAAACCACTAAACTAAACTATTAAACTAAACTTACCAAACTTAACCGACCATAACCAAACTTAACTAAAGTAAACATCAAAATTAAACTAGTAAACTAAACTAAACTTAACCAAACTTAAGTAACCATAACCAAACTTAACTAGAGTAAACAACTGTACAAAACAAGGACATGAGGCTGGACGCAGCCCTGAGCAAGAGACAGTGACCTTTCATTCCCACTCACCTACACAGAAGGACACCGTCCTATTATCCAGTAGCTGGTTTGCGATCTGGTGAAATCCCTTCAAACAATTGCAGCGGAAACTTCCGATTGTGTTTGTGCAGGCTGTATGGGAGCCACACAGACCGTCACGGCATTCATCTTTATCTGAGACAGAGAGGAAACGGTGTGAGCAGGGCGCAGGCTGATGTCCTCTCATACAATTCACGACGCAACATCTTTACTTTAGTTGATTTTAGCATAGGTTCTCGGAGCAGAGGTAGACCATTCGGCCCATCAAGTCTCCTCCGTCATTCAATCGTGGCTGATCTATCTCTTCCTCCTAACCCCATTCTCCTGCCTTCTCCCCATAACCCCTGACATCCGTACTAATCAAGAATCTATCTATACCCACCTTAAAAATATCCATTGACCTCCACAGCCGTCTGTGGCACGATTCACCACCACCTGACTAACGGAATCTAATGCAGTCACTCTCTCAGTACTCGGTGCTCATCACTCTTTGAGTTTAGTTCAGTTCAGTTCAGTTCAGTTTAGTTCAGTTCAGTTCAGTTCAGTTCGGTTCAGTTCAGTTTAGTTCAGTTCAGTTTAGTTTAGGTTATTGACACATGTACCAGGGTACAGTGAAAAGCTTTTTTGTTGCGTGCGATCCAGTCAATGCTAAGCCTATGTATGATTACAAGCAAGCCATCCACAGTGTACAGATAGAGGATAAAGGGAATAACATTTAGTGCAAAATAACATAAAGTCCGATTGAAGATAGTCCGAGGGTCTCCAATGTGTAAGTTAGTAAACCTAATCCTTACAAACAGACTTGCCTGATAATCAAAGTTAATAAATGAAGGTCCCTTTCAGAATGGCAGGCTAGTGGGGTACTGCAAGACTCATTGCTGGGACCGCAGCTATTTACAATATACGTCAATGATTTAGATGAAGGGATTAAAAGTAACATTCGCAAATTTGCAGATGACACAAAGCTGGGTGGCAGGGAGAACTGTGAGGAGGATGCTATGAGAATGCAGGGTGACTTGGACAGGTTGGGGGAGTGGGCAGATGCATGGCAGATGCAGTTTAATGTGGATATATGTGAGGTTATCCACTTTTGTGGCAAAAACAGGAAGGCAGATTATTATCTGAATGGTGTCGTTAGGAAAAGGGGAAGTACAACGGGATCTGGGGGGTCCTTGTTCATCAGTGACTGAAAGTAAGCATGCATTTTCAGCAGGCAGTGAAGAAAGCGAATGGCATGTTGGCCTTCATAACAAGAGGAATTGAGTATAGGAACCCAGAGGTCCTTCTGCAGTTGTCCAAGGCCCAAGTGAGACCACACCTGGAGTATTGTGTGCAGTTTTGGTCCCCAAATCAAATTCTTGCTATTGAGGGAGTGCAGCGTATGTTCACAAGGTTAATTCCCGGGATGGCGGGACTGTCAGAGGTTGGAATGGAGCGACTGGGCTTGTATATTCTGGAATGTAGAAGGATGAGAGGTGATCTTATTGAAACATATAAGATTATTAAGGGATTGGACATGCTAGAGGCAGAAAACATGTTCCCGATGTTGGGGGAGTCCAGAAACAGGGGCCACAGTTTAAGAATAAGGGGTAGGCCATTTTGAACGGAGATGAGGAAAAACCTTTTCACCCAGAGAGTTGTGAATCTGTGGAATTCTCTGCCTCAGAAGGCGGTGGAGGCCAGTTCTCTGGATGCTTTCAAGAGAGAGTTAGATAGGGCTCTTAAAGATAGTGGAGTCAGGGGATATGGGGAGAAGGCAGGGACAGGGTACTGAGCCATGATCACTGAATGGCGGTGCTGGCTCGAAGAGCCGAATGGCCTACTCCTGCACCTATTGTCTATTGTCCATTATCTATTAACTGTACAAAACAACTAAATGAGACTAACCCTGAGCAAGAGACAGTGACCTTTCATTCCCACTCACCAACACAGAAGGACGTTGTCCTATTATACAGTGGCTGGTTGAATGTCGGGACAAATCCCCTGACACAACTGCAGAGGAAACCTCCGATTGTGTTTCTGCAGGCTGCATTGGGGCCACACAGACCTTCATGGCATTCATCTTTATCTGAGTCAGAGAGAAAACGTGGTGAGCAGGGCACAGGCTGATGTCCTCTCATACAATTCTCCACGCAACTTAACTTTAGTTGATTTAAGCTAATGTTCATACGTTCTAGGAGCAGCATTAGACCATTCGGCCCATCAAGTCTCCTCCGCCATTCAACCATGGCTGATCTTTCTCTCCCTGCTAACCCTTCTCCCCATAACCCCTAACACCTGCACTAATCAAGAATCTATCTATGTCCACCTTAAAAATATCCATTGACTTGGCCTCCACAGTCTTCCGTGGCAATGAATTCCACAGATTCACCACCCTCTGACTGAAGAAATCTAATGCAGTCACTCTCTCAGTAACCAGCACTTGTTTGATTTAGTTTAATTTAATTTAATTTAGTTTAGTTTAGTTTAGTTTAGTTTAGGTTGTTGTCACGTGTTCCGGGGTACAGTGAAAAGCTTTTGTTGCGTGCTATCCAGTCAACGGAAAATCTATACATGATTACAATCGAGCCGCCCACAGTGTACAGATACAGGATAAAGGGAATAATGTTTAGTGCAAGGTAAAGTCCAGTAAAGTCCGATTAAAGATAGTCCGAGGGTCACCAATTCGTAAATTAATAAGCCTAACCCTGACAAAAGGACTTGCCTGATAATCAAATTTAATAAATTAGGTATAAACTGCAGATACTGGTTTGCCAAGGATACACACAAAAAGCTGGAGTAACTCAGCGGGACAGGCAGCATCTCTGGAGAGAAGGAATGGATGACATTTCGGGTCGGGACCCTTCTTCAGACTGATCAGTTAAGCACTCAACATCAAAGCTATGTTTCAAATATATTCTTGCCTTCGTTGGTCGGGGCAGAGAGTAAAAGAGTAAAAAAGTCATGATGCAGCTGTACAAGACTTTGTGTAGGAAGGAACTGCTGGTTTAACCCTAAAGACAGACACAAAATGCCGGAGTAACTCAACGGGACAGGCAGCATCTCTGGAGAGTAGGAATGGGTGATGTTTCGGGTCGGGACCCTGCTTGCCCTGCTGAGTTACTCCAGCATTTTGTGTTTAACAAGGAATTGCAGATGCTGGAAAAATCTAAGGTAGGTAAAAATGCTGGAGAAAATCAGCAGGTGAGGCAGCATCTATGGAGCATTTTGTGTCACCCTTCTTCAGACTGATCAGCTAAGTACTGGACTTCAAAGCTATGATGTACTGTAGCTCTACAAGACTTGGGTCAGCTTGCATTTAGACTATTGTGCGAAGCTCTGGTCACCCCATTACAGGAAGGACGTCGAGGTTTTGGAGAGAGTGCAAAGGAGATTTACCAGAATGCTGAGTGGAATAGATTGTAGTAGGTTTAAGATAGACACAAAAAGCTGGAGTAACTCAGCGGGACAGGCCACGAGTCTGGGGAGAAGGAATGGGTGATAATTCGGGTTGAGACCCTCGATGAGGACAGGTTGGGCAGATTGTTTTCTCTGAAGCATCGGAAATTGACGGGAGACCTGAAACAAGTGTATAAAATCACGAGGACAGTCAGAACATTGTTCCCCAGAGTGGAAATGTCAAATATTAGAGGGCTTGGCTTTCTGGTGAGAGGGGGCAAAGCGTAAAGGAGATGTGCGGGGCAGGTTTTTTTACACAGCGGGTCGGGGGTGCCTGGAACGTGCTGCCTGCCAGGGGTGGTAGGGGAGGCAGGTACGATAGTGGCGTTTACGTGGCTCATGCATAAGCAGGGAATGGAGGGATGTTGGTCATGTGCAAACATATGAGATTAGTTCAAGTCAAGTCAAGTCAAGTCACTTTTATTTCTATAGCACATTTAAAAAACAACTCTCGTTGGCCAAAGTGCTCTACATTGGTGGAGGTACTAACGTTATACAACAGTGGTTCATAGATTAAATACATACATAAGTACATGCATATAGCCCTCCCTCAGAGGACGTCAAGAAAGGCTTGAGAGTAAAGATGAGTTTTAAGTCTCGACTTAAAAGAGTCGATGGAGGGGGCAGTTCTGATGGGAGGAGGGATGCTGTTCCACAGTCTAGGAGCTGCAACCGCAAAGGCGCGGTCGGTCGCCCCTGAGCTTCTGCCTAGACCGCGGGATGTTCAGTAACCCCAAGTCGGCCGATCTGAGGGGCCTGGAGGTGGTGTGGTGGGTGAGCAGACTTTTGATGTGGGTGGGGGCAAGCTCGTTAAGGTGGTCTTGGCACAGACATTGTGGGCCGAAGGGCCTGTTCCTGTGCTGTACTGTTCTACCTTGCATACCGACCAACATGCCCCAATTAAGTTAGCCCCACTTCCCCGCATTTGGCCCATTCCCAAGTCTAAACCTTTCCTATCCATGTACCTGTCCAAATATCTTTTAAATGTTGTTATAGTCCCTGCCCCAACTACCCCCTCTGGCAGCTTGTTCCATACACCCACCACCCTCTGTGTGAAAAAGTTACCCCTCAGATTCCCATGAAATCTTTCCCCTCTCACCTTAAACCTGCGTCTTCTGGTCCTCGGTTCACCTACTCTGTGCAAAGGAGTCTGTGCATCTACCCGATCTATTCCCCTCATGATTATTAACATCTCTATCGAGGTGGAAAGGGCGCAGAGAAGATTTACGAGGATGTAGCCAGGGCTAGAGGGTGTGAGCTATAGGGGGAGGTTGAGTAGGCTGGGACTCTATTCCTTGGAGCGCAGGAGGATGAGGGGTGATCTTATAGAGGTGTATAAAATCTTGGGGGGAATAGATCAGGTAGATGCACAGAGTCTCTTGCCCAGAGTAGGGGAATCAAGGACCAGAGGACATGGGTTCAAGGTGAAGGGGAAACCATTTAATAAGAATTCGAGGGATAACGTTTTCACACAAAGGGTGGTGGGTGTATGGAACGAGCTGCCAGAGGAGGTAGTTGAGGCTGGGACTATCCCAACGTATAAGAAACAGTTGGACAGGTACATGGATAGGACAGGTTTGGAGGGATGTGGACCAAACGCGGGCAGGTGGGACTAGTGTAGATGGGACATGTAGGCCAGTGTGGGAAAGTTGGGCCGAAGGGCCTGTTTCCACACTGTATCACTCTGTGACTCTATATGGTCACCCTTCAGCCTTCTGCACTCCAAAGAATAAAGTCCTAGCCTGCCTAACCTCTCCCATTAACGCAAGCTCTCGTGTCTTGGCAACATCCTTGTAAATCTTCCCCGCAGTCTTTGAGGCTTCATAACGTCCTTCCTGTAGCCGGGTGAACAGAACAGAACGCAGTCCACCAAATGCAGCCTCACCAGCAGATGCAACATCACGTCCCAACCTCTCCACTCAGTTCCCTGAATGAGGAAGGCCAAGGTACCAAAGGCCTATCTACAGTGGCTTGCAAAAGCATTCATACCCCTTGAACTTTTCCACATTTTGTCACGTTACAACCACAAATGTAAATGTATTTTATTGGGATTTTATGTGATAGACCAACACAAAGTGGCGCATAATTGTGAAGTGGAAGGAAAATGATACATGGTTTTCAAATGTTTTTACCAATAAAAAACTGAAAAGTGTGGCATGCAAAAGTATTCAGCCCCCTTTACTCTGATACCCCTAAATAAAATCCAGTGCAACCAATTGTCCTTCAGAAGTACCTAATTAGTAAATAGAGTCCACTTGTGTGTAATCTAATCTCAGTATAAATACAGCTGCTCTGTGAAGGCCTCAGAGGTTTGTTAGAGAACATTACTGAACAAACAATGTTCCTTGGGCATCATGAAGCCCAAGGAAACACACCAGACATGTCAGGGATAAAGTTGTGGAGAGGTTTAAAGCAGGGTTAGGTTATAAACAAATATCCCAAGCTTTGAACATCTCACGGAGCACTGTTCAATCCATCATCCGAAAATGGAAAGAGTATGGCACAACTGCAAACCTACCAAGACATGGCCGTCCACCTAAACTGACAGGTCGGGCAAGGAGAGCATTTATCAGAGAGGCAGCCAAGAGGCCCATGTTAACTCTGGAGGAGCTGCAGAGATCCACAGCTCGGGTGGGAGGATCTGTCCACAAGACAACTATTAGTCGTGCACTCCACAAATCGGGCCTTTATGGAAGAGTGGCAAGAAGAAAGCCATTGTTGAAACAAAGCCATAAGATGTCCCGTTTGCAGTTTGCCACAAGCCATGTGGGGGACAGAGCAAACATTGTGGAGGAAGGTGCTCTGGTCTGATGAGACCAAAATTGAAGTTTTTGGCCTAAATGCAAAACGCTATGTGTGGCGGAAAACTAACACTGCACATCACCCTGAACACACCATCCCCACTGTGAAACATGGTGGTGGCAGCATCATGCTGTGGGGATGCTTTTTCTTCAGCAGGGACAGGGAAGTTGGTCAGAGTTGATGGGAAGATGGATGGAGCCAAATACAGGGCAAATTTGGAAGAAAACCTGTTAGAGTCTGCAAAAGACTTGAGACTGGGGCGGAGGTTCACCTTCGAGCAAGACAACGACCCTAAACATACAGCCAGAGCTACAATGGAATGATTCATATCAAAGCATATGCGTGTGTTAGAATGGCCCAGTCAAAGTCCAGACCTAAATCAAATTGAGAATCTCTGGCAAGACTTGAAAATTGCTGTTCACAGACGCTCTCCATCCAATCTGACTGAGCTTGAGCTATTTTGCAAAGAAAAATGGGCAAAAATGTCAGTCTATAAATGTGCAAAGCTGGTAGGGACATACCCCAAAAGACTTGCAGCTGTAATGGTTCTGCAAAGTATTGACTCAGGGGGGCTGAATACTTTTGCACGCCACACTTTTCAGTTTTTTATTTGTAATAGAATTTGGAAACCATGTATCATTTTCCTTCCACTTCATAATTATGCACCACTTTGTGTTGGTCTATCACATACAATCCCAATAAAATACATTTACGTTTGTGGTTGTAACGTGACAAAATGTGGAAAAGTTCAAGGGGTATGAATACTTTTGCAAGCCACTGTACCTGAGTCAGTACCTATTTACCAACCTGTCTACCTGTGATGCCACTTCCAGGGAACTGTCTACCTGTCCTAAGTGAAGATTGAGTTTGCAAATTATAGCTCCAATGTAGAGCTCTGAGGAGGTAACGTTGTTGCGGTGGGGTCCAGGACATCTAGACAGTTGGTGTGACCGATCAATGTTCAAGGTCTCTTTGATCTGTGATTAGTCGCATCCCGCCTGCGTTCTCTGGGACCTTTCTCCTGCTTTGAAAGGATGTTGGGACCTGAGATGTGTCAGGACATGGGGAGAGGGAGAGGGAGAGAAGGGGGGGAAGGGGAGTGTGCAAGGGGGACAGAGAGAGAGGAAGGGCAAGAGAGGGTGGGGGAGAGAGGATGGGAGAGGGGGGGGAGGGGGGAGAGTGTGGGAGGGAGAGGGAGAGAGGGAGAGAGGGAATGGGAGAGGGAGAAGGAGAGGGAGAGAGAGGGAGAGGGGAGAGGGAGAGGGAGAGAGTGAGAGGGGAGAGAGGGAGAGAAGGAGAGAGGGAGAGGGAGAGGTAGATGGAGGGGGAGAGGGGGAGAAGGGAGAGGGGGAGAGAGAGAGGAGAGGGAGGGAGGGAGGGGGGGGGAGGGGGAGAGGGAGAGTGGGAGAGAGAGGGAGACGGAGAGTGGGAGGGAGAGGAAGAGAGGAGAGAGGGAGAGGAGAGAGGGAGGGGGAGGTGGAGGTGGAGGGGGAGAGGGAGAGGGAGGGGGAGGGGGAGGGGGAGAGGGGAGAGGGAGAGGGAGAGTGGGAGGGAGAGGGAGAGGGAGAGGGAGAGAGGGAGGATAATCCAGGCTGCTGTGCATCTGGAGTTAGATAGGCCCGGCTTGGTTTCATTAAGGTTACGTGATTTGAATTAAAAGTCATGCCCAGACCTTGGGTCAACAATATAAAATAATGGTTCAAGGCGAGTAAGGCGTCAATCTAAAACCTGAAGTTTGAACTCAGAATAAGGAGACGTTTTTGGAAGCCGTATCTTAAAACAAAGCTTGAAACTCACCCGCACATGTTCTGTTGTCATGGGTAATGTATCCGTCTTCACATGTTAAACAAGTGACATGTTGATTCCAAGTGAAACACATATAGAGCCCTAGGAAACAAAAGAAACATTGGTGTGAGAAGGAACTGCAGATGCAGGTTTAAACCGAAGAGAAAACACAAAATGCGGGAGTAACTCAGCATCTCTGGAGAGAAGGAATGGGTGACGTTTCGGGTCGAGACCCTTATTCAGACCCTCCTTTGGATTAGTTTAGTTTCGAGATACAGTGTGGAAACAGGCCCTTTGGTGATGCCCAATGTTTTTTCAACTGTTGCAACATTTTTTTTTGTCGCCGCTGGATTTTGAAATGGTCAAAATCTTTTGGCGACACTGATATGATGCCGGCAGTCGCCGAAAGAAATCGGCAAGTGGGACAGGCCCTTGATGCCGTATATCTGTCGAATGTATATTTTTGGCTCTGCTTCGGGTTACAGAGCAATCTTTTCACCAATCTGCTGATTTGCATTTGTTGTTGTATCCATCACTGTCATGTCTATAACTTAATCTCAGATTCAGAAGAACGAGCAATTTCATCGGGCCCTCATGTATATGATAATAAACTAATCCAAATGCCAGGGTTACACAAAAGGCTGGAGAAACTCAGCGGGTGCAGCAGCATCTAAGGAGCGAAGGAGATAGGCGACGTTTCGGGTCGAGACCCTTCTTCAGACTGGTCAGGGATCAGGGAAACGAGAGATATAGACGGTGATGTGGAGAGATAAAGAACAATGATACAACACGTAGTCCTCCGCCAGTTTTGTCGCACCAGGGTCTCCTCCATACCCCGCAACACTGCCCTCTCTCCCCATTCCCCCACTCGCAAACAGGGCAGAGTCCCCCTGGTCCTCACCTTTCACCCCACCAGCCGGCCAATACAACACATAGCCCTCCGCCAGTTTCGCCACCTCCAACGTGACCCCTCCACTCGCCACATCTTCCCATCTCCCCCCCTGTCTGCCCTCCCTACGGAGGCAGTAAGCCAATACCTGTTATCTTGGGCTTGTTGTCTATAAAGACAATGTTCACATGAACTTCCTTTTGAAAACTTAAAGAATCCAAATATCCAATTATGCCCTTCATTGTTCTCTTTCTCACTGTATTATCTTTTTATCCTCCTTTGCTGAATCCTGCAATCATTCCAGTCTTTAGACTTTAGTGAATCAGCGCGGATACAGGCCCTTCAGCCCACCGAGTCCTTGGCGCCCAGCCACCACCGTGTTCAGTAGCACTACGCTACACACAAAAGCAGTCCTGAGCTACTTTCAACCTCATTGGAGACGCGCGGACTATCTTTAATTGACTTTATGGACATTACCTTGCACTAAACATTATTCACATTATCCTGCATCCGCACACTGTGAAAGCTTTTCACTGCACCCTGGTACACCTGACCATGAACCAAACTAAAATAAACACTATTCACATTTTACAGAAGCCAATTAACCTAACAGCCTGCACGCCTTTGGGATGTGGGAGGAAACCGGAGCACCTGGAGAGAACCCACGCAGTCACAGGAAGAACGGACAAATTCTGTTCAGACAGCGCCCTAAGGGCCTGTCCCACTTGGCGATTTTTTTCGGCATCATATCAGGGTCGCCAAAAGATTTGGAACGTTTCAAAATCCAGCGGCGACAAACAAAGTGTTGCGACACTTGAAAAAACGCCGCGCGCCAATATGTCATCGCGCCGCATCACGCTGCTAATGTTTCGGTGACTTGATACGTGAGTCAATGCCGCCGGCAGTGGCTGAAAAAAATCGCCAAGTGGGACAGGCCCTTTAGTCAGAATCGAACCTGGCGCTGTGAGGCAGCAACTCTACCACTGTGTCTCCATGCCGACCCAGTCTTCGAGTCCACCACTAGATTTGTTTCTCCATAATATTATCCTTTAACTTTTGGATAGCCACTGTTGACAATTTTGCCTCCTTCAGAATCTTTCCTCTTTACTGGTTAAAATACCTCTTTACAATTTGCAACCTTTTGCCAACTCTCTTATCTTGCCTATTTGCTGTGTTTATTTTAGCCAACTCTCCTTTTGTTCCATTGTAAATGCTCTCAATTAAGTTAAAATACTCTGTGTTCTGAGCCTAGATTCTTACGCGTGCTAACTGCAAAGTTCTATCGTGCTCTAATCTTCTCGTGAGATCTCCAACCCTGATGTATTTTATTAAACTTGTCACATAACCCATTGTCGGAGACCAAGCATTGTGTTCACCTCCCCCGGCTGCTTTACATGTTATTCCAGGAAAAGATCACAAATGTATTCTACGAATCTGTTCTTGTAACTATCCTTCCTTCCTTGATTAACACATAGATTACTGCTTTCCAGTTACTGCCCTGCACCTATTAAACGCCCCCAGTGCGAAGATTGAATTGAATTGTAAGATTGACGCCCAAAAAGGGTTCTGACTCGAAACGTCACCCATCCTTTTTCTCCAGAGATGCTGCCTGACCCGCTGAGTTACTCCAGCGTTTTGTGTCTATCCTTTGACCCACCGGGTCCACACCGACCAGCGATCACCCGTTTGCACTAGTTCCATGTCATCCCACTTTCTCATCCACTCCCTACGCACTAGGGGGCAATTTACAAAGGTCCAACTGACCTACACACCCGCACGTCTTTGGGATGTGGGAGAAACCGCAGCACCCCGAAGAAACCCACGCAGTCACAGGGAGAACGTGCAAACTCCACACGGGCCGTACCCGAGGTCAGGATTGAAGTTGGGTCTCTGGCGATGTGAGGCAGCAGCTCTACCCGCTGCACCAGTGTGTCGACCAAGGACGTATGGTCCTTCCTGCCACTTGATAACTGTTTGGGGCGGGGGGGTATACATTACGCCCAGGCCGTGGGTGATGTCTGTATAGAGATCTCACTTTCTCTCCGTGACCTCGTGGGTTCTCTCCGGGTGTTCCGGTTTCTACCCACATCCCAAACACGTGGAGGTTTTAGTAGGTTGATTGGCTTCTGTAAGTTGCCCCTAGAGTGTGGGTTTGGAAACTGGGATAGCATAGAACGAGTGTGAACGGGTGATCGATGGTAGGTGTGGACATGGTGGGCCGAAGGGCCTGTTTCCATGCTGTATCTCTAAACTAAACCTGATAGGGAAAGTGGGTAGGTGGGTTGGGAGTAGAATCCAAACACTTTGACCCGGGTTCGATCCCCGACTACGGGTGCTGTCTGTACGGACTTTGCACATTCTCCCCGTGACCTGCGTGGGTTTTCCCTGAGATCTTCAGTTTCCTCCCGCTCTCCAGACGTACAGGCTTGTAGGCTAATTGGCTTGGTGCATGTGTAAATTGTCCCCAGTGTGATTGACATGTTCCCGATGTTGGGGGGGGAGTCCAGAACCAGGGGCCACAGTTTAAGAATAAGGGGTAAGCCATTTAGAACGGAGACGAGGAAACACTTTTTCTGAAGACCCAAAACACCTCTGATCTTTTTTCTCCAGAAATGCTGCCTGAACCGCTGAGTTACTCCAGCACTTTGCGTCCACTACGCCATGCGATCATGGCTGATAAATCTTTCCCTCTCAATCCCGTTCTCCTGCGTTCCCGTAATGTTTGACGCCCTCACTAATCGAGAATCTATCAGGTTCCACTGTGGGAAGCGGGAGGAAGACTTATGGCGAATATATGCGTTGAGCTTGCGTCAAGACTGTTCAAACAAACGATCCTTCAGTAGGCACTGATTCTCAGTATTGTGGCATGGAAATCCCCTATTGAGCTGGTAACATGATTCATAGAAAAACTCCTTTGTAGTTTTACTGATGACATGTCAGAAAATACAGTCATAATGCACCCTTCTTCACACAAATGGTGGCGGGTGTATGGAACGAGCTGCCAGAGGAGGTAGTTGAGGCTGGGACTATCCCAATGTTTAAGAAACAGTTAGACAGGTAAATGGATAGGACAGGTTTGGCGGGATATGGGCCAAATGCGAGCAGCTGGGACTAGTGTAGCTGGGACATGTTGGTCGGTGTGGGCAAGTTGGGCCAAAGGGCCTGTTACCACACTGTATCACTCTGTGACTCTACGAGAGGGTTAAATGAGGACAGGGGGTTTTGTCTGATTGAACTGATGGTTCAGCTTCCAACATATTAAGTTTTGTTTAGTTTCATTAACATTTAGTTTCATTTTTACATTTGCCAAGCCAATTAACCTACAACCCTGTACGTCTTTGGAGTGTGGTAGGAAACCGAGGATTTCAGAGTCACGCAGGTCACGGGGAGAACGTACAAACTCCGTGAGGCAGCAACTCTACCGCTCTACCGTGCCGCCCTTGGTCTCTTAGCTTAGGGAGAGTGGGCAAATGGGACGTGTCGGGCACCTCTGCTGGAGTGAGAGAGAGGAGAGGGAAGTGAAGCTGTTCAACTCTTCGAATGCCAGCAACTGTTCTGCTCTCTTCATAAGGTCATGTGATAGGAGCAGAATTAGGCCATTCAGCCCATCAAGTCTACTCCGCCATCAATCATGGCTGATCTATCTCTCCCTCCTAACTCCATTCTCCTGCCTTGTCCCCATAACCCCTGAAGCTGGTATTAATCAAGAATCTATCTATCTCTGCTTTAAAAATATCCACAGACTTGGCCTTCACAGCCCCCTGTGGCAAAGAGTTCCACAGATTCACCACCATCTGACTAAAGGAATCCCCCCTCATCATCCTAAAGGAACGTCCTCTCATGCTGGGGCTACGTCCTCTAATCCGAGACTCTCCCACTAGTGGAAACATGCTCTCCACATCCACTCTATCCAGGCCTTTCACTATTCTGCTGATTCCGCACTTCAGACTGATTCAGGCTGAGAAAGAGTTCTGTGCAGATGGCAGTGAAACAAAGATTATAGAGGAGCGCTCCTGTATAATCTTTGGTGTGACATACCACCGGATGTGATAATGCTTGTGGCTGACAGCTACACTCCTGGCATGCAAATCTCTACAAACAAGTGGATGCAAATAATTACTAACTCCTGTCCAATTTTAACTTTAATAATACACACAAACTTAATTATTTGCTGGCGTTTTCAATATTTTAACATTATTGCCCAAACATCAGCTTTCCATATAATCTTCCCCGAATCAATTCATCGTGTCAACATGGAAGTGTACAGCACCGGAACAGGCCATTCGGCCCACGGATCACGGGGTTGCTAATGCTGACAGTCATTAAGCACATCAGCTCACACTTCTCGAGACTACTTGGTGTTTCCCCTTTCGCTGCTGAGCCTCAGCCAAGTTGCGATATAGAGTCCCAAGGGTGTGACCGAGTCACATCCTTTATTTCTGTCCGATGACCAATTCCAGTCACTCCAGTAACTCCAATCCCGCGCAGTCTAATCTCGTAAACAACTTTCTACATGGAACCTAACATTTAACACAATATTCTCCACCTTTCCATGTTCGTCGGTGCCGGCTCTGATTTGTTCCATACCATTTCATGCCTCTACTTTCCCTCCCCCTCTCAGTCTGAAAAGGGTCTCGACCCCATTCCTTCTCTCCAGAGACGCTGCCTGTCCCGCTGAGTTACTCCAGCATTTTGTGTCTATCTTCAGTTTAAACCATCACCTGCAGTTCTTTCCTACACCCATTAAGGTGAAGGGGAAAAGATTTAATAGGAATCTGAGGGGTAACGTTTTCACACAAAGGGTGGTGGGTGTATGGAACGAGCTGCCAGAGGAGAAACAGTTAGACAGGTACATGGATAGGACAGGTTTGGAGGGATATGGACCAAATGTTGGAAGGTGGGACTAATGCAGCTGAGACATGTTGGCCGGTGTGGGCAAGTTGGGCCGAAGGGCCTGTTTCCATGCTGTATCATTCTATGGTTCTATGACTTATATGTGGAACCTTCCAGAAATCCAAATGTACCACATTCACCAGTTCTTTTTAAAAATCTATTCTCCTGGTAACACGGTGACAGAAGGGTTGAGCAGCGGTAGAGTTGCTGCCTTACATCATCAGAGACCTGGGTTCGATCCTGACTACGGGTGCTGTCTGTGCGGAGTTTGTACGCTCTCCCCGTGATAATGTGTGTTTTCTCCGGGTGCTCTGGTTTCATCCCACACTCCAAAGACCTAAAGGTTTGTTTGTTAATTGGCTTCTGGAAAATTGTCTCTAGTGTGTGTAGCATAGTGTTAAACCCCTGTCTCACGGTGCGAGTTGGCCCACGAGTGACCCCGAGTTTTCACTCGTGGTGATCACGTAGCGGGAACGTCGGAACTCGCACGAGCAACTTATCGACTCGTGGCGCTAACGGCAGGTACTCGGGAAACTTGTTAACTCGTGAAAAAAATCAAACATGTTTGATTTTTTTCACGAGTCAAATTAACTGTTCAAGTTAAAAATGGAAACATTTAAACTCGTTGCAATAACGTAGTGGCCCGTGCGTTTACCTTAGTGACTCGTGAGTCTACCGTGGGAACTTTCTTATAATCTGTTCGTTCACTCGAGTAAAGACTGAACCAAAGATAGACACAAAATGCTGGAGTAATTACATGTGGTTAAGGTACATGTGGCTCCGGGAGGTAAAGAGGCTTGAGAAATATAAATGCTGAAATACGCGCGGATCAACGCGGGGTATCCAGAGCTGAAAGTTGCAATGAAATGAGACTGAACAAGACGACTTTGACACAAAAAGCTGGAGTAACTCAGCGGGACAGGCGGCGGGAGAGAAGGAAAAATGCAAAAAA
>CM069166.1:14374373-14586873 GCA_035221665.1 Okamejei kenojei | reverse complement strand
CGGCAGCCACCCAAGCTAATTCACTCCCCGGCCACAATAAAACCATACAGCAATGACAGCACGCAAACAGGCCATCTCGGCCCTTTTACTCCGTGCCGAACACTAACTCTCACCTAGTCCCATCTACCTGCACTCAGACCGGAGCGTGGCAAGTGGGTTACTGACCCCAATCCCCTCCTTCACAATGCCAGACTCCCCAAACACTGTGAACGGAGCTCTCCACCCACCCCGGGAAATACAGTATTTAAAAACATAAAGCACCAAGAAATGCACTTACCACGTTATTGGTTGCTGGAGGGTGCGCATTTTCCCTTTGTAGGTCGTATCAATAGATGCGGCCGCGCTGAAATAACTCAAAGCCACAGGATGGAGATGCCTTCTTTAACATTGTTGCTTTATTAAAACTTACCTTCATTCACAGTTGGTTCAAGAGTAACGGGAGAGGAACTTGGTAACTCGGGAGAGGAAGTTGGAACATCGCAGCAATGACATACCCGTGGGAACTCGGTTAAACACTTGATCATAAACTTGAAGTCTCGTACACAACCACGGGTCTTTCACTCGGGGTACCTCGTGGGTCAACTCGCACCGTGAGACAGGGCCATTCGTTTGCGGGGATCGCTGGTCGGCACGGACTCTGTGGGCCAAAAGGCCTGTTTCTGTGCTGTATCTCTAAACTAATTCACCCCCACAGTCGTAAGACTCCTCTTACTTTTCCTCTTGTAGTTCCATTCAGTGGCAACCACAGAGTACAGTTTGTGCACACTTGAGTCAATGAGGGAGTTTAAATATTTATGTGCCTAATTTACCGTAATTGTTGAATTCTCATAAGCTTGGCGTTTGACATTTGCAGAGGTAAACAGGCATCCAGTGATAAACAATGGGGCTGTAGCCAGTGGACAACCAGCCAGAACCTTCCATCCCCTCTCTCTCTTCGTACCTTCCCCACCTTCCCCAAGTCATCGTACTAGTTTCAAGTCATCTTGTTGAGTCTCATTGTCTATAACTCGTTTTCACCTAGCCCACTTCTTTATAATGGCCTGTTTATAAAGTTATGGAGTGATACAGTGTGGAAACAGGCCCTTCGGCCCAACTAGCCCACACCGGCCAACATGTCCCAGCTACACTAGTCCCACCTGCCCACGTCGTGATTTATCATGGTTACTTTTTTTGCATATCTTTCATTTATTTGTCTATATCTCTCTACCTCACCATCTATATCTCTCGTTTCCCTCTCCCCTGCCTCTCGGTCTGATGAAGGGTCTCGACCCGGAACGTCACCAATTCCTTCTCTCCAGAGATGCCGCCTGTCCCGCTGAGTTGCTCCAGAATTTTGAGTCTGTCTCCGGTGAACTGAACTACGGTAGGTTCTATGTTCTAAGTGCGATGGTGTAACTTTCTATTTAATTAATTTTTAAAATGAAACTATCTCCACGACTAGATTACATTTAGACATGCATAGCAGTGGTTGGGTGAATCGTAAATGGAGCTGATGGAAACAAGACGACCCATAGCAACTATATCTGCGGAAAGTGTCAGCAGCTCAGGGGTGTAATACATCAGACTGTGATGGGTGTTGGCTAAGCCTTGTGTTCCATGAGGGACTTCTACTGTCGAGGCGGACTGTCCGTGGGGACAGGAAGGTGGGTGGCTAGGTGCGAAATGATGCGGAGATTCAGTAGATAGCGCTGGGGGAAGGTGCCGACCATGCTCTAGTCCGACAGCCTGCAGTTGTAGTTATAGAGCCATATAAGCCCTGTCCCACGGTACGAGTTCATTCCAAGAGTTCTCCCGAGTTTGCCCTGATTCAAACTCGGAGATTTACGGTAATGGCCGCTCGTCGGTACTCGGGGCTCTCGTGGACATTTTTCAACATGTTGAAAAATCTTCACGAGTCTTCCCGTGCTTACCTGCCATTAGCGAGTCTTCCCGAGTACCTGCCGTTGGCGTTACGAGCCGCTAAGTGATGTCCCCGAGCTCCGACGTACCTGCTACTTTTATTCTCCGTGCTTACCACGAGTTTGACTTATTTTAAACTCGGGAGAGCTCTTGGACTGAACTCGCGCCGCGGGACAGGGCGTTAAGGGCCTGTCCCACGTGCCGATTTTTTTTGGTGACTGCCGGCGTCATATCACTGTCACCAAAACATTTTGAACATTTCTAAATCCAGCGGCGACAAAAAAAAAGTTGCGGCACTTGAAAATACACCGTGCGTCAACACGTCATCACGCCGCAACACGCCGCGAAACTGTCAGTGACCAGATACGTCAGTCACTGATGCCGGCAGTCGCCGAAAAAATCACCAAGTGGGACAGGCCCTATAGAGTGATACAGTGTGGAAACAGGCCCTTCGGCCCAACTTGCCCACACCGACCAACATGCCCCATCTACACTAGTTCCACCTGCCTGCATTTGACCCATATCCCTCTAAACCTGTCCTATCCTTGTACCTGTCTAAATATTTCTTATACTTTGCAATAGTCCCAGCCTCAACTCCCTCCTCCTGCAGCTTGTTCCATACACCCACCACCCTATATGTAAAAAATGTTACCCCTCAGGTTCTTATTAAATCTGTCCCCTTAGCCTTAAACCTGTCCTCTGTCTTCAATTCCCCTACTCTGGGCCAAAGACTGTGCATTTACCCGATCTATTCCTCTCATGATTTTGTACACCTCTAAAAGATCACGCCCTCATCCTCCTGCGCTTCAAGGAATAGTCCTAGCCAGCCCAACCTCTCCCTGTAGCTCAGGCCCACAAGTCTTGGATGGATTTTGGTACTGCAGATGCGGGTTTACGCAAAAGAACATAATGTGCTGGAGTGTCTTCACACTGGGGTGGCACGGTGGTGCAGAGGTAGAGTTGTTGCCTTATAGCGCCAGCGAGCCTGCTACTGATGTTGTTTGTACGGAATTTATATTATCTCGCTGTGACCATGTGGGTTTTCTTGAGTTTCCTCCCACATTCCAAAGGCCAACAGGTTTGTAGGTTAATTGGCTTTGGTAAAATTGTAAATTGTCCCTAGTGTGTAGGACATTGCCAATGTATGGGGATGATCACTGGTCGTCATGGACTCAATGGGCCAAAGGGCCTGTTTCTACACTATATCCCAAATATGTTTTGGGATATCCATGGATTCTCTAACTTCCATGACTTCTTATGTCCGTGACTGCTTCATCCCGTCTCCTTAGCTCCTGCAGTCTGAAGAAGGGTCTCGACCCGAAACGTCACCCATTCCTTCTCTCCAGAGATGCTGCCTGTCCCGCTGAGTTACTCCAGCACTTTGTGTCTATCTTCTGTTTAAACCAGCATCTGCAGTTCCTTCATACACACTTCTTATGTCCCTTTATGTCACTCAGTAGATAACATTATTTTCCCATTCATTACAGTTCTACAAAGTAGTAGTAGGCCCCTCTCGGTCATGACTGACCATGGGTGATGTATCCTGGTCAGATGCAAGCCTGGGCGATGTCATGTGGAGGACAGGCTGTTGCCCATGCAGCACGTCCCCCCCTCTCCACGTCGCTCATCGATCCAAAGGAACAGCAGGGCCGTAACAGTTTGGCACCAGCGCCGTCGCAGGAGCTGCCAGAGCGAGGTTGTAGACAACGACGAACTGCCTTAGGGGCTCTGACTCCGGATTTTCTTGAGGTTTACTCCTGGAGCCTTTTCCATGACTGGATATGGCCACAGGGCAGTGGAGGTTTTAAATCAGAGTTTTCCCTCTCCTAGATGGACGGCCTTCCCAGGCTGACGAGCCCCATCTGCCCGAGACTCGTTGGGGCGGGAGCGTCTACCTTCCCGTGCAGGTCTGTAGCACCTGCCCACTGCCCAATCTACAAAGTATCTTGTACTCAAAAGAAATTGTCCAAGGATAAATTATTGTTGAGGATAGCGTTCGCCATTAGACAGTAACTGGGTCCCCATTAGATCATTTTTGCTGTATGAAAGATGATACGTATAAACATGTCTTCTTGCTGGGTGACATATTATACAATTAAGAGCCACAATGGTGTGATTAAGTTACTGGATTAGCAGCTGGATTCCGGACCATTGATCGGAACGTAGGAGTACAAATCTTTCCAAGGCACCGGGGAATTGAACGCAACTAAATAAATCAAACTAGTTTCATATGACCTTGAGGCCGATTTGCTCACATCCTGATTATATTTCTGTGAGGGTTATAAATAAATTATTCTGGAGAACAAAAACTACATTCTTCCTAAGTGGCCCTGGGTTAAAGGAGCGGAGAGCGGCACGGTGGCGCAGCGGGTGGAGCTGCTGCCTCACAGCGCCAGAGACCCGAGTTCGACCCTAGCCATGGGAACTGTCTGTTACGGGGTTTGTGCGTTCTCCCCGTGACAGCGCGGATTTTCTCCAGATGCTGCGATTTCCTCCCACATTCCAAAGGTTTTTAGGCTAATTGGCTTTGGTAAAATTGTAAATTGTCCCTAGTGTGTGGGATGGTGCTAGTGTACGGGATGATCGCTGGTCGCTGCAGACTCAGCGGGCCAAAGGCCCTCTAAGTATCTCTAAATTCTAAAGTCTAATGGATGTAGCTTAATTTGCTTCGGTAAAAAAAAATTATAAAGTGTAGGATTGTGCCGTTGTGCGGGGTGAACGCTGTCCGGCGCGAACTGGGCCTTTTCCAGCGCTGTATCTCTAAAGTCTAAAGAGAAATAGAAACCTTTGCTTGCCTGACCATTATAGACTGACTTGTTTGCCTGCATGTCTTTGACTGGGATCTTCATCACTATTCCGACTTCCCATGGGAATTCCCATGGGAATGAAAGGCAGCTCCCGTCCTTTCACCAGCAAATTACCACGGGAAAACCTTCCAGACACGCTGATTTATGACTGTCTGCTACACAATGGTACAGGAATATAGCAGCCAGCATGCTATCTATTTTCTATGTAACTCCTTGCATCCTTTCCGATGTTATTATTATTTCCATTTCCTTGTTGGGTATTCATTGTTGCCTGGGCTTTTTCCCGTTTTACACAGTTCAATGAATAGTTGTTGGACTTAGCACGGGGAATGGGGATGGTCCCATTCCGGCCTTTACCCAACTTTCCTATTCAATCCTTGCCAAAGTTAATCTGCACCATGTGTAGGAAGGAGCTGCAGATGCTGGTTTACACCAAAGATAGGCACAAAGTGCTGGAGTAACTCAGCGGGTCAGGCAGCATCTCTGGAGAACATGGATACGTGACGTTTTGGGTCACCCATTCCTTTTCTCCAGAGATGCTGCCTGACCCGCTGAGTTACTCCAGCTTTTTGTGTCTTCCTTTGATCTTTCTTTGAGGTGCATTCAGTCATAGAGCACGAAAACAGGCCTTTCGGCCCAACTTGGCCATGCTGACCAAGATCTACTGTAGTCCCACCTTCCCGCATTTGGCCCCTATCCCTCTAAACCATTCCTGGCCATGTACCTGTCCAAATGTTGTTGTCCCAGCCTCAACTACCGCCTCTGGCAGCTCGTTTCATCCACCCAACCACCCTCTGTGTGAAAACGTAGCTCCTCAGGTTCCTATTAAATCTTTCCCCTCTCACCTTAACCTATGTCCTCTGGTTTCTGATTCACATGTACCGAGCTCGAGTGAAAGGCTTTTATTGCGTGCTAACCAGTCAGCGGAAAGGCAATACATGATAACAATCTAGCCATCCGCAGTGTACAGATACATGATAAAGGAAATAACATTTAGTGCAAGATAAAGTCCGATCAGAGATAGTCCGAGGGTCTCAGATGAGTAGTGTACGGGGTGATCGCTGGTCGACGCGGACTCACTGGGCCAAAGTGCCTGTTTCCACGTTGTATTTCTAAAGCCTAAAGCCTAACGCAACCTCACCAACGTCTTTCACAACCGCTGCTCTTTGCCTCATGCTCCTGGACATCTCACCTCAGCAAGCATCTTCCCATCAGAGACCTCTAAACTCAACTAGTCCTGATACCCTTTATCAATTGGCAAGCAGGCCCAGATCTCCACAGACTCTGCAAGGCTATTTTCCCTCCACAGCCAGCTCTTAATGCTCCTACATTTATCTGATTCCTCATCAGCGGAAATAATTACTCTTATCTAACCCAATCACTTTAAAGACTCATCTACTTTGAAACCATTCATTTTCTAATAAAAGACCAAACACAGTTTAGAGTTTAGTTTATTTTATTTTAGAGAGTCTCACTGAGTCCGTGCCGCCAGTGATCACCCTGTTCATCAGCACTACACAATTTTTTTTTTACCAAAACCAATTAACCTAGACCCAGATTTATTTGGGCGACTACAGGCAAAATTTTCAACGTTGAAAAAAATTTCGGGGAGAGTGGCGACAATTTTTACTGCCGTAGGTTGTCGCCTGGTGTCGTAGGTGAATTCCATTAAAACTATGGCAGTCGCCTAAAGAGTCGACTCAGTGGGGCAGGCCCATTAGACTAGACAAGACTAGACTTTAGAGATACAGCGCGGAAACAGGCCCCTCAGCCCACCAAGTGCACGTTGACCAACAATCACCCCATCCACTAGTTCTATGTCCTACACACTAGGGACATTTTTTACCGAAAGCCAATTAACCTACAAACCCGTACGTCTTTGGAGTGTGGGAGGAAACCGGAGCACCCGGAGAAAACCCACACGGTCACAGGGAGAACGTACAAACTCTGTGCAGACAGCACCAATAGTCAGGGTCTAACCCGGTCTCCCGCGCTGTGAGGCTGCAACTCCACCGCTGCGCCACCGGGCCACCCCAAATACAGTAAAGTTGACAATACGTAAGAAGAAAGAAAAATTGGCAAAGTGATTTAAGGAAAGAGCTTCTCTTGTGGGCAACAAATTAATCCAATCCTTATCAACTGTATAATGTTAATTTAATAAATGCCAAGGAAAAATAAATCCCAAGAAGAATATGTCATTTCTTCTCTGTCTCCTGCAGTTCACTCAAAAGCCACCATCACAAATAAATTAATCACACGATCACTTTGTAGACTTGATTTGAAAGACATTTGCACAGGTACAAGAAATAAATGACAAACAGTAATGGGCCCAGCGCCGAACCCTGAGGCACACCATATCCAAGTTCTCCAGTCTGAGATGCAACCTTCCCCCGTCACCCTCTGCTTCCTTCCATGGAGCCAATTTTCTATCCATTCAGCTTTCTCTCCTTGGATCCCATGCGTTCTAATCTTCCGGAACAGCCTGCCATGCGGAACCTTGTCGAAGGCCTTACTGAAGTCCATGTACACAAGGTCTACAGCTCCGCCTTCATCAACCCTTTTGGTCACATCTTCAAAAATCAGATTCGTGAGACACAACCTCCCACGTACAAACTATGCTGGGCGGCACGGTGGCGCAGCGGTAGAGTTGCTGCTTTGCACCGCCTGCGGCGCTGGAGACCCGGGTTCGATCCCAACTACGGGCGCTGTCTGTACGGAGTTTGTACGTTCTCCCCGTGACCTGCGTGGGTTTTCACCCAGATCTTCGGTTTCCTCCCACACTCCAAAGATGTGCAGGTATGTAGGTTATTGGCTTGGTGTAAATGTAAAATAGTCCCTAGTGTGTAGGATAGTGTTAATGTGCGGGGATCGCTGGTCGGTGCGGACTCGGTGGGCCGAAGGGCCTGTTTCCGCGCTGTACCTCAAAACTAAACTGAACTAACGTATCACTAATCAGCCCTGCTCATCTAATTACATGTATATCCTATCCCAGCGAATATTCTCTAATAACTTTCCGATTGCACTTTGTGACTGTGGTCTTCCCTAGCACAGTGATCTTGTGGCCAGCTCCCCGCGTAGACCACCCATTATGTCTCGTGCCCCTCTAATGCCAACGTGTGCCACCTTTCCCATACCCACTCAGTCAGGACCAGGTCCATTACCTGCCCACATCTCATTTCTTCAACTATGTATCTATTCATTTGGGGCGGCAGGTTGGCACAGTGGTAGAGTTGCTGCCTCACAGCGCCAGAGACCCGAGTTCAATCCTTACTACGGATGCTGTCTGTACGGAGTTTGTACGATTACCCCGTGACCTGCGTGGGTTTTCTCCGGGTGCTCCGGTTTCCTCCCACACAATAAAGATGAGCTGGTTTGTAGGTTAATTGGCTTCAGTAATTGCCCCTAGTATAGTCTGTCAATTGCCCCTAGTATGTGTAGGATAGTGCTAGTGTACCGCATGGACTCGATGGGCTGAAGGGCCTGTTTCCACGCTGTATCTCCAAAGTAGTGTCATGTGCACCGTGAAAAGCTTTTTTTGTTGCGTGCTACCCAGTCAGCGGAAAGACTATACACGATTACAATCGAGCTGTCCTCAGTGTACAGATACAGGATAGAGGGAATAATGTTTAGTGTGCGCTGTTCATAAGTGATAGGAGCAGAATTAAGCTGTTCGGCCCATCAAGTTTACGCTGCCATTCAATTATGGCTGATCCATCTCTCTCTCCTAACCCCATTCTCCTGCCTTCTTCCCATAACAATAGATAATGGACAATAGTTGTAGGCCCCTCTCGGTCATCCTAGTTTGCAGGTGATGTGTGGTCGGATGCAAGGCTGGGCGATGTCATAAGGAGGACAGGCTGTTGGCCCGTGCAGCACGTCCCCCCTCTCCACGTCGCTGATCGATCCACAGGAACAGCAGGGCCATTACAGTTTGGCACCAGCACCGTCACAGGAAGCTGCCAGAGCGAGGGGCTCAGACTCCGGATATTCTTGAGGATTACTCCAGGAGCCTTTTCCATGACTGGATATGGCCACAAGGCAGTGGAGGTTTTCAATCAGAGTTTTCCCTCTCCTAGATGGACTGCCTTCCCAGGCTGACGAGCCCCATCTGCCCATAGACAATAGACAATAGAAAATATGTGCAGGAGTAGGCCATTCGGCCCATTCGAGCCAGCACCGCCATTCAATGTGATCATGGCTGATCATCCACAATCAGTACCCCGTTCCTGCCTTCTCCCCATATCCCCTGACTCCGCTAATTTTAAGAGCCCTATCTAGCTCGCTCTTGAAAGTATCCAGAGAACCGACCTCCACCGCCCTCTGAGGCAGAGAATTCTGACACCCGTACTAATCAAGAATCTATCTATCTCTGCCTTAAAAATATCCATTGGCTGGGCCTCCACAGCCTTCTGTGGCAAAGATTTCCACTGTATCTCTCTCGGCTTCTTTCCATGAAGCCAATTTTAAAGTCTGAAGTCTTAGTATCTGCAGATTTTTAACTTAATCCCCAGATCAGTGGCTATAGATTTGGAGTAATATAGTGAAGGACAACATGCCCAGGAGGAAGGGAGCTGGAAAGAACACAAGTGCATTACTGGAAGGCTTTGATCAGTAGTTCACTGCTGGATGCAGGCCAGTGTAAACAGGAAGCAGATCAGACCACTGCATATTATATTTCAAGTATTATAGCTTCATCTGGGGACTGAGCCAATACTAATAGAGTTTGTCTGACCTCTTTAAAACGTTGTTGAGATTTTAACTCTGGGGGCTGGACTTAGTGAATTCATGTGCAGGAGGGAACTGCAGATGCTGGTTTACACCGAAGATGGACACAAAATGCTGGAGTTACTCAGCGGAAGAGGCAGCATTTTCTGGATCTGAAGAAAGGTGGCACAGTGGCGCAGCGGTAGAGCTATTGCCTCACAGCGCCAGAGACTCAGGTTCGATCCCGACTACAGGTGCTTGTCTGTACAGAGTTTGTACGTTCTCCCCGTGACCTGCGTGGGTTTTCTCCGAGATCTTCCGTTTCCTCCCACACTCCAAAGGCGTACAGGTTTGTAGGTTAATAGGTTTGGCATGAATGTAAAATTGTCCCTGGTGTGAAGGGTGTTAATGTGCGGGGATCACTGGTCGGTGCGGACTCGGTGGGCTAAAGGGCCTGTTTCCGCGCTGTATCTCTCAACTAAACTACACTAATCTAAACTAAAGGGTCTCGACCCGAATCGTCACTCATTCCTTCTCTCCAAAGATGCTGTCTGTCCCGCTGAGTTACTCCAGCATTTTATGTCTATCTTTGTGAATCAACTTTCACTCTGTGTGCATGATCCAACTGAGGATGACTTCACGTCCCAAATTATTGTCCTCTGGCTGAGCTATCTCCCCAAGATCACACTCTGCCCCTTACACGAGGTTTAGCCACCCACTGTACCTTACCGAGGAGTGGCACATTGTATCTGGTGCCCTGGCACATGTCCAACCCTCAAGATCGACACAAATTGCTGGAGTAACTCAGCGGGGCAGGCCGCATCTCTGGAGAGAAGGTATGGGTGATGCTTCGGGTAGAGGCCCTTCTTCAGACAGCAGTCTTCAGAAGAATCTTGATCCGAAACCTCACCCGTTCCTTCTCTCCAGAGTTGCTGCCTGCCCGCTGAGTTACTCTGGCATTTTGTATCTATCTTCGGTGTAAACCAGCATCTGCAGTTCCTTCCTACACACTATGGCTATCCTTTGATCAGTTCAACCAGTGAGTTCCCATATCCTTATTAAAATAACCCTTTTTCACTCTTGATCGCCCTGCTAGAGGAAAGATGTGGTTAAGATGGATGAATTAATTATACGTTTATTGGCCAAATATGCACATACATGAAGAAGGACTGGATTGACTCGGCTTGTAATCGCTTGAATTTACGGGGGATCTTGTAGAGACTTACAAAATTCTTAAGGGGTTGGACAGGCTAGATGCAGGAAGATTGTTTCCAATGCTGGGGAACTCCAGAACAAGGGGTCACAGTTTAAGGATAAGGGGGAAGTCTTTTAGGACCGAGATGAGAAGATCATTTTTCACCCAGAGAGTGGTGAGTCTGTGGAATTCTCTGCCACAGAAGGTAGTTGAGGCCTGTTCATTGGCTATATTTAAGAGAGAGTTAGATGTGGCCCTTGTAGCTAAAGGGATCAGGGGGTATGGAGAGAAGGCAGGTACAGAATACTGAGTTGGATGATCAGCCATGATCATATTGAATGGCGGTGCAGGCTCGAAGGGTCGAATGGCCTACCCCTGCACCTATTTTCTATGATTCTATGATTCTACAAGGAATTTGCCTTGGTGCTTCGCCCGCCGGTGCAGAGAAAATTTACGAGGTTATTACCAGGATCTGAGGTCTGAGATTTAGGGAGAAGTTGGGCAGGCTAGGACCTTATTCCTTTGCGAGCAGGAGGCCAAGGGGTGAACTTATAGAAGCGTATAAAATCAAGAGAGGTGTAAGAAAGAACTGCAGATGCTGGATTTAATCGAAGGTAGACACAAGGTGCTGGAGTAACTCAGCGGGCCAGACAGCATCGTGAGAGGAATTAGGATATCAGAGCGCTGGTGAATCATTGGAACTGATTGGTTATATTTACACTGTTGGCAGTCTTTTCCTCTCATGATGTCATAGATAGGAATAGACGCACAGTCTTTTAGTCAGTGTAGAGGGATCAAGAACCATAGGACATACAGTAGGTTTAAGGTGAGAGGGGAAAGATTTAGCCGGAACCTGAGGGACAGGTCTTTTACTGAGAGGTTGGTGGATATATGGAAGGAGCTATCAGGGGAGATATTTGGGGCAGGTATTGTACCAGCAATCAAAGGGAGGCACGGTGGCGCAGCGGTAGAGTTGCTGCCTTACAGCGCTTGCAGCGCCGGTGACCTGGGTTCGATCCCGATTACGGGTGCTGTCTGTACGGAGTTTGTACGTTCGCCCCGTGACCGCACGGGTTTCCTCCCACACTACAAGGACATACAGGCATGTCAGTTAATTGTCTTGGTGCATGTGTAAAATTGTCCCTAGTGGGTGCAGGATAGTGTTAGTGTGCGGGGATCGCTGGTCGGCGCGGACTCAGCGGGCGAAGGACCTGTTTCCGCGCTGTATCTCTAAAAGCATTTAAAAAACACTTGGACAGGTACATGAATTGGAACGGTTTATGGCCAAAATGTGGGCCAATGGGACTAGCTTAGATGGAGCATCTTGGCCGGCATGGGCTGAAGGGCCGAAGGGCCTGTTTCCATTCAGTTTGACTCTATGGTTATAAAGTGGCATATTGACTATTGTCCTGAGTGTGCCACTGGGGGGGGGGGGGGCACGATGGCAGTCTCCATGGCAACGCGGGGGGCCCGGCCGCCGGCTACGGGAGCCAAGACCGTCCCGTCAACAAAAGGCTCGAGGCCCCCGACCGCGGGAGACCAAAGAAGGGAAGAGAATTAACTTTTTTTCTGCCTTCCATCACAGTGAGGAATGTGGAGGAGTCACTGTGGTGGATGTTCATGTTAAAATGTATTTTGTGTGTTTTGTTGCTTTTTATTGGTATGACTGTATGGCAAATCAAATTCATCATGTGGTGCAAAACATACTTGGCTAATAAAGTATGATTATGATTATGATTATGAACACAATAAACAATGATTAAACGGCATGAGAATGCAGTTTAAAAAATATTGGACTGAGTGCAGAGGAGCCCATGAACTTATACTTACATGGGCTTCATCAATCCAGTCCAGAGCATCAACAGTTTATGTTGCTCTCATATTAAAGTATAGACATTGTTATTTGTGTGGGAGAAGCTACAGCCAATTTATACAAACCAGAATGCAAGAATGTAATAGCAAGATAAACAAGCAGATTTAAACTTTAGAGATACAGCGTGGAAACAGGTCCTTTGAGTCCACACCTTACCATCGAGCACCCTGTACTCCAGCACTAGTGTTCAACACACAAGAGACAAATTACATTTACAAAAGCCAATTAACAGACATCTTTGGAGTGTGGGAGGAAACCAGAGCACCGATTGCAAATCGAACCCAGGTCACAGGGAGGGCAATATTTTAATAAGGAAATCAGAACTGACTGGTTAATCATTGGACGTAGATAAAAATGCTAGAGAAACTCAGCGGGTGAGGCAGCATCTATGGAGCGAAGGAATAGGTGACGTTTCGGGTCAAGACCCTTCTTCAGACCTTCTTCAGATTACTGTATGTTAGTTTATTTTTGTTTAGTGATACAGTGTGAAATCAGATCTTTCAGCCCATCAAGTCCACATCGACCATTACTCACCCGCACAGTAACACTATCGTACACACACTTTTTTTTTTTTTTTTTTACAAAGGCTTTTATTCAAACCAACAAATACAAAACAGTAACACGATCAGAGAATGCCTATATTGGCATTTTACAAAGAAAGTTCTCAAATTAAAATATTATCATTATCGTACACACACTAGGGACAATTTATAATTTTACCAAAGCCAATTAACCTACTACCTTTTGGAGTGTGGGAGGAAACCGAAGCACCCGGAGAAAACCCACGCGGTCACGGGGAGAAGGTACAAACTCCGTACAGACAGCACCCGTAGTCAGGATGGAACCAGGGACTCTGGCGCTGTGAGGCAGCAACTCTACCGCTGCTACCATGCCGCCCAGAAAGCTGTTCCTGAACTTGTTGGTGCCCACTTTTAAGCTCCTGTACTTTCTGCTCGATAGGAGCAGAGAGAAGACGTACAGGTTTGTTCGTTAATTGGCTTTGGTAGAATTGTAACATTGCCCCTAGTGTGTGTAAGATAGTGTTAGTGCACGGGGATCGCTGGTCGGCGCGGACTCAGTGGGCTGAAGAGTCTGTTTACATGCTGTATCTCTAAACGAAACTAAACTCACTAGACAGCAACTACCCAGACTGAAGTGCGCACACCCCCGCAGTTAGTGCAGAAAGCTAAATATCAGGTTGCAGAAAATGTTCAAACAACGTTAAAATAAATCAGGTGCTCTGGTTTCCTCCCACATCCTGAAGATGTGCAGGTTTGTAGGTCAAATGGCTTCTCTAATTATCTAGTGTGTAAAATAGAGCTAGTATGCGGGTGATCGCTGGTCGGTGCGGTCTCGTTGGGCCGAACGGCCTGTTTCCGCACTGTATCTCCAAGCTAGTCTAAGAAGGATTGACCGGTGTAAGACAAGCTACTAATTATGTTGACTGCTTTTCCGTGACAGCGTGAAGTGTCGATGGGGTCAATGGCGGGGAGTCTGGTCTGTGTGATGCACTGTGCCACATCCACGTTTCGGGTCGAGACCCTTCTTCAGACTGGAGGTAATCATTGGAACTCATTGGTCAATTTACACCAGTCTGAAGAAGGATCTTGACCTGAAACGTCACCCATTTCTTCTCTCCAGCGATGCTGCCTGTCCCGCTGAGTTACTCCAGCATTTTGTGTCTACCTTTGATTTAAACCAGCATCTTTTACACGACTGACTAACTCCCTGCATCTCAGAGGTCCTCCAGGTTTCCTCGAGTGGCATCTGGTGGCACGTTTCGTTTCTGAGGTGGCACGGTGGCGCAGCGGTAGAGTTGCTGCCTCACAGCGCCAGAGACCCGGGTTCCATCGTGACTATGGAGTTGTACCTTCTCCCCGTGACCTCGTGGGAGGTTAATTGGCTTTGGTAAATTGTCCCCAGTGTGTAGGATAGTGCTACTGCGCAGGCTATTCGATGGTCGATATGAGCTCGAAGATAGACACAAAAAGCTTCACCCATTCCTTCTCTCCAGGGATGCTGCCTCACCTGCTGAGTTACTCCAGCATTTTGTGTCTACCTTCCATTCAGTGGGATGCAATTCTAACTTACCAAGAGTAGAGACTAGGCTCATGTCTATGCAAGATAGATACAAAATGCTGGAGTAACTCAGCGGGCCAGGCAGCATCTCTGGAGAGAAGGAAAGGGTAAAGTATAAGGGCGAAACGTTACTTCGGACGATATGGACTCAGTGGGCTGAAGAGCCTGTTTCCATGCTGTATCTATAAAGTCCAACATCTCTAGATCACCTCCGTGTCTGATTCTGATCTATGAACCCCGCTTGGAAGCTGCCGTGTGTGGGCATTGTCTGGGGTATCGAATCTTGCTCAGCGGCTGGTGCTTCTTGCTGCTAAAGACCTTGCGTATGCTGGTTTAAACCAAAGAAAGGCACAAAATGCTGGAGTAACTCAGCGGGCCAGGCAGCAACTCTGGAGAGAAGGAATGGGTAACGTTTGGGGTCGAGATCCTTCTTCAGACTAAAGAAAGTCTCGACCCAAAACGTCACCCATTCCTTCTCTCCAGAGATGCTGCCTGTCCTGCTGTGTTACTGTAGCATTTTGTATCTATCTTGCATAGACATGAACCTAGACTCTACTCTTGGCATGTTGGAATTACATCCCACTGAATGGAAGGTAGACACAAAATGCTGGAGTAACTCAGCGGGTGAGGCAGCATCCCTGGAGAGAAGGAATGGGCAACGTTTCGGGATCGAGACCCTTCGTCAGCCCCTGAATGGAAGGTTTGGTGCAGGAAAAGATGGCAGAAATGACCTCCAGATTCAGGGACAGTTTCTTCCCGGCTGTTATCAGGCAACTGAACCATCCTCACACCAACTAGTGAGGGGTCCTGACCTCCCATCTACCTCGTTGGCGACCATTGAACTCTCTGTAATTGCACTTTACTGGACTTTATTCAGTGCTAAACGTTATTCCCTTTATCAAGTTTCTGTACAGTGTGGATAGCGTGACTGTAATCATGTATGGTCTTTCTGCTGGCTGGATAGCACGCAACAAATAGCTTTTCACTGTACATCAGTACACGTGACAACAATAGACTAAACTAAACTAAACCAAACTGAACAAGCGGGTTGAGCACGCTACAGTAGGCGACGAAGATGGAGACAAAATGCTGGAGTAACTCAGCGGGTCAGGCAGCATCTCTGGAGAGAAGGAATAGGTGACGTTTTGGCTTGAGGCCCTTCTTCAGACTTCATTTCCTTGATCCCCATCCCCTTTGATCTGTGTTTTCACACTTTACCCTTCCATATCTCTAAGTCTCCCTCTCCCCCGACTCTCAGTCGGGGGAGAGGGAGGGTCTCGACCCAAAACGTCACCCATTCCTTTTTCTCCAGAGATGCTGCCTGTCCCGCTGAGTTACTCCAGCATTTTGTGTCTGTCTTCAGTTTAAACCAGCATCCGCAGTTCCTTCCCGCACAACAGTCGGTGATGGTTTGGGTCTGGACTCTTCTTCAGACTGAGGAAGGGCCTCGACCCGAGACCTTGCCTGGTCATTCCCTCCACAGATGCTGCCCGACCTGCTGAGTTCTTCAAGCACTTTGTGAGGTGCGCAATTGCATCTTGACCTGTTAGACCGTTACAGAGGAAGCAGCAACTCTGAACGCAACTGTCAAAGTGATAACATGTCAACAGCAGAGAGTGAGAGATGCTTGTGTATTAAGGGATCTGCGGTTAGTGCAGCAAATTGACCCTGTGGTAAAAGATCACCAGTGATCTTGATAAACAATGAAAGACACAAAAAGCTGGAGTAACTCAGCGGGTCAGACAACATCTGGAGAAAAGGAGCAGATGACGTTTCAGGTCAAGACCCTTCTTCAGACAAATAATGGCCAGATGCAAGATGAATGGCCTATTCCTGTATCTGTTACTTATGTTGGACAGTAAGTATTTCATTGCTTTGTGAACCAAATGCTCTGCAGTGAAGCCTTTTGGAGGAGTTTTTTGCGGTAATGTTCTTAAGTATAGCTGCATATTTCCTGTTCCTTATGTACCATCATAAGTGATAAGTTCATGTGATTGGAGCAGTATGAGGCCATTCGGCCCATCAAGTCTACTCCGCCATTCAACCATGGCCGATGCATCTTCCTCTCTCGACCCCATTCTCCTGCCTTCTCCTCTTAACCCCTGACACCCGTACTAATCTTAGGACGGTACAGCATGGAAACAGGCCCATCAAGCACCCTTCAAAACCAATCCTACAATAACCGTATTTTATTCTCCCCACATGTCGTTAAATCCCTTCAAGATTCTTTCACTAGGGGCGATTTACAGTGACCAAGTAATCTGCAAACGTCTTTGAGATGTGGGAGAAAACCAGAGGAAACCCACGTAGTCACAGGGAGAACGTGCAAACTCCACACAGACAGCAACCGAGGTCAGGATTAAGGTTCTGTCATTGGAGATGTGAGGAAGCGTCTCTACTAACTATGCCCCGGTGTTGAACGCAACTCTTTATTTATAGACACAGCACGGTAGCAGGCCCTTCGACCCATCGAGTCCACGCTGACCATCGATCACCCGTTCACACTGGCTCCATGTTATCCCACTTTCTCATCTACCCCCTACACACTAGGGGCAATTTACAGAATTGACCTGTAAACCCGCACGTCTTTGGGATGTGGGAGGAAACCAGAGCACCCACGCACACACGCACGCACACACAGAGCACCTGAGGTCGGGATCGAACCCATGTCTCTAGAGGCAACAGCTCTACCTGCCGCGCCACTGCACCGCTATTATGGGGTGTGTTTCCATAT
This sequence comes from Okamejei kenojei, assembly GCA_035221665.1. NCBI lineage: Eukaryota > Metazoa > Chordata > Chondrichthyes > Rajiformes > Rajidae > Okamejei > Okamejei kenojei. The sequence goes on along the minus strand of CM069166.1, from coordinate 14,569,582 downwards.
CCATGTAAGTCAACGGAAATTACCGCTGTGGTATATTCCACCCAGAGGAAACTCGCGCAGTCACAGGGAGAACGTGAAAACTCAGCAGAGATCAAACCTCCACTCGTAGAGCGATGCAGCACAGAAGCAGCCCTTCGGCCCAACTTGCCCACACTGGCCAACATGTCCCATCTACACTAGTCCCATCTGCCAATATCCCATCCATGTATTCATCTACTGTAAATGTTTCTTAAACGTTGGGATAGTCCCAGCCTCAACTACCTCCTCTGGCAGCTCGTTCCATACACCCACCGCCCTTTGTGTGAAAAGGTTACCCCGCAGATTCCTATTAAATCTTTTCCCCTTCGCCTTGAGCTCTTGTCCTCTGGTCCTCGGGTTTAAGAGGTGAACACATCTCGTAAACCCTACTTTGAAGGTTGAAGCCTACTCTGGGCAAGGGATTTTGTATTGTTCTCATGAACTATTCCTCTCCGGATTCTGCAGGCCTCTATGAGATCACCTGAATGTAAACACCACCAGGTGGCGCCAGCAATGGCTGCCTCACCAACAGTCTGTCGGTAACTTCCTTTTTTGTGTTTTAATAGTTTGTGTTAAATGTATGTTTTTCATGTTCTTTAGCTTGTTTTATATGGGGGGGGGGGGTTTCTACCTTTTTTCTAGTTGGTACAAACTTTTTTCTAATCTCTTACCTCAACGGAGATGCGATTTGTTCGAACTGTGGCCTAACATCGAGGCCTTTGCTGGAGTCCGATTTTGAGAGCTCCACCGCGGGGAGCCTACAGACTTACCAAGGCGGAGCCCGCGGTTCCTTAGCTTGGGATCGACCCCGGAGCTCCAACTGTGGGTGCCTGCGGACTTTAACATCACAGAGCCTGCGGTCTCTGGTCAGAGAACGACTTCGGGAACTCCAAGCCACAGGAGCTTCGATCGCCCCGACGCGGGAGTTTTGATCGCCACGACGGATGGTTCGACTGCCCCGACCACGGGAGAATAAACAGGAACAAGATTGTCCTTTATTGCCTTCCATCACAGTGGGGAATGTGGGGAATCCCCTGTGGTGGATGTTTATGTTAACTTTTTTGCTTGTTGCTTTTTTTCCCGTAAGGCTGTATGGTAATTTGCATATCAATGTATCTTAGTTGGTACACATGACAATAAAAGAGCTTTGAAACCATTGCAACCTCTGTCAAATCCACTCTATCCAATATTCATGGACTGATTGCTGTTTACATATTAAAAACCTTCAGGTACATGGATAGGATATGTTTGGAGGGATATGGACCAAGCGCAGGCAGGTGGAACTAGTGGAGCTGGGACATGTGTGGGAGGGTTTGGTTGAAGGGCCTGTTTCCACTCTGTATCACTCTATGAAAGCTATGGTATGGTGGCCTTCATGGGTCAGTGCTAGGGTTGCCAACTTTCTCACTCCCAAATAAGGGACAAAAGGTCAAAGTATGGGACAAATTCCCGACGGCAATTCAACGCCCGACTCGGCCGTGGCTGGGTGAATGATGAGTTGGCCCGGGTGCTGGACTGCACACAAAGCCCAGCCGAGGAGTTTTGGCCCGCGCGATGTCGCTCGCAAAGTCCGGCACCCCATCAAACGCATGAACGATGATCGGCCATGAGGAGGAGGGGTGGTGGTGTCGGCGCTAAGCGAAGGTCCGAAGGTCGGACAGCTGGCCGGGCTGCCGACCGACGGGGCCACGGGCGAGGCGTTGCTGCTGCTGCACTCCATGGGCTGCACTACATCGGGACGGGTGAGGCGGGGCCGGAAGCTGACCTCCGACCCGACAGTCCCCTCGACCCGAGTAGTAGCGGTCAAATACAGGACAAGGGCGGTCCCGTACGGGACAAACAAATTTAGCCCAATATACGGGATGTCCCGGCTAATACGGGACAGTTGGCAACCCTAGTTGAATGAGAATTGAATGAGAAAGTTATTGTGCACTTTTATACCATATGAGTCTATGACCCTCTAAGACTCTGTGGCATTTATAGAGGAGATTGGCTTTCTCTGGATGACAATGTTTGCTGCCAATGTAATTAATCTCTTACACAAATTTGAAATGACAAATAAGATATACTTGTAGATGAAGACTTTGTTTAATAATTTCTGTGTTTTGTTTACGTGGGTTCAATGAGAGTGGCTAGAAATGGGGAGTGATGGTCTTAATGCAGCATGTGAAAATAAACAGTGGTTTCAAGTGAGGTTCTGGGACTAAACATAGGTTGAGCTGTGGGAACACCACATAGAGAGCACCATGATACAACTGAGGGAGGCATCAAATATAAACAAGGGACAATGAACAAATAGGTGGTGCAGCAAGGAACTGCAGATGCTGGTTTATACTGAAGATAGACACAAAATGCTGGAGTAACTCAGCGGGACAGGCAGCATCTCTGGGGAGAAGGAATGGGTGATGTCTCAGGTCGAGACCCTTCTTCAGACTGAGAGTCAGGGGAGAGGGAAACACAGAGATATGGAAGGGTAAAGTGTGCAAAACGAGAGTTCAAAGGGGATGAAAATGTAGAATAGATCATTGTTGAGGAGTTGGCGGCCTTTGCTGGAGACCGACTTCGAGAGCTCCAACCGCGGGGAGCCTGCGGACTTTAACATCGCGGAGGTTGCTGTCTCTGGTTAGAGACCAACTTCGGGAGCTCCAAGCCATGGGGGCTTTGACCGCCCTGACGCGGGAGTTTTGATCGCCCCGATGCGGGGGCTTTGACCGCCGACTGCAGGAGCTTGGATTGTCCCGACTGCGGATGGTTCGACTACCACAAAGAGGAAGAAGATCGGACTGTTTTGCTTTCCATGGACAGTGAGGAATGTGGGGAATCCGCTGTGGTGGATGTTTATGTTAGTTTAACGTTTATGTCTTTTTAAGTAAGGCTGTATGGTAATTCTCATATCACTGTATCTTAGTTGGCACATGTGACAATAAATGACCTTGACTGGAAACCTTGAAAACCTTGACCTTGTTCGCTAGGGGTAGGTGACCGCGAGGCATACAATGTAATATTTAATCAGGGGCGGGCGGACTGGTCAGAGGACTAGGATGGGGGAGGAATGGAGAGAGAGGGAAAGCAAGGGTTACTTGAAGGTAGAGAAGTCAATATTCATACCGCTGGGGTGTAAGCTGCCCAAACAAAATATAAGCTGCTGTTCCTCCAATTTGCGCTGGGCCTCACTCTGACAGTGGAGGAGGCCCAGGACAGAGAGGTCAGTGTGGGAATGGGAGGGGGAGTTGAAGTGTTTGGCAACCATGGGATAGATGGCATTTGAACTCAACCTCACAACCTCACCTGTATCCACCTCCCATTTTTTGTAAACCAGCATGCTGGATCTCCCCGTTGCCAACCATTTTAACCCTTCCCATCCCCACACTGACCTTTCTGTCCTGGGCCTCCTCCCACTGCCAGAGTGAGGCCGCACACAAACTGGAGGAACAGCACGGTGGCGCAGCGGTAGAGTTGCTGCCTTGCAGAGTCCCGGGTTCGATCCCAACTACGGGCACTGTCTGTGCAGGGTTTGTACATTCTCCCCATGACCCGCGAGGGTTTTCTCCGGGATCTCCGCTTTCCTCCCACACTCCAAAGAAGTGCAGGTTTATAGGTTAATTAGCTATCAGAAATTGTCCCTAATTGGAAAGAAATTGATACTTAAACTTTGGAAAAATACAGCTATACCAGCTATTAAAATGTGGATTCGGAAGATGACGGACATAGCGCACCTTGAAGAAACGAGACTCCGCCCTAATAGATAAATATGACCAATTCTTAAGGAGTTGATCCCCTTTCACCGACTTTTTGGAATCATGTGATGCAGCAGTACCATCAATATTACTGATTTCCAGGTCAGGTCGTGGATAGATTTACATCTCCGAACAAAGATTTGAAAATTTCTTTTTTAAGGGTCTTTTTCTCCTATTGCTACTTTCCACTTTTTCTTTTCCTATACACACACACTTCACGTTTTTCTATTTTCTACTATCTATTTCTTCCTCTTTTTCTTCTCTCTGTTTTTTTTTTACTTCCTTTTCAAAAACATAAAACTAGAGGTTGCACATAGAATGGATTACGTTATGACATAATTAGGTGCCACTGTATTGTTCTGTAACGTATTAACTTCTAATAAAATAAACAAAAAAAAACAAAAAGAGAAATTGTCCCTAGAGTGTAGGATAGTGCTAGTGTGCGGGGTGATCGCTGGTCAGTGTGGACTCGGTGGGCTGAAGGGCCTGTTTCTATATAGTCTAAAGCACCTTATATTCTACTTGGGTAGCTTACAACCCAATGGTATGAACATTGAATTCTCCATTTCTAGATAACATCAAATTACTGCCTGACCCACTGAGTTATGCCAGCACTTTGTGTTCTATGCCAGAGTCCAGCATCTGCAGTTTAGTTGAGTTCAGAGATACAGCGCGGAAATAGGCCCTTCGGCCCACCGGGTCCGTGCCGGCCAGCATACACTCACCATTCTACACCACGAGGGACAATGTTTACATTTACCAAGCCAATTAACCTACAGACCTGCACGTCTTTGGAGTGTGCGAGGAAACCGAAGATCTCGGAGAAAACCCACGCAGGTCACGGGGAGAACGTGCAAACTCCGCACAGGCAGCACCCGTAGCCGGGATCGAACCCGGGTCTCCGGCGCTGCATTCGCTGTAAGGCAGCAACTCTACCGTTACGCCACCATGACTGCCCGTTCCTTGTGTCTATGAGGAGGTGCAATGGCTGGGAAGACAATTGGAAACGGCTGGACCCGAGGGGGATCGGTGATCAGGATGGTGAATGGCGAGGCCCAACTACAAATCTCGTTCACTGCAGAAGGTCCACGTCACTGAGTCATGTGTAGACCACGTCCCGCCACGTGACGTCACCACCAGCCTAACCAAGCCTCCACTTCCTCAGGACGATGAGGAACCTAAGCACATTTCCAGCAGCTCTTACCAACTTCTGCAGATGCACCAGAGGAACCATGCAGTGGGCTTGCATCACAGCTTGGTTTGGGAACAGCTCTGATCAAGACCGCAAGGAACTGCCGGGAGTTGTCGATGCAGCCCAGTTTAGTATAGTTTAGAGATACAGCGTGGAAACAGGCCCTTTCTTAAACGTTGGGATAGCCCCAGCCTCAACTACCTCCACTGGCAGCTCGTCCCATACATCCACTGTGTGAAAAAGTCACCCCTCGGGTTCTTATTAAAACTTTTCCCGTCTCACCTAAACCTATGTCCTCTGGTTTATGATTCCCCGATCGTGGGTCAAAGATTACACATGGAACTGTGGATGCTGATTTAGGATAAAGACTGTGCATTCACCCTATCTATTCCCATCATGATTTTAAACATGCCCTGTTTGAGCCCAGCAAATTAAGAGCAGACAGTAGAATCAATGTTGGACATTAAATAGCTAATCTTCTAGCTGTTGATTGATCAAACACGATGCACTCTGACAGCCCTGACACAGTGCACAGTGGCGCAGTGGTAGAGTTGCTGCCTCATAGCGCCAGAGGCCCGGGTTCAAACACGACCACAGGCGCTGTCTGTACGTAGAGCCTCAGGGCTGAATGGCCTACTCCTGCACCTATCGTCTATTATCCATTGTACCTCCTCCACGTGACCGCGTGCGTTTTCTCCTGGCGCTACGGTTTCCTCCCACACTCTGAAGACCTAAAGGTTAGTTTGGTTTTGTTTAGTTCAGTTCATTGTGATGTGTACCGAGGTACAGTGAAAAGGTTTTGTTGCGTAATCGACTTCTCTAAATTGTCTGTTGTCCCTTGTGTACGGGCTGATCACTGGTTGGCATGGACTCGGTGGGCCAAAGGGCCTGTTTCCATGCTGCATCTCTAATGTAAAGTAAAACTTTAGTCCCCACCCTCTTCCCCCACCTCAGTTACTAGGACTGTGGCGTTTCCACAGAAGATTACTGCAGTACTTTCCCAACTCAAAGCTATGCCACCGTTGGCAATCTAAGGTCACAGAGAAACATAGAAACATAGAAAATAGTTGCAGGAGGAGGCCATTCAGCCCATCGTCTCAGCACCGCCATTCAATATGATCATGGCTAATCAGTATCCCGTTCCTGCTTTCTCTCCATATCCCTTGATTCCCTTAGTCCTAAGAGCTAAATCTAACTGACTGCCAACCAGTTCTCTATCCATGTCAATACCCTGCCCCCAATACCATGTGCTCTAATTTTTCACACTAATCTCTTGTGTGGGACCTTGTCAAAGGCTTTTTGAAAGTCCAGATACACCACATCCACTGGCTCTCCCTTATCCATTCTACTTGTTACATCCTCAAAAAAATTCCAGAAGCTTAGTCAAGCATGATTTCCCCTTCATAAATCCATGCTGACTTTGACCGATCCCGTCACAGCTTTCCAAATGCGCTGTTATAAAATCTTTAATAATCGACTCCAGCATCTTCCCCGCTACCAATGTAAGGCTAACTGCTCTATAATTCCCCATTTTCTCTCTCCCTCCTTTCTTAAAAAGTGGAGTTACATTGGCTACCCACCAGTCCACAGGAACTGATCCAGAGTCGAGAGAATAACGGAAAATGATCACCAATCCATCCACGATGTCTAGGGACACCGCCTTGAGTACTCTGGGATGCAGACCATCAGGCTTGGGGATTTATCTGCCTTCAGTCCCAACAGTTTACCTAACACCATTGTCTGATTAATGTGAATTTCCTTCAGTTCCTCCCTCCCACTAGATCCTCGTCCCCTAGTATTTCCGGGAGATTGTTTGTGTCTTGCTTAGTGAAGACAGAACCAAAGTTAGACAAAATTGCTGGAGAAACTCAGCGGGTGAGGCAGCATCTTTGGAGCGAAGGAAATAGGCAACGTTTCGGGTCGAGACTCCGAACCAAAGTACTCGTTTAACTGTTCTGCCATTTCCTTGTTTCCCATTATAAATTCACCCGTCTCTGACTGTCAGGGACCTACATTCGCCTTCACTAATCGTTTCATTTTTACATACCTAAATAAACTTTTACAGTCATTGTTTATATTCCCCGCAAGCTTTCTTTCATGCTCTTTTTTCCCGCTCTTAATTAACCCCTTTGTCCTCCTCTGTTGAGTTCTAAATTTCTCCCAGTCTCTGGTTTGCTGCTTCTTCTGGCTAATTTATCGGCCTCTTGGTTTTAACACTGTCCTTGATTTCCCTCGTTAACCATGGTTGAGCCGCCTTCCCCGTTTTTTTTTCACCAGACAGGGATGAACAATTTCTGGAGTTCATCCATGCGATCTTTAAATCTTTGCCATTGCATCTCCACTGTCCACCCTTTAAGTATAATTTGCCAGTCTATCCAAGCCAATTCCCATCTCATACCTTCAAAGTCTCCTTTCTTCAAGTTCAGGACCCTCATCTCTGAATTAACCGTGTCACTCTCCATCCTAATGCAGAATTGGACCATATTAAGCTCACTGTTGCCCAAAGGGGTTTGCACAACAGGATAACCATATAATAACCATATAACAATTACAGCACGGAAACAGGCCCTCTCGGCCCTTCCAGTCCGTGCCGACCATTTGTTTTCCCCTAGTCCCATCTACCTGCACTCAGACCATACCCCTCCATTCCCTTCACGTCCATATACCTATCCACTTTACTCTTAAATGTTAAAATCGATCCTGCCTCCACCACTTCTGCTGGAAGCTCATTCCACACAGCCACCACCCTCTGAGTAAAGAAGTCCCCCCTCACGTTACCCCGAAACCTCTGTCCCTTAATTCTCATGTCATGCCCTCTTGTTTGAATCTTCCCTACCCTCAATGGGAAAAACGTATCCACGTCAACTCTGTCTATCCCTTTCATCATTTTAAAGACCTCAATCAAGTCCCCCCTTAACCTTCTGCGCTCCAAAGAATAAAGACCTAACTTGTTCAACCTTTCTCTGTAACATAGTTGCTGGAACCCTGGCAACATTCTAGTAAATCTCCTCTGTACTCTCTGTATTTTGTTGACATCCTTCCTATAACTAGGCGACCAAAATTGTACACCATACTCCAGAATTGGTCTTACCAATGCCTTGTACAATTTTAACATTACTTCCCTACTCCTATATTCAATGCTCTGATTTATAAAGGCCAGCACACCAAAGGCTTTCTTTACCACCCTATCTACATGCGATTCCACCTTCAGGGAACTATGCACAGTTATTCCTAGATCCCTCTGTTCCACAGCATTCCTCAATTCCCTACCATTTACCATGTACTTCCTATTTTGATTTGTCCTGCCAAGATGTAGCACTTCACACTTAACAGCATTAAACTCCATCTGCCATCTTTCAGCCCACTTTTCCAAATGGCCCAAATCTCTCTGTAGACTTTGAAAATCTACTTCATTATCCACAACACCACCTATCTTAGTATCATCTGCATACTTACTTATCCAATTTTCCACCCCATCATTCAGATCATTGATGTACATGACAAACAACAGTGGACCCAACACAGATCCCTGAGGCACCCCACTGGTCACCGGCTTCCAACCTGACAAACAGCCATCCACCATTACTCTCTGACATCTCCCATTCAGCCACTGTTGAATCCATCTTGCTACTCCGCCATTAACACCCAAAGATTGAACCTTCTTAACCAACCTTCCATGGGGAACCTTGTCAAAGGCCTTACTGAAATCCATATAGACAACATCCACTGCTTTACCCTCATCAATTTCCCTAGTTACCGCTTCAAAAAATTCAAGAAGGTTTGTCAAACATGACCTTCCAGGCACAAATCCATGTTGACTGTTCCTGATCAGACCCTGTTTATCCAGATGCTTATATATATTATCTCTAAGTACCCTTTCCATTAATTTGCCCACCACTGACGTCAAACTATGAAACAAAGTGTCCCAATTCACTCCTTTAAAATCCTTACGCATTCCCTCAAACTTAGCCTTTCTCCAATCAAAAATCTCCACCCTAGGTCCAGTTCTGACTCTCTCCATAATTATATTGAAACTAATGGTATTGTGATCACTGGTCCCGAAGTGCTCACCAACGCATACCTCCGTCACCTGACCTGCCTCATTTCCTAACAGGAGGTCCAGCACTGCCCCTTCTCTGGTCGATACCTCTATGTACTGCTGCAAAAAACTATCCTGCACACATTTTACAAACTCCAAACCATCCAGCCCATTTACAGAATGTGTTTCCCAGTCTATTTTTGGAAAATTGAAATCTCCCACAATCACTACCTTGTGCTTACTACTAATATCTGCTATCTCCTTACATATTTGCTCTTCCAATTCTCGCTCCCCATTTGGCGGTCTATAATACACCCCTAAAAGTGTTGCTACACCGTTCCCACTTCTCAGTTCCACCCAAATAGCCTCCCTAGACGAGCCCTCTAATCTATCCTGCCAAAGCACTGCTGTAATATCTTCTCTGACAAGCAATGCAAACACCTCCCCCTCTGGTCCCTCCAATTCTATCACACCTGAAGCAACGAAATCCTGGAATATTTAGTTTCCAATCACAGCCCTCCTGCAACCATGTTTCACTGATTGCCACAACATCATATTTCCAGGTGTCAATCCAGGCTCTAAGTTCGTCCACCTTACTTACAATGCTCCTAGCATTAAAATATACACATTTTAGAAACCCACCATCCCTTATTCTCTGTCTATTATCTTTTTCATCTTTCTCGCCTACATTTTGGATCCGAGTACTTCCCTTCTCTGCCTCTTGCCCCACACCCTGACCCCTGCGAACATTACATAATACCCAGTCTAGGAAGGCCTGCCCTCTAGTCGGTTCTTCTATATATTGGTTTAAAAAATCATCCTATATACATTCCAGGATATCCTCCTCATCAGCGCTGCTACCAGTTTGGTTGGCCCAATGTATATGTAGATTAAAGTCACCCATGATAACCGCAGTACCTTTGCTACACGAATCCCTAATTTCCTGCTTGATGCTATCCCCAACCTCCCTACTGCTGTTTGGTGGTCTGTTAAAACGTATTGTCAGGAGTGGGATTCGAACCGACGCCCTCAGTTGAGGACCAGAATACCCATGTTCTAACGGAAGGACCTCACTCCTTGAGTCTGGTGCCACTTAATCCACTCTCTGGTGTGTGGTTTGTAGCTACAGACCTCAGCCAACTAACCTCAGGACAACTCTGCACCTCTGTTGTCACCCTTGCGGTTTCGATCTGGTAGTTGGTTCTCTCGGTAATCTCGTGACCGCTACTGCACGCCACAATATCGCTCCAACATCGTCAGTCCAAATTTAGTTTAGTTTAGTTTCAATTAGTTCGGTTTAGTTTATTGTCACGTATACAGAGGTACAGTGAAAAGCTTTTGTTGCGTGCTAACCAGTCATCGGAAAGACAATAGCTGATTACAATTGAGCCATTTACAGTGTGCAAGATGGCGTCCAAGCCTGGCGAGTGTCCGCCTGCTCCTCCCAAATGTGGATCTCCATCATTCATTGCAATCGCTCCACTCTTTTAAATCTTTATTTCAACAGCAGCATTTCAACTCTAACTATGTTAAACATTATTCCCTTTATCGCAAGGGTGGCACGGTGGTGCAGCAGGTAGAGCTGCTGCCTTACAGTGCCAGGGACCCGGGTTCAATCCTGACTACGGGTGCTTGTCTGTATGGAGTTTGTACGTTCTCCCTGTGACTGTGTGGGTTTTCTCTGGGTGCTCCGGTTTCCTCCCACACTCTAAAAATGTGGGTTTGTACGTTAATTGGCTCTGGTAAAAATTGTAACTTGTCCCAAGTGCGTAGGATAGTGTTAGTGTCTGGGATGATCGCTGGTCAGCAAGGACTTGTTGGGCTGAAGGGCCTATTTCCACCGTGTAACAGTAACGTTTATCCTGTATCTGTACACTGCGGGTGGCTTGATTGTAATCATGAATAGTCTTTTCACTGAATAGACTGGATAGTATGTAACAGAAAAGCTTTTTAAGGGCCTGTCCCACTTAGGCGATTTATTCGGCCACTGTCACAGTGGTAGCAGGTCACCAAAAGTGGTGACTGGACCCCCCTTGCGACAATGTCTATCACAAGCTACGACAACCAACCAACTCGTCGACGTCAACCTACGGCCACACAGGCAACGACCTATGGCAACCAAAGTCAACGTACATCCACCCGCGACAAGCTACGACAAGCAACGCACCTGTCGGTGACAACCGAGGGCAATTCAGTCGCCGGTACCTGTCGCCGGTTGACGTAGGTTGACGTAGGTAGTCGCCAATGGAATTCACCAAAGTCAGCACCCAGCGACAACCAACGGCACCTGGCGACTACCTACGACAGCACCTATGTCAGGAGAAGACAAGCTACATCAAGTCCACAGTCGCCAAAAAGTTTTCAACATTTCAAAATCCAGCGGCGACCAGAAAAATGTGACGACTCTTTACGCGACTTGAGGAGGCCACTCACGACCATACAGGTGTCATCCCGCGACCATGTGGTGACAGCCTAGTCGCCTGTAGTCACCAAAAAAATTGCCTAAGTGGGATGGGGGCTTTACTGTACCTCGGTACAAGTGGCAATTATAAGCTAAACTAAACTAGACTAGGATTGTTCTGAGCGCCCTGGAGCGGAAAAGACTACAAAAAGTAGTAAACACTGCCCAGTCCATCATCGGCTCTGACCTCCCTTCCATCGAGGGGATCTATCGCAGTCGCTGCCTCAAAAAGGATGGCAGTATCATCAAGGACCCTCACGATCCTGGCCACACACTCATCTCCCCGCTACCTTCAGGTAGAAGGTACAGGAGCCTGAAGACTGCAACGGCCAGGTTCAGGAATAGCTGCTTCCCCACAGCCATCAGGCTATTAAACCTGGCTCGGACAAAACTCTGAACATTAATAGCCCATTATCTGTTTATTTGCACTTTATCTGTTTTATTTATTCATGTGTGTATCTATTTATATAATGGTATATGGACACACTGATCTGTACTCATGCCTTCTATGTTCGGTTGTGCTGAAGCAAAGCAAGAATTTCATTGTCCTATCTGGGACACACGACAATAAACTCTCTTGAATCTTGAATCTTGAAGCATTCGGGAAAAAGAAGGAACAGTCTGTTTCTTTTTATACAACGCTGCTACATTCGTGAATCAAACATGTTTAATTATCAAATGTGCCAATAAAATCGAACTATTAAATTTATTACTTGCTGCAGCATAACAGATCTGTAAATGCAGAACATAATAAACTAAGAAAGACATCCATATAAAAAATACTCAACAAAAAAAAAATCCCAAAATAGTACAATGGCCAACAACACCTGATTGTGTCCATGTATAGATACAAAATGTGGAGTAACTCAGCGGGTCAGGCAGCATCTCTGGAGAGAAGGAATGGTGACGTTTCGGGTCGAGACCCGTATCCATGTGTAGCATTATCTGATCACGCCAAACAAAGCTTTTCATTGTACTCAATACATGTGACACCAACAAACCTAAACCTCAGGAGGTTCAAAAGTCAAGAGCATTTAATTGTTATCTGCACCAAAGCGGAACAATGGGGTTCTTTTGATAATACTGTTTCTTGTCCAAAAAATGTCATGTTTCATTGTTAGTTATTTTTGAGCCAGGTTATTTATTGATTCATTCTTTCTTCCTCAAGGGTGAGACGACAAGTGGGCAGGAAAGTGGAACTGGTAAAGATAGACACAAAATTCCGTGTAACTCAGTGGGTCAGGCAGCATCTCTGGGGAATATAGATAATTAACGGATCAGGTCCGACAGAAGGCTGTGGAGGCCAAGCCAGTGGATATTTTTAAATATTTTCCCTTTTCAGTTTTAGAGATACAGCGCGGAAACAGGCCCTTCGGCCCACCGGGTCTGCACCGACCAGCCATCCCCGGACATTAACACCCGCTAGGGACAATTTTATTTATTTTTTACATTTACCAAGCCAATTAACCAAAAACCTGTTTGTCTTTGGAGTGTGGGAGGAAACCGAAGATCTCAGAGAAAACTCACGCAGGTCACGGGGAGAACGTGCAAACTCTGCACAGACAGCACCCCTAGTCAGGATCGAACCCGGGTCTCCGGCGCTGCATTCGCTGTAAGGCAGCAACTCTACCGCTGCGCCACCGTGGCCGCAGATGTTTTATTAGTACGTGTGTCAGGGGTTATGGGGTGAAGGCAGGAGAATGGGATTGAAAGGGAGAGTAAACTTAGTCAGTTCAGCTCACTTTCGTTTATTGTCACATGTACCAAGGTACAGGGAAAAGCTTTTGTTGCGTGTGTGCTATCCAGTCAGCAGAAAGACAATACATGATGACAATCGAGCCATTTACAGTGTACAGATACATGATGAGGGAATAACGTTTAGTGCAAGGTAAAGCCAGCAAAATCCAATCAGCAAAACAGCGAGAAACAGGCCCTTCAGCCCAACTTGCCCATACCGGCCAACATTAACCATTCTCACTGCTGCCCATATCCCTCCAAACCTGTCCTATCCGTGTACCTGCCTAACTGTTACTTGAACATTGAGATAGTCCCAGCCTCAACTACCTCCTCTGGCAGCTTGTTCCATACACCCACCACCCTTTGTGTGAAAAGGTTACCCCTCAGATTCCTATTAAATCTTTTCCCCTTCACCTTGAACCTATGTCCTCTGGCTTGATGGGCTGAATGGCCTTATTCTACTCCGAGAAAGTATGAACTTATGACTGAAGAAGGGTCCTGACCCGAAACGTCACCCATCCATTTTCTCCATATGCTGCTGACCCGCTGAGTTACTCCAGCTTTTTGTGTCTATCTTTGGTATGAACCAGCATCTGCAGTTGCTTTTCATTACATCAAGTGACAACAGCAATTTGGAAACTATAAGTCCTTCACCATAAAAAATGCAAGATCACTGCCAACAGAACAAGACGTGTCCAGTAGCACTCTCTGGAGAGATATCTTCCATGTGCCAATGGATGAAGTGAAACACAGGGCACTAAACAGAAGGGTCTCAACCTGAAACGTCACCCATTCCTTCTATGGGAATACAATGGGGACCCGGTGTGGGGGGGGGGACGATGAGAGAACAAAGGGGGACCTTGTGTGGGGGAGAGAAGGAATAGGTGACCCGCTGAGTTAGTCCAGCATTTTGTGTCTATCTTTACAGTTACCACTTTCCTAACTACTTGCCATTTCCCATCCATTAGAAAGAAAGAATAAATCAATAAAAAATTGAACACAAAAATAACTAGCACTGAAAAATGACATTTTGGTAGCAGAAAATGTTATTAAAATAACTTTCCATTGTTTTGTTTCAAAGCAGATTAGCAGATCCCTTCCCTGCTATTTCAGCTTGCGCTTTCTGTTTTTCTCCCCGTGTTTTAATTCTTCTTCATAATCTGCTTCCACCAACCTTTGAAGGCACTGAATTCCAGATCGCGACAAGTTGCTGAGTTACAAGCAAAGGACAAGCGATGTCCTGGTTACTGCTCTCGTTCTTGTTGAAAATCCTCGCTCCATCTCTAGAATATCAAAATGCGCTTCACTGTTCTCAGCACCAGCTCAGCTGTCCCGACTTGGAAGCAAACTGCAGCCTCCACAATACTTAAAGATCTAAAAGAACGAGTCTGTTCTAAATCAGACCCGCTGAGCCAATGCTCAGAATAGTGATGTGGCTTTGATACAGTAACATAATGGATTAGCAAAGGCAGTGAATCGAAAATTAAATCACTATCCTTGAAGCCTTGTTTCAATAAAAGAATATCGACAGGAGAAAATCATTCTCCAGATGGGGAAGTGGATTACAGTAAATCTTACAGGGGTTTTACTTCAAAAGTAAGTTTTATTCAGAATAACAAATAAATACAAACTGTGCAAAAACACGTCAGATAATTTCAATAGTGTGGTACACTGTGGTGTTCACACCTATCTGTAGATAAAAGACACCTTAGTGTTAGTTATACTGTTTGTACTTACCCAGTAGGACTCCTCTCCATGCCATGCTGCTGAGGGTATGGGTCAGACTGTTGTAGAGTCGGGCAGTGCTAAATGAGATTGCTCCTCGCCACATCCTCTCATTATAACCATGACGAAACCAGGAAGCTGCTCGAAGCAAGGTCGGAGCCCAGAGTATTTCATAAGAATCATCCTTTGATTCATGAGCTTGTGATTCCGCGATGAATAATAGACGTGCTGTCAGTGCGGGCAATCCCCGCAGATGTTAGAGAGGGGAGGGGATCGATGAGTGGTCCAGAGGGTGACATGAGGAAGGAAGCCCGTGGGCACACCACAGCTGCAGGACAGTTGTTTAACGCAACCAAGCACACACTCCCAACAGCCGACTCATTTGACAAAAGCAACAATTGATATTTTGCTTGGGCAGCTTACAACCCAGCAGTATGAATATTGATTTCTCTAACTTCAAGTAACCCTTGCATCCCCTCTCTCCCCATCCCTCCCACACCCAAGTCATACCAGCTTCTACAACTCTTGTTGAGTCTCATTGTCTGTAACTCATTTTCACCTAGCCCACAACTAACAATGGCCTTCCTTTGTCATCGTTACTTTTTTGCCTATCTTTCATATTTCATATATTTTTCATATATTTGTTCTATATCTCTCTACATCATCGTCTATATCTCTCGTTTTCCTTTCCCCTGACGCTCAGTCTGAAGAAGTGTCTCGACCCAAAACGTCACCCATTCCTTCTCTCAAGCGATGCTGCCTGTCCCGCTGAGTTACTCCAGCATTTTGTGTCTAATTGGTCTTTTCATGTGTAATTGAGTTGATCCTCATTATTGGATTATGGCAATTTTACACAATTTTAGTGGCAGACGAGAGGATTTTAGAAGTCAGCGCGGGAGATAAACTTAACCAGTGAGTCACCAAGGAGGGGGTTCCCCCTATGATAGGGGGGATTTTAATCAGAACCAAGTCTTCGTCTGAAGGATTGTCTCGACACAAAACATCACCTATTCCTTTTCTCCAGAGATGCTGTCTGCCCCGCTGAGTTACCCCA
Organism: Okamejei kenojei; assembly: GCA_035221665.1. Lineage (NCBI taxonomy): Eukaryota > Metazoa > Chordata > Chondrichthyes > Rajiformes > Rajidae > Okamejei > Okamejei kenojei. The sequence goes on along the minus strand of CM069166.1, from coordinate 14,553,619 downwards.
GCTTTTAGTGTCTATTTTCAAGGCTACCACTTGGGTTGCTTATAACCTCATTTAGTTTGGTCTAGTTTGGAGATACAGCGTGAAAACAGGCCATTCGGCCCATCGGGTGCGCGCCGACCTGCGATTCCCGTACACTAGTTCAAAATCACACACTACAGACAATTTACAGAAGCCAATTTTACCTGCAAACCCGCACGTCTTTTGCAGTGTGGGAGGAAACCGGAGCACCCGGAGAAAACCCACGAGGTCACAGAGAGAGCGTGCAAACCCCACACTGACAGCACCCAAGGTCAGGATCGAACCTGGGTCCCTGGAGCCGTAAGGCAGCAGCGTAGTCAACGTCCGTAACCATGCGCCGCCCGTACGCCGTCGGCGCGCCATTTGAGCGCCGCACCACGTGACCACCCGGGTATAAAGCGCACGTAGTTTTGAACATTTTTCACTGTGAAAATCCTTGCCACGGAGATCGGACTAAGTACAAACGACATCGCAAATGACTCCCAAAAGAAGCAGGGGTCTCAAGAACACTTGGCGCGCGACTGTCGTACTGCTAGACGATTTTCGTGCGACTGTCGTGCTTCAGTCACTACCGGCCTGTCGCGTAAATGACGTGCAAATCACGCCAATGTGGGACAGGCCCTTTACTTGGTCCATGTGACAAGTACATTTGTATTGTATTATTGTATTGTATTGTATTCAGTGCAAGATAAAGTCCAGTAAAATCCGATTAAACATACTCCGAGATTCACAATTCGTACCTCTTCTATCCTTATCTCACACCTTTTGTCTTTTCATCTGGCTTTTATCCAACCATCAGCCTATCAAAAAACTCTGTGTATAGGAATGAACTGCAGATGCTGGTTTAGATAAAGAAACACAAAGTCCTGGAGTAACTCAGAGCGTCAGGCAGCATCTCCGGAGAAAAGGAATAGGTGATGTTTCGGGTCGAGGCCCTTCTTCAGACTGAGATTCCCTTCACACCCCTCACATATCCACCTATCACTCACTAGGCTTCGCCCTGGCCCTCCGAGCTTTGGTGTCACCTCCACCCTAACACAATCAGTCTGAAGAAGGGTCCACGACTGGAAAGGTCACCTTTCCATGTTCTCCTGAGATGCTGCCCGACCTGCTGAGTTACTCCAGCACTTTGTGTCTTTTGTTTTGTAAACCATCGTCTGCGGTTCCTTGTGACTTGTAGTGAGCCCACTTTTGCATACTAGTGGCTTTTCAATGTTGAATTCAAATGAGTGCAAGCAGAATGTTTCTAAACACCAACTCGACTCAGACAGAGCAAAGACTTCACGCAGCCACTTCATGACAAGAACAAGCTGTTTGACATTAGATATTGCAATGTAAATTAGCAAGTAACAGACTCTTGAAAGAAGAAGTCCTCTCAGATTTTCATTAACCCCGTGTACAGTATGAAAACAAGGGTGGCACGGTGGTAGAGTTGCTGCCTCACAGCGCCAGAGACCCGGGTTCGATCCTGGCTACGGGTGCTGTCTGTAGGGAGTTTGTACGTTCTCCCCGTGACCGCGAGGGCTTTCTCGGAGAACTTAGGTTCCCTCCCGCACTCCAAAGACGTACAGGTTAGTAGGTTAATTGGCTTGGTATAAATGTAACTGGTGTAGGGTAGTGTTAGTAGGGGATCGCTGGTCGGTGCGGACTCGGTGGGCCGAAGGGCCTATTTCTGCGCTGTATCACTAAAGCTTCTTCTTATCGAATCCACACACAAGATTAGATGTTGTTCAGCCTGAGCCGAACACAAGTCTCGGCATCTGCACGCAGTGGTGTCTGTCTGTCATGTCGCCTCTTGTGCTTCTTGTGTGTGGTGGAGACAAGGCCGTGACGTGAATGCTCGTTCCTTGCCCCCATCACTAAAGCTAAAACTAAAACTAAAGAGTGGGGAGTAATGGATATAGATTAGTTGCAGGCAGATAAGAGTTGCTCTTGGCATCATGTATGATATCTATGTGGTAGGAGAAGAATAAGGCCGTTCGGCCCATCAAATCTACGCCATTTTATCATGGCTGATCTATCTCTCCCTCCTAACCCCATTCTCCTGCCTTCTCCCCTTAATGCTGATCTCCGTACTAATCAAGAATCTATCTATCTTTGCCTTAAAAATATCCACTGACTTGGCCTCCACAGGCAACTGCGGCAATGAATTCCACAGATTCACCACCCTCTGACTAAATAAATTCCTCCTCATCTCTTTTCTGAAGGAACGTTCTTTAATTCTTAGGCTATGATCTCTGGTGCTTGCCTCTCTCCACTAGTGGAAACATCCACTCCACATCCACTCTATCCAGGACGTGCGGGTTTGTAGGTTAATTGGTTTCTGTAATTCACACCTAGTGTGTAGGGAGTGGATGAGAAAGTGGGATAATATAGAACTAGTGTGAACGGGTGATCGCTGGTTGGCGTGGAAACGGTGGGCTGAAGGGCCTGTTTCCGTGCTGTATCTATAAGCTAAACTACAACTGCAATTGGCCTTATTCCCTTTGTTAGGACTCTAAATTGGCCAGTACAACCATATTAATCTACAGCACAATATTATCAGTGCCTTGTATTTACATGTCCTAATAAATCATTTAATGAGGCTTTCCAGTATAAACATATTTGACTTGAGACTAAATAAGAAGTAATTTGGAAAAGTGCTAAAGGAATAAGGCTGTCCCTTCCTGTCACACACTAGCAGGATTACGCGTGGAGCAAAGCAAAAACAGAAATTAAAAAAACTGCAGATGCTGAAAATCTGAGATAAAAACAGGACATTGCAGAAACACTCAGCAGGTCAGGCAGCATCTGTGAAAAGAGGAGCGAACACTCCAATTTAAGACACAAGTGCTGGAGTAACTCAGCGGGACAGGCAGCATCTCTGGAGAGAAGGAATGGGCGACGTTTTGGGTCGAGACCCTTCTTCAGACACAGGGGAGAGGGAGACGCAGAGATATGGATGGGTAAGGTGTGAAAATGAATCAACGGGGACGGTGATCCAAGAAAAATGGTTCATTGTTAACTGAGGGGAAGGAGTTGACGAGGCATACAATCAGCAATATTTAACCAAGAGGACAGAGAAAGTAAGAGTAGTAGAGTGGGGGGGTGATGGAGAGAGAGGGAAAGCAAGGGTTATTTGGAGATAGAGACAACGCTGGGTTGTATACGAGTTGCTGCCTCACAGCGCCAGAGAGCCGGGTTCGATCCTGACTACGGGTGCTGTCTGCGCGGAGTTTGTACGTTCTCCCCATGTCCTGGGTTGAGCTGCTGTGCTGTTGAGGTGAATACGGGATGCTGTTCCTCCAATTTGCGTTGGGCCTCACTCTGACAGTGGAGGAGGCCCAGGACAGAAAGGTCAGTGTGGGAATAGGAGGAGGAGGTAAAGTGGCTGTAAATTAAGTTAGTTATTGTCCTTTAGCATAAGTGTGTTTGGGCAGTTTAGGTATGCCTTTGGCATTGGGCATGGTTTTCTTGGTTGAACACTTATCCAGGTGTAATAGCACAAGTATAGCCCAGGTATTATAGCCCAGAAATGAGTGGGTTAACATATAATGAGCGTTTGTCGGCACTGGGTCTGTACTCGCTGGAGTTTAGAAGAATGAGGGGGGACCTCATTGAAACGTACAGAATAGTGAAAGGCTTGGATAGAGTGGATGTGGAGAGGATGTTTCCACTGGTGGGAGGGTCTAGGACTAGAGGTCACAGCCTCAGAATTAAAGGACGTTCTTTTACGTAGGTGATGAGGAGGAATTTTTTTGTAGGGTGGTGAGTCTGTGGAATTCTTTGCCACAGAAGGCTGTGGAGGCCAAAACAGTGGATATGTTTAAAGGCAGAGGTAGATAGATTCTTGATTAGTACGGGTGTCAGGGGTTATGGGGAGAAGGCAGGAGAATGGGGTTAGGAGGGAGAGATAGATCAGCCATGATTGAACGGACACGATGGGTTAAGGGCCTAATTCTACTCCTATCACTTATGATCTTATGGAGTACGTTGCGTTGTACCAGTAATCTAGCATGGTCTGTATCCGGAAATTTAGTACCTGAGCCCCTGTCTGTGTCGATAATTGCAAAGTGATACGGGATAGTCGATACGATACGATAGAACTTTATATAGCCCAGGAGGGAAATTGATCTGCCAATAGTCATAAAACACAACAACATACACGAAACATGTATTAAAGTGACGAGTGGAAAGGTTTGTGGATGTGCAAAGATTGTGGAAGGGGAGAGGGGGCCCGGGGGGGGGGGGGGGGGGGGTGGAAGAGGGGAGTCAGTCTACCCCACGACAGAAGGGGGAGGAGTTGTACACTTTGATAGCCATGGGGAAGAATGATCTCCTGTGGCGTTCTGTGCTGCATCTTGGGGGGACCAGTCTGTTGCTGAAGGTGCTCCTCAGGTTGACCAGTGTGTCATGGAAGGGGTGAGCTGTATTATCCAGGATGCTCCGCAGTTTGAGGAGCATCCTCCCCTCCAAGAACAACCTCCCATGAATCCAACTCCAACTACCCCCCCCAGGATGGAGCCGGCCTTCCTGATGAGTTTGTTGATCCAGTTGACGCCCGCGGCCTTCGCCCGGCTGCCCCAGCACACGGCAGCGAGGAAGACGGCACTGGCTACCACCGATTGGTAGAACATCTGGAGCATCTCAGTGCAGGCATTGAAGGAGCGGAGCCTTCTCAAAAAGTACAGCCGGCTCTGTCCCTTCTTGTACAGGGCCTCCGCGTTCCTGGACCAGTCCAGTTTACTGTCCAGGTAAACTCCATTTGTTCTCCCTGGTTAGCTGCACATCCACACTAATGATGGAGACAGGGGACAGGGGTGTTCCTCTCCTCCTAAGGTCCACCACCAACTCCTTAGTCTTGTCGGTGTTGAGCTGCAGGTGGTTCAACCCACACCGCTCAACAAAATATGTAGGAAGGAACTGCAGATGCTGGTTTAAACCGAAGATGGACACAAAAAGCTGGAGTAACTCAGCGGGACAGGCAGCAACTCTGGGGAGAAGGAATGGATGACGTTTTGGGTCGAAACCCTTCTAATGACTGGTCACCCATTCCTTCTCTCCAGAGATGCTGCCTGTCCCGCTGAGTCACTCCAGCATTTTGCGTCTGTTTCCACTCAACAAAGTCATGGACTTCACCTCTGTGTTCAGCTTCCCCTCCCCTCGCTGATGCAGCCCACAATTGCAGAGTCATCTGGAAACGTCTGATTAGATTCGAATGATTTAAATCATCTGGACATCCTTGCGTTATCAGAAGAGTGGAGATGGCAATCACCTCAGTGGGCAGCTGATGGATGATTCTATGGACGGGGACCAGACATTATAAATACAAGCTGAAATGAGTAAGGAGAAATTCTCGCAGACAGGAAAAATAAGTCATGTTGGTTGATAAGATAATGGCGAAATTCATCCATTCTGCTGAAGGTCACTTGCTAGTTTAGGGATAATATTAAAGCACTTCTGCAGCTTTGTTACAAAATACTTAATCGCAGGTCCACCAGCGATTTTCATGTTCATTTGTTCTTGGGCTTCTCCGTGAATCGTCACCTTGTCGTGTGGACCTGAGATCCTGAGAGCGATGCCGTCTGGAGCTACGCTCCTGGTAGGGCCACCCATGGCGGTAAGGTCGAGGGGGAGGTCTCTGACAAAGAGCCAATCCAACCAAGACCTCAACGGTGGAACAGGCGGAGGACGATGGCTGACCTTGGTGGAGCGTCACAACGGCTGGGAAGGCGGATGAAGGCTGCAGCAGAAAAGGGTCTCCGGTCGTCTTGGACTCCATGCCACTGGATCCTGACCCAGATCTGTCAAGGACCGTGGGGTGGCTGTCTGTGCACCAGTCTTGGGCTCCTTGTATAAGTTTAGTTTAGTTTAGTTTAGAGATACAGCGCGGAAACAGGGCCTTTGGCCCAGCGATCCCCACACACTAACACTATCCTACACACTAGGACTATCCTACACATTAGGGACAATTTACATTTATACCAAGTCAATTAACCTACAAACCTGTACGTCTTTGGAGTGTGGGAGGAAACCGAAGATCTCAGAGAAAACTCACACAGGTCGCAGGGAGAACGTACAAACTCCGTACAGACAGCACCCGTAGTCAGGATCGAACCCGGGTGTCTGATGCTGTGAGGCAGCAACTCTACCACTGCGCCACCGTGCCGCCCTAATTAAGGCGAGTGCTTGAATTGTTTTGAATTGTTTTGACTGTATTCAAATACAGGAAATGATTCAATGGCTATTTCTAACTTTGTGTTTGAGTGGATGTTCCTGTAGCATTATCGCTGGAATACCTCCAGGAACACGTGGCGTGGCACGGCGGCGCAGCGGTAGAGTTGCTGCCTCACGCCGCCCGAGACCTGGGTTCCACCCTGACTGTGTGTGCTGGCTGGATGGAGTTTGCACGTTCTCCCCGTGACCCGCACGGGTTTCTTCCCACACTCCAAAGAAGTGCGGGGGGGTTTGTAGGTTAATTTGCTGAGGTAACATTTGTAAATTGTCCCTAGTGTGTAGGATGGTGCTAGTAGGATAGGGGGGATCGCTGATCGGTGCGGACTCGGTGGGCCGAAGGGCCTGTTTCTGCGCTGTATCTCTCAACTGAACTAAACTGTATGTCTGTGCATGTGTATGTGCATATATACACACACTGAACTTATTTTTCCTTGTTTATTATATTGTTTACAGTGTACTATGTTTCCAGATTCTACTGTGCTGCTGCAAGTAAGAATGTCATTGTCCTGTCTGGGACATATGGCAATGAAACACTCTGGCATCTTGCTCATTGTCACACTCCCTTGACACAGGCTCTCCCCAACCCTCATGGTAACCTTCCGATAAGCACCAAAAGATCCTACAGCGAGCAAGATAGATCACTCGAGGAAAAAGACGTAGTGCGGTCATGGGCAGGTTCATGGGTAACTTTTGGCCCCATTTCCGTAACCGGCTTCCGTCTCCGCACCGAAGATCCCATCGCGGAGCAAAGATACTAGTGCGGAGATGGGAGCCGGTTACGGAAACATCCTCGTAAAAATAAAAGTTTTTTGGTAAAAATCTTCTCCTCATTTTCAGAATTATAATTTATTAACACAAACTGTTCCCCCGCAACGTTGATTACACTGCCAGTCGGGTCGGGTTACTGAAATGGATGAAAAAAAGGCCCACGTTCCGTTCCGTTGCGTACTACACGTCAGCCCATTGCATTTAGGAGTGGTCTATCTTGCTCCACTATAGGACTCTCACACCGGCACTGATGGATCCCATTTCCGTCAAATAAACTCCCTGATCTAACCACACTCATCACTCACACTTGCTACCACTGACATATCTCACTTTGCCGAAATAAGACTTTCACACTCCTCGTACCTCAAACATAACACGGTCACACATATCACATCTTCCACAAAGCTACACTCTAAAATAGAAACATAGAAACATAGAAATTAGGTGCAGGAGCAGGCCATTCGGCCCTTCGAGCCTGCACCGCCATTCAATATGATCATGGCTGATCATCCAACTCAATATCCTTCTCTCCATACCCTCTGATCCCTTCAGCCACAAGGGCCACATCCACCTCCCTCGTAAATATGGCCAACGAACTGGTCTCAACTACCTTCTGTGGCAGAGAATTCCACAGATTCACCACTCTCTGTGTGAAAAACGATTTTCTCATCTCGGTCCTAAAAGACTTCCCCCTTATCCTTAAACTGTGACCCCTTGTCCTGGACTTCCCCAACATTGGGAACAATCTTCCTGCATCTAGCCTGTCCAACCCCTTAAGAATTTTGTAAGTCTCTATGAGATCACCCCTCAATCTTCTAAATTCCAGCGAGTACAAGCCGAGTCTATCCAGTCTTTCTTAGCCCTAGATTTCCTCTAATATATTGCAAGGCTTATTGTAACACTGATACACCCCTCACTCTTTGACACAATACAATAATACAATCACAATAATACTTTACTAGCCAAGTATGTTTGCAACACGAGGAATTTCATTTGCCAACTCACTCATACCAATAAAAAGCAACAGAACACGCAAAACACATTTTAACATAAACATCCACCACAGTGACTCCTCCACATTCCTCACTGTGATGGAAGGCGAAAGTTCAATCTCTCCCTTCTTTGTTCTCCCGTGGTCGGGGGCCTCGAGCCTTCCGTTGACGGGACGATCTTGGCTCCCGTAGCCGGCGGTCGAGCCCTCCTCGTCGGGGCGATCAAGCTCCTGCATCGGGGGAATCTTTGATGTTGTCTCACCCCTCTGTGACACATCCCTGTGAAATGTGACGTATCCAACAATGGGTTTAGTTTAGTTTCGAGATGCAGAGTGGAAACAGGACCTAAGGCCCACGGAGTCCGTGCCGACCAGCGATCACCCCATACATGAGCACTACCCTACACACTAGGGGACAATTTAAAGAAGCTAATTAACCTACAAACCTGGACGACTCTGGAGAGTAGGGAGGAAACCGGAGCACCCGGAGAAAACCCAGGCAGTCACAGGGAGATCGTGCAAACTCCGTGCAGACAAGTACTCATTGTCAGGATCGAAGCTGTGTCTCGGGCGCTGTGAGGCAGCAGCAGTACCGCTGCTCCACCATGTTTGGGGAGGGTGGTAACTGTGAGAGAGGCGAGTGGGGTGTCGAGTGGCGGTGCTGGCCCAAAGGGCCGAATGGCCTACTCCTGCACCTATTGTCTATTGTCTATTGACTGTGTCGTGAGTTTTACCATGTGGCAGGCAGATGTTTTACAAAGCTGGCTTGATGTGGGCAAATGAGAACATCCCGCGGTGACGTTCCTCCCTCTTTAGAAGCAGGGTGGGGATCCCCCAGACCACGGAACTGCGGGAGAACAGATCTGAGTCTCAACGGTCCTGCCTCAGCGCAACCATGTGTACGGGAGAGACACATCAGTCTGAAGATGGGTCTCGACCCGAAACGTCTCCCATTCCTTCTCGCCAGAGATGCTGCCGGTCCCGCTGAGTTACTCCAGCATTGTGTGTTTATGTACGGGAGACTTCCTGTACCCTCGTGTGCCCGTGGCGGGCGCTGTGGGGGTGGTGCCCCTCCTGTGAAGGGGGTGAGGCACCCTGAGATGTTGCATCAGTCACAACGGAGACCTGTCTGGGGTTATGGGGAGAAGGCAGGAGAATGGGATTGGGAGGGGGTGATAGATCAGCCACGATTGAACGGCGGAATGGACTTGATGGGCTGAATGGCCTAAATCTGCTTCTATCACTTGAACCTGCGTGGACTAAACTTTATTCCCTTTATCCTTTTACGGAAGCCAGTTAGGTAAGAAATCTGTGTAAGAAAGAACAGCAGATGCTGGTTTAAATCGAAGGTGGACACTAAATGCTGGAGTAACTCAGCGGGTGAGGCAGCATCTCTGGAGAGAAGGAATGGGCGACGACCATGAGGGTCTCGACTCGAAACGTCGCCCATTCCTTCTCTCCAGAGATGCTGCCTCACCCGCTGAGTTACTCCAGCATTTAGTGTCAACCTGCAAACCTGTACGTCTTTGGGATGTGGGAGGAAACCGGAGCACCCGGAGGAAACCCATGTGGTCACGGGGAGAAGGTACAAACTCCGTACAGACAGCACCAGCAGTCAGAATCAAACACAGGTCTCTGGCGCTGTGAGGCAGCAACTCTACCGCTGCGCCACCGTGCCGAGAATGAAACTGCAGGAACTCGAGTTTATTATAGGTTGGTGATCATGTTTTTTGAACTGACACTTAAAGGCAGTCTGAAGAAGGGTCTCGACCCGAAACGTCGCCTATCTCCTTCGCTCCTTAGATGCTGCTGCACCCGCTGAGTTCCTCCAGCCTTTTGTGTACACAGGATTTAGTTGCCGGGGGAACTCCCAGGATATGAGGGCACTGCAGGCTGCAGCTGCCTGTGACTTGCAAAATCTCCATGCACCAGCTTTCTCATGCAGAAGCACAAAGCAGTGGCAGTGCGAGCCAACTGTCACGAGCGGACACTTCCTCCCCACTAGGTCTTTGATCGCCAGGGTTTCAGTAACAGCATCCATGCTGTGAGTGGGATACACTGGCACAATCCAGTTCAGAGACCCAGCACGGAAACAGGCCATTCAGCCCACCGAGTCGGCGCCAACCCGCGATCACCCTGAGAAAACCCACGCGCTCACCAGGGAGTACGTGCTAGCTCCGCACAGACAGCACCCTTAGTCAGGATCGAAACCGGGTCCCTGGCATTATCCTTCACACTGGGGACAATTTACAGAGGCCAATGAACCTACAAAACGTCTTTGGAGAGTGGGGGGAAATGTTCTATTCTAGACACTAGGGATAATTTTGCAATTATTTCAGAAGCCAATTAACCCACAAGAGATGATGCCCGAGCCACTGAGATACACTTTAGAGATGCAGCGCGGAAACAGATCCTTCGGCCCATCGAGTCCGCACCAACCAGCGATCATCCCTAACACTAATTCTATCCTACACACACTCGGGAACAATTCACTGGAGCCAATAAGCCTTCAAACCTGTATGGTGCTGCCTCCACCTCCCTCTGCCTCCGAGGGCGGTGGAGGCAGGTTCTCTGGATGCTTTCAAGAGAGAGCTTGATAGGGCTCTTAAAAATTGCGGAGTCAGGGGATATTGGGAGAAGGCAGGAACGGGGTACTGATTGGGGATGACCAGCCATGGTCACATTGAGTGGCGGTGCTAGCTCGAAGGGCCGAATGGCCTCCTCCTGCACCTATTGTCTATTGTCTATTGTCTTTGGAGTGTTGGAGGAAACCGGAACACCCTTAGTAAAGCCGCACGGTCACAGGGAGAACGTGCAAACTCCATACAGACAGCACCCGTAGTCGGGATTGAACCTGGGTCTCTCTCTCTGGCCCTGTGAGGCAGCAACTCTACCACTGTGCCACCGTACCGTCCTAGAAAAGAGAATGTGGGCAAATTACCTGACCACAGGCTGCTGAATTACCCCGTGGGGAACTTTACAAAGCACAAAGTTCCGGGTAGTCACCGACAGTAAACAAATTTCTCAAATTTCTCATGAACTCCAGACATATATATGATTCTATATACTCATACTACTGCGCAATTACTTGTTTATTCGTAAGTTCGCCCTTCGGAGATACCAACTGCATTTCATTGTCTCTGTATTGTACACTGCACAATGACAATTAAAGATTGAATTGAATTGAATTGAAAACTTTGCCGCTCCCGCTGCCTGTAACCTTTAACCATACACCCTTTGTTCTCTGGCTATTGTCTCTTAAGCACTGCCCCAGGCACATGGCTGCAGCTGCCTGAGACATGTCCTTCAATTCCCTTCCTGAATCTCTCTGTTTTGTTTAGTATAGAGATGCAGGGTGGAAACAGGCCCTTCGGCCCATCGAGTCCACGCCGACCGCCATTCACCCGTTCGCACTAGTTCTATGTTATCCCACTTTCTCATCCATGTTCCCGATGTTGGGGGAGTCCAGAACCAGGGACCGCAGTTTAAGAATAAGGGGAATAAGAATAAGCCATTTAGAACGGAGATAAGGAAACACTTTTTCACATAGAGTGGTGAGTCTGTGGAATTCTCTGCCTCAGAGGGCGGTGGAGGCCGGTTCTCTGGATACTTTCAAGAGAGAGCTAGATAGGGCTCTTAAAGATAGCGGAGTCAGGGGATATGGGGAGAAGGCAGGAACGGGGTACTGATTGTGGATGATCAGCCATGATCACATTGAATGGCAGTGCTGGCTCGAAGGCCGAATGACCTCCTCCGACCTAGTGTCTATTCCTACTTACCAGGGGCAATTTGCAGAGGGCCAATTAACCCACAAACTTGCACGTCTTTGGGATGTGGGAGGAAACCGGGTGGTGGTGGAAGCAGATATGATAGTGGTGTTTCAGAGACTTTTGGATAGGCACATGGATGTGAAGGGAAAGGAGTTATGTGCAGGCAGATAAGAATTGGTTAGTTTAGTTTAATTTAGTTTACAGATACAGTGCGGAAACAGGCCCTTCGGGCCCACCGAGTCTAAGCCAACCAGCAATCAAACACACACTAGGGACAATTTACATTTATTTCAGGCCAATCAACCAACATACTTGCATGACTTTGGAAACCGAAGATCTCGGAGAAAACCCACGCAGGTCACGGGGAGAACGTACAAACTCCGTACTGACAGCACCCATGGTCAGGATTGACCCAGGGTCCGATCGCCCGGCGCAGGGGAGCCAAGATCCCCCCCCGATGCGGAAGCTTGATCGCCCCGATGCAGAGGGCCTGACCGCTGGCTGCGGGAGCCAAGATCGTTCCGTCAACGGAAGGCTCGAGGCCCCCGACCGTGAGAGAACAAAGAAGGGAAGAGATTGAACTAATTTTCGCCTTCCATCACAGTGAAGAATGTGGAGGAGTCACTGTGGTGCGTTTATGTTAAAATGTGTTTTGTGTGTTCTGTTGCTTTTTATTGGTATGACTGTATGTAGGTATGTTACAAAACTTACCTTCAGCGGCGCTGCAGTTCTGTCACTGGCCATGTGCGCGACTTTGGCGCCTTTGGGGGGGGGCGGGGTTAAAATGCGGTTTTCCCTTGCCTTCCGGAGTTATATTTTCTCGGGGTGCGAGCTTTTGCTGGAGATTCGTTCCGACTGCGGGTATGTGAATTTTTTTTTAAATCGCCTGACTATTTCAGCGCTGGAGTAAAATAATAATTAGCTTCTAATACTGTGAACGCCAAGAACGGGGACGGATTTTACGTAGGGGACAGGTAACGGAAATCCATTTATTTTTACATATAAACGTGTTTGTTTAGATGACCTTAATCCAAATTTCATGTTGCAATACGGTGATTTATTCTCCATACGAACCGGCAGTATTTTTCCTGCCGACATGGGGTTTAAATTCACCGCAACCGCAACGTTCCAATTCATCGCGTTCCATAATATAGTGAGATTAAATGAGAACTTACCAGTTCGAAGTTTGGTCTGTATTTTATGAGGAGTTACGATGAGGGATTACGTGAAGACCCCGTGCAGCACGCATGCGCGACATTCTTCAAAGCAGCGGTGTGGATTCACAGAAAAAACACAACAATTGAAATAAATATAGTAAAGAAAAATAAGAACTGAATTACCAGTTGATCTGTATAATAGAGGGTGGGAGCGGAGGGCACGTAATCCCTCATCGTCACTCCTCATAAATTACAGATCAAACTTCGAACTGGTAAGTTCTCATTTAATCTCACTATTTTATTTCGGAATCACGTGAGTGATCCCCCCCCCCGATGCAGAAGGGAGGAAAAGCATAAAAGAACATTTTCCCCCAATGCAGCGTGAATGCACCAATTGCTGCTGCCTCAGGGTCTGGTTCCCAAGCGACATACGTTGGTACCTGGTGATTCAGCCTGGATGCAAATAGATCAATATCTGGTGTGCCATATTGCTTTGTAATTTCAGCAAATACTTTGAGATTTAACATCCATTCGATGTTATCGTAAAATCTGCGTGACCTGGTATCTGCCACTGTATTTTGCTTACCTGGTAGGTAAGTTACTGATAACCAAATATGTCTTTCGACACACCATTGCCAGATTAGGTTGGCCAAATTGTCACACGATATCGACTTTACACCACCCATGTGGTTGATATAAGCCACCACCGTGGTATTATCTAATTGCAACCGGACACGTGCATGATGCGTATTAGATGAATATGCTTTTAAACCATAAAACGCACCCAACATTTCTAAGTAGTTGATACCCCGTGTCTGTAGGCAAGATGATTCAGAATTAGTCCATCTGCCCCCTGTGTTGGATTGCATGTTAGTTGCTCCCCAGCCCAAAGCACTGGCATCCGTTTGAATGGTTAATACTGGGTTGGTGATTATTATGGGACTGGAACTGAGCCTAACGTTCCTTGTCCACCATTGTAACTCTGGAATGGATTCAGCAATTAAATTCATAACTCGGTCAAAGTGACCTGAGTTTTGCTTTAGTGCGTGCATTTTTGCTCTTTGCAAATTTTGATAGTGCAAAGGCCCAAATTGTACAGCTGGAAAAGCTGCTACCATTTTACCAATAACTCTAGCTACCTGCCATATGGTTCACTGATGTTTATCCATTAGTTCATTGCATGATAGTGCCAATTCTGATGCTTTCCCCCTCAGCAGAGTTACAATCATGCGAACAGTATCAATCGTAAATCCAAGATAGTCCATGGTAGTGGACGGTGTAAAATTGGATTTATCTGGATGGATGACAAACCCCAAAGTTTCAAACAAACGTTTAGTGGCTGCTACAGCCAAATTAGCTGTCTCCAAGGTTTTCCCAACTATTAAAATGTCGTCTAAGTACGTCATGACTATATGCTTTTGTTTCCTCAATAATGCCAAAGCGGGTTTTAAGATTTTAGTGAACAACCTTGGAGCGGAGGTTAGTCCATTTGGTAAGGCTTTAAATTGCCATAGCCGTTTCATCCAGATAAATTTTAAGTATTTACGATGCTCCTTGTGTATGGGTACTGAGTAGTAGGCATCTTTTAAATCAATGCTTGCTAGAAAGTAACCTCTAGAAATCAATAGTCTGGCTGTTTCAAAAGTTTCCATCTTGAAATGTATATACTTAACAGACTCGTTTAAATTAGTTAAGTCAATGATGATGCAACATCCACCATCTTTTTTAGTTTTTGTGAAAATATTAGACACAAATTCCAAAGGTTCATGTTTTGTTCTTTCAATGACACCTTTTGCTAGTAGCCTCATCAGTTCAGCTTGACCCTCTTGTTTCTCTTTGACAGAGGGTGAATACCCTTTGGGGTATATGCTGAACTGGCAGAATGTTTTCATGAACAAAGTCAATTTTATAGCCATGAATGCTGCTGAGTATATACTTGTCATTAGTGATGGATTCCCATGCATCCAAAAACAAGTGCAATCTTCCCCCTGTTAGTATAGAGCCCCTACTGCTCATATGCTGAGAGGAACCAGACCCACCTACCTCCATGGTTACTGGTGCTTCTTCTGCCTCTTCGCTGGATGATGAGGTCTCTGCTGGGCTGTAGAGGGCTGCTGTTGATGTTGATGATGATGGGGGTGGCACATTTTCCATGGGGTTCGCTCTGGGCCCTGGCCTAAAAAAGGCTTACGGGGAATGGTTGCAGACCCCGAGCTTTCACCAGTCGCATATGGTGGTCGACGACTGGTGGACGCGTGGGGTACTGCTGCCTGGGTTTGTTAGGTCTGCTCGGTCCCAAACCTGCCCTCACGAGACCAAAGGTCTTGGATTCTTCCTCTAGGTCTTTCACCATTTTTGGAAGGTCCTTTCCAAAGAGCAGAATTGAAGGTTCTGAACCCGGTGTTTTGCAAAGTCCCGCAAATTTAGGGTTGAGGGCAGGCTTGATGATTTCCTTCCGTAAATTGTTTATCTCATATTGAGTGGTGCACAGCAGAGCTAACGTGTCTTGCTGACTTGTGGAGATGTCCACACCATCAATGGACCGAGCATATGATGTTATTCCTGCAGTCAGGAGTTTAAGGATTTTCTGGAGCTTCAACTCCAGGTTCCTGATGTTCTGCCCCAAATGTCCCCAAATTTGGCTGTTTACAGCTGGTACATTCAATGATCTACAATTTTCTGGGGCTGTATATTGTTCAAGAGCCTCATTGACCACCTGTTCTTGTAGGGGTTTTGAGGACAGGTGGTCAATGCTGGCTGCAGGTTTCGGCCCTAAAGGTCGACCTGCTCGTGGAATGACCAAGTAGCGGTTGACCACACCCAGCAGCTCTTCCTGATCCTGTACACCCTGCATACTCCGGACATCTTCAGCCAACAACCCCTCTTCTTGACCAGCCCAGACCTGGTCGCCAATTCTGCCTTCAAAAGAAGGTGAAGCAATGGCCAGTGCCGTAATGGGCACTGCGGGAGTGCCTGAGCTCCCTTGGCGAGTCTGCTGCTGCTCTCTCAGCAGATCTCGCTGGAGCAATTGCTCCATAAGCCGTTCCATTCGGCTTAGGCGGCTGCCTGTGTCCCTCTCGAGCGGTAAGGCATCTTCATCCAAATCGTCGGACACTACCGCCCGGTTCTGGCTGCAGGTACCTCCAGCCCGCTGCTCAGGCAGCACTAGCGGTGCTGGGCTCGGCTCGGTAGTTATTCCTGCCACCTCTTGCCCCCCCTCCAAAGAACATTCCTCAACGGAAGACGAACGGGGGCGAGCTGCAGATTTGTTCCCTCTGGTCTTGCTCATTCTCCTGGAACATAAAGCAGACCACAGAGAAAATACACACGGCCACGGTAAAACACTTACCTGTCGGCCCAACTTTTCAATTTGTAGCGGGAGCGCCTTGAACTCCCGTTCGTCACGGGTGCACTGCATGAACGCTAATGTCGTGCATGCGTGCTGGACGGGGTCTTCACGTAGTCACTCACGTGACTCCGAAATAAATCCCACTCGCAAGCTGATTTAAATGGCTATTTATTTACGGGCATTAAACACTAAATTCCTTCAATTTGGCTTATAAATTCATGACAATGAGATTTAAAAATCATGTTATATTGTGAATTCCTGTGTGAATGTTATTTGGACACTTAGGCTTTTTAAAAAATGTTAATATTTTCTTAAGAAATGAATAAATGTTTAGATCTTGTAATTGAATTTTGTAATTAGCTACAACTCGGTAACTAACTAATTATATGCTTTAATTTCAGGTCATCCAAGTAAGATTGTTTCATATTTGTTTCAGAATGCTTCAATCTATAATAACTGAAAATTTCTTTCAGTTCTCTTAATTTTTAAGAAAGTTATGGGCTTTTGACTGTCCTCGATCACGACTTTTGTGTTAAGTCAATGGAAAAGCAATAGGCTACAAGATGCTAATTTCCGAGTATGAAAATGGCCATAACATTTTTAATACTGAAGATATGAAAGTGAATTAGGTGTCAAATTAATACTTCTTTTTATGCTTTATGGGATAAATTGCAGACTTGATTTTTAAAATCTCAAAATTTTGTAACATTGCTACTGCATGGGAAATGAAATTCCTTGTATGTTGCAAAACATAGTTGGCCTCACAAGCACGGCAGAACAAAACACAGTATGTCTTCACGAAAGCATTATTATCTTCAAAGAAGTTTGCATTACATCAATCGATTGATTCAAAATTTACCGGACTTCAATGTTGTATGACTTTAGACTGCAGAGATACAGTGCAGAAACAGGCCCTTCGCCCCACCGAGTCCATGCCGACCAGCGATCTCCACACACTAACACTATCCTACATACACGAGGGACAACTTACAAAAAAATTCTACCAAAACCAATTTACCTACAAACCCGTACGTCTTTGGAATGTGGGAGGAAACCGGAGCGCCCGGAGAAAACCCACGCAGGTCACAGGTAGAAGGTACAAACTTCTCCAGACAGCACCTATAGTCAGGATCGAACCTGTGTCTCTGGCGCTGTGAAACTCGTCTCACGGTGCGAGTTGGCCCATGAGTGACCCCGAGTTTTCACTCGTGGTGATCACGTACAATCAACGTAGCAGGAACGTCGGAACTCGCGCGAGCAACTTATCGACTCGTGGCGCTAACGGCAGGTATCCGTGAAACTTGTTAACTCGTGAAAAAATCAAACATGTTTGATGTTTTCCACGAGTCAAATTTACTGTTCAAGTTAAAAATGGAAACATTTAAACTTGTTGTAATAACGTAGTGGCCCGTGCGTTTACCTTAGTGACTCGTGAGTCTACCGTGGGCACACTTTAACTCAGCGGGCAGGCAGCATCTCTGGAGAGAAGGAATGGGTGACGGGATGACGTTTCCAAATTTCTGCTGCGTCTTTGTGCTCCATCTCAGATGGTAAAGCTGCAACTCTAAACTGACATATGACAATCTTAACTCTTCACATTTTACAGGATTGGATGTGAAATCAGTGATATTCTCGGCCATTCTCCGTCACATATTGAGAGAGGGACGGGGAGCGGGGAACCATGGTGGATGTCTACAGGGTGTAAACTCCAGGGCACTGCCCCACACACTGACCCTTGACTGAAGCCCAGGAACTGCTCAGAACAGACAAGTTGGTTCTGTGCTGTTTGACTCTGTAATTCTATTTTACTTCGGAGTCACGTGCATGATCGGCATTACGTCGACGCTGTCGGTAGGCAAAGAGCTGCAGAGCGCAGCTCCACCAGCGGTAAGGAACAGGCCCGCAGGTAAGTGCATTGAATTATTTACAGGGCGTGTTTCAAACTCCGTGGTGCTGGCGTGCAGAGCCAGCAGGAGTTGAAAGGAAAAGTGGAAATACTCCGGAGGAAAAACGGAGGTTAAAATGCGTCCCGGGTAGAAGCTCAGCGATCGGGATGGCATATTAGTGCGGAGCCGGTTCCGATACCGGTGGCCGTTAAGATTAACTGTAGGGAGCCTTTAGTCACTCCACAAACTAAAGCCACGGGAAGAATCTTCAGTGGGAAGGAAAATAAAGAAGTCTGAGAGGCCGTGGTTTTAAATGGTTTTAAATGATTTTAATAAAGAAAGGCCTCCAGACAAGAAAGCCTTATAAATTAAATGGAGAAATACTCCAGATTATTTTCAACCAAGGGTCTAAAAAACCCAGAATATTCCCAGGCAGGCCCTGAGGGGTTTCCATATACAAGTATATGGTGCTTTTACCACTGTGGGAATATGAACCTCGGATTGGGCTGGAGGTAGTCTCCTTGAGCAAGTCTCAGGAGTACCAGGGCAGTAAAGAAACTGACCCTAAAAGTGGTGTTTTGGTCGTGTACCCACCACAGCACAAGTATAAATCCAGGTATACTTAATGGATACAAAGTACGATACCTGAAGGAAGCGGTGAGGCCATGGAAGGTAACCATGGTGGCCAACATCAATTGGTTTCTCACCAGCTTCAGGAGGCTGTTATGGTTGAAACAGCAGATTTATATGAAAACACTTGTGCTTTACTAGGGTGCCAACGGTGAATCCGATTAAGGCACCCATGTCTTCAATAGTGCGGAGGCACAGGGAATACGATTCCAAAGAATTTCAAGTTTGCGGGTGGCATCACTGCTTATGGGAAGCAAGTGAAAGATTGTGCAATGACCAAAATTAAAAAAGGATAAGTGGCATTGTTTATAGCTCATATGTTGAGCTCAATGGTATGAGAGAAAAATTGCCATTCGGACCATTTTGCACTTTAGATTTGCAGGTCAATAAAGTTCAAGCTATGTTGAAAATCTTGGTTATTACGGAGTGAACCTGCCTAAAACAAATCAAAGTCATTGATAAAGAGGCAAAGATATCAGCCTCATAAAACTTTTGCAAAATTGGTGGTCCAATGTGAAGGGGATTTGATATATGGATCAAACAGAGGCAGGAGTAGGGTGAGGAAGTATTTTTATCCAGCACAGCCTTACGTTAACCCATATTGTTGGGGAAAGAAGGCCATCACATGCATTTCGAGAGGAACAAAAACTTTATTCTATCACAGAGGAAGCTTTTGATGAACCTCCGATTGGCGGTAGATTACAGGTGTGTTATGATAAATGATATTGCATAACAGCTGAACGGTTTATATTAGATACTGTGTAAGGATCTACAATAAAATTTGTAGAAGGAGTTGATCCACCTGTACAGAATTAACCTAATCCTAGTTATGTTTCTGCACCTGAAAAATCTCAAATAAAGAAAAGGTACAAAATTATTTAGGGGAAGTGTAATGGGGGAAAAACAAGAGTAAGCATCCACAACAATTTGTATCAAATAATTTCCCCAGGCAGAAGAAAAATGGTGGATGAAGAGTCATTCTAGACATCACACACTTTAATACATTTGTCCAGTATAAAACATTCAAAATGGACACCTTCAACACTGCAAGGCAGTTGTTATCAACGTTGTAATTGGTTACTATAGACGTCAAGGATGCGTATGATTCAGTACCAATGTATCATCATGTTCACAGGTAATTGAACATTAATTAGATGGGTCAGCTATGGCAATTTAAGGCATTATCTAATGGATTAAGCTCAGCTTCTAGGCTGTTGATAAACATTGTCAGTGGTATGGATTACCTGACATTGATCTGTTTGCGTCTAGATTACATCACTAATTGCCCAAATACGTCTCATGGGAACCCAACGCAGGAGCAGTAGCTGTGGATGCATTCTCGCTACATTGGGGGGGAAATATGTTCTTTTATGTTCCCCATTCTGTCTGATTAGGCAATGTCTGATGAAAATATAGCAAGACTCTGCCACGGGCGGTTTGGTGGCGCAAATCGGACACAGTCATGGTTCTCATTGATGTTTACAATAATAATTGAACCATTTATGACGATTCCTAGCTGCAGTAATTGTTGCAAAATTCATCCACGGCATGATCATATGAATTTGTTAATCTGCAGGTTCTGACCAGACCATTACAAGAGCTTGGATAGGACCATGAATGTTATAACTGCAGCTTGGGAAAATTAGCATAAAAAAAAATATTTTGTTTATATAAAGAAATTGGAAGTCTTTGGTAGACAGTCAAAGATATTTTATCATACTGCTAACATATCAGATATATTGGAGTTCCTTGCTGGATTGCATATTGTGATCAGTACCTAAGCGATAGGGCCATTAATAGGGCTCATAGTGCTTTATCGTCCTATTTAGGACAAATTGCTGACCATGAATCTAGTGGGTCTCATCCGTTAATATCCCTATTGGCAAAGGAATATATATTTAAATCTGCCCAAAGTAAAAATACAGAAGTGCATACGACACTCTGGCTCAATCAACACAGTAGTGAGTAAATAAAACATCTTATAAACATTTCTTTAGTTTATATAATAAGTCTTTTCATTATAAAAGAATGAAAGTAATAACCCTTCTATCATAGGGGAAGATTTATAACCAAAGATATAAATTGATAATATAAAACAAAGCACATCAAAGAGAACCCAACACTGTGTGTCCATCCCTGACACCGTCAGAACTGGTTTCTTGTAAACTTTGAAAAGTTTCTTTTACATCATCCTACGTCCTCTAATTTTTTGATCGAGTGGCACATCCTGTGCCTTTGCCATGGATGTACGTACCTCCCTGGTGGAGTGATTTTTAACATCTCAATGTCTACTCCTGCTGAGTCCCAAAACCTGTTTTAACTGTGTTGATTGAGCCAGAGTGTCGTATGGAATGAATATACGACATAAAAAACACAGAGCTACAAAATCTTCACGTAGTCACCCACGTGACTCCGAAGTAAAATAGTAAGATTAAACGAGAACTTACCAAGTTTGAAGTTTGATCGTTATTTTATGAGGAGGAACGATGAGGGATTACGTGCCCTCCACTCCCAACCCTCATAAAATAAATGATCATCTGGTAGTTCTAGTCTATGTTGAGCCTTACTATCTTACTCCAGCTATTGGTTCTGTGTTTTTCATGCCGCTGCTTTGAAGTATGCCGATCATGCGCCAGGCGGGGCTTCTTCACGTAATCCCTCATCGTTCCTCCTTATAAAATAAAGGAGGAACTTCAAACTTGGTAAGTTCTCGTTTAATCTTACTATTATCAGGCAATGACCATCTCTAACAAAAGATATTGGTAACACTTTTCGAAGAACATTCACTGACAGTCCCGGGTCCAATGATATGGGCTCCACCACGGTTGCGAGTCTCTCCCTGCTGCAGCCTTCTTCCACCTCCTCAGCCGCCGGCCAAACACCATCCTCGGCCAGTTCTACTGAGGTCATCTTCTTGGGCCGCGCTTTGTCAAGAACCTCCCCCTCCACCTTCCTGCCATGAGGCCAGCTTACTGGATCTAAGGCACACGCATATGTCTCCACTATAAGGTGGCGATCCTCAGAGACGTCCCAGCCTCACAAACAACTCAACACAATTAATAATGTAACGCAGCCTGGGGCAAGATGGTTTGCCTATGATTTAAATTTTAAACGTCACCCATTCCTTCTCTCCAGAGATGCTGCCTGCCCGCTGAGTGACCACACTGAGGGAATTCCCACGTATATGAAGCAGAGAGAAACGTGTTAGAAACGGCTCTGCCCCGACTTTTGAGAATGGATTCGGTGGTTTGTACCCACTCCCCCTCCCTGCTCACCCACCCACCAAGCCAGCCAGCCGGACCCCTCCTCGTTACAGCGGCGGAAGCGACATTTCCAAGAGAATGGGGCAGAGAGCTGGGGCAGCGCTGGGATGGGAGCAGGGCAGATGAGGCGCACCAAAGGAACAAACAAGTTGATGGCTGCAAGGGGCAGGCGGCAGAGGTCTGAGGTTTTAAGTTCTGAAATTGAATACCTTTCAATACTGAATCAGAATATACTTACTGTATGAGATGCTGTCCAGCTCCTCTATTTGATACTTAAAACAGGCTTTCATTCACGGTTGGCTCAAGAGTAACCCGGGAGAGGAACTTGGTAACTTGGGAGAGGAACTTGGTAACTCGGGAGAGGAACTTGGAACATCGCAGAAATTAGAAGTAAACGGCAAACTTAGTCATACCCGTGGGAACTCGGTTAAACTCTTGTTCATAAACTTGGAGTCTCGTACACAACCACGAGTCTTTCACTCGGGGTACCTGGTGGGTCAACTCACACCGTGAGACAGGCCCATCAGGCAGCAACTCTACCGCTGCATCACTGGTTACCACTGACAAATTTTAGTACATTAATTGGTTGATTTTGGACCTTAATGTTAGACGTTTGCACAGAATATTGTCCTCTTTATCCTTTATCTGTAATGTGTTCAGCTTGGTTGTAGTCATGTAGTCTTTTCTCTGACTGTATAGCATGTAAACAAAAGCTTTTTACTGTACCTCTGCACACGTGACAATAAGTACTTGTGCTATAACAGCAGGATAAACGCTCAACCAAGACAACCAAGTCGAATGACAAAGTAGTATTGAAACTATCTAAATACATTTATGCTAGAGAATGGGTCAACTGGGCTTATATTCACTAGAATTTGGAAAGATGAGAGGGGATCTTAAAGAAACATATACAAGTCTTAAGGGATTGGACAGGCTGGATGCAGGAAACATGTTCCCGATGTTGGGGGAGTCCAGAACCAGGGGTCACAGTTTAAGAATAAGGGATAGGCCGTTGAGGACCTGAGATGAGGAAAAACATTTGCACCCAGAAAGTTGTGAATCTGTGGACTTCTGGTGGCGCTATGGAGGGCTAGAGGTTAACGCCAGCCAGCTCCTCGTAAAAAACGGGGAAAAAAAAAATCGGGGATTAACGAACCTACCTGCTGCCTGCTGTCTCTGCACCGATTGCTGTGAGTGAGGTCATCAGGCACGCGACTTGTTATTGCTACACAGCGCAGCCCACCCGAAAAATCGAAAAATCGTACCAGGCAGAGACCAGGGGAAGGCCTGACTGAAGCCTCGGACTCAGGTAGGACGTTATCCCAAGAAGATGTGATGAAAAAAACGGCGAAAAAAACGGAAAGTGAAGAACTTAAAACTTTTATAGCACGCGAAATTGCCGGTTTAAAGGAAGAAATAAACCAGATGAATGCTGAAATGAAAGATTTGAAACTTAAATTTGAAAATTAATACCAACATTAATACTAAGACTAAGAAAATATCGGATGATTTGAAGAAAGAAATCGCAGAAATGGTGATTGAATTGTCAAAGGAGACAAATGATAAGATTAAAAATGTGAAAAATTGATTTTGAAGAAAGGCTGAATCCTGTGGAGAAGGCACTGGACCAACAGACGGTTGGCATAAAAAAACCTTGAAGAACTAGACGATACAAGTGCTCGGACTACAGCAAAGCTTATCACAGGAAAATGGACGTCTAACGGATTTATTGACCAAAATAACCGAGAAATGTACTGAACTAGAAGGTCGCCAGAGAAGACAAAACCTAAGAATTGCGGGGTTATTCCTGAAGGGGGAGAGAAAGATAAAGATCCCCGAGAATTTACTGCGAATTTACTGCAAAATGTTTTTATCTCTGGAACAAAAGCCTTTGCTAGCCCGAGCACACAGAGTGATGAGACGTCAGACAAGACCAAATGCTCCCCCAAGACAAATGATAATAAAAGTACAATACGACCACGTCTTGGAGGAGATAATGCAAAAAACATCGAGAAACAGAAACCTTACATTTGAAGGACACAAGATCAGCATCGAGATTATCCAGCAGAAGTCTCCAGGAAACGAAAAGCATTTAAATGAGACTAAAAGTCTCCTGAGGGGGGTGGAAAACTTGAAATATGGCCTGAATTACCCAGCTACTCTAAGAGTCACTTTCAACAAGAAGGAATATTTCTTCTCCAAACCCTGTGGGAAGCGCTGGACTTTGCCCGGAAGATTAAGACTTGAGAAGGGCCTCAACATTGAATACACTGACTTTGCAGTACTTTGCAGGACTGGATGGAATTGGATAGTACTGATGGAAGCTGGAGAAAGATGTGGATCGGAAACCCTCCCATGGATACTAATAATTAGTATAACTACACTACTAATACAAATAACTAATAAATACTAAAATTATACCGTGGTATTTTCACTAATCAGAGTTAATTATTATGACACTAACTACACTACTAATATAATAACTAATAAATGTTAAAATTATACCGTGGTATTTTTACAAATCAGAATTAATCATTATTATTAATGACTAATGTTTACTTATATTGGAATGATTAGAGTTAAATATAGAGTCTGACTTCATTTGTCCTCTTTGGAAACCTTTCTTTTTGTACTAGTAATTTTCATTTTTTTATTTTTTTATTTTCCCTTTCTTTTCGTATGTTTTTTTTTATAATTAGATTTTCAAATAAGTTTTAAATATATGTATTCTCACGTTTTCGACTATTATAACCCGAATATTTTAAATTTAATATCCCCGGTAAAATACCATTATGGAATAATTATTCCAAAAAAACAGGGAGCTGGTTAAGTTAGCAACATCAACTACGGAAGTCGGTAGATGGTTAGCCATGCTAGTATGGCTAGCACTAACTACACCAATACTAGATGTAGTTTTTTCCTTCTTTGTGCACAATACTAATTTCTTAATCTATCCTCTCTTCTTTAATATTATAAACTATTATTGTTATTTTCAGTTTGAATGAGTTATATATTGGATCAAATGAGATATACACGTGAGAGACACTCAAGGGACTTAAAATTCGTCTATTCGGAGTTCGGGTGTAAGGTCGGGTCTGTCGAACTGAACCATTGGCTCTATTACAGACCCCCATAGACAAAAGATGCAAGACTTAAAAATGAATACGGGGAATGAAGGAATAACGTTTTGCAGTTGGAATGTTAAAGGTATTAATGAACCAATCAAGAGAGGTAAAGTATTAGCACATTTAAAAGCTGATATGATTTTCATTCAAGAAACTCATTTAAAAAAAAGATGCTGAGCATAGGCTGAAACTAAATGGATAGATAAAACGTATCATTCTTCTTTTACACACAAATCAAGAGGTGTAGCAATATTATTTTGTAAAGGCACTTTATTCAAACATACATCAACTATAACTGATAATGATGGGAGATACATTATTGTAATAGGAGAATTAAATGCACAAAAGATGATTTTTGTTAATGTATATGGACCAAATTTTGATAGTCCATTGTTTTTCAAGAAAATATTTAATAACATTCCGGAAATAACACAACATAACTTAATAATTGGAGGAGATTTAAATTGTACATTAGATTCTTATTTAGACAGCTCCACAAGACAAAGGAAAATTAAATCCCATTCCAGTGACTTATTAAATGCATATATGGAAACTACTAATATTAAAGATGTTTGGAGAGTAGAAAATCCAACTGGACAAGAATATTCATTTTATTCACCTGTACATAAAACTTACTCAAGAATAGATTATTTTTGGTTGATGCCAAACTTATCTCACTTACTTATAATTCAAAATACCATAATATTGTAATCTCAGATCACGCACCTTTAACATTTCAGATTAAAACAAATGGTAAAATGGAAAAACGGGGACAATGGAGATTTAATCCACAAATTTTAAAAAACAAAACAACTCAGGAATATATTACAGAACAGATCAAGATTTTCTTTGAAATAAATGATAAACCGGAAATATCTTCTTACTTATTATGGGAAATGTTTAAAGCATATGTCCGTGGAATTATGATTTCTTCTCAAGCATTTTATAATAAAAAGAACCGGAGGGATCAAGAACTGGAAAAAGAGATTAAACAACTAGATACAGAGAATCAGCTAATCCATCCATAACAATACATAATAAAATCGCAGCACTGAAATATAAATTAAATTAAATATATTCAGATCAAGTTGTAAAACTCTACCAATACACTAAACAATTACAGTTTGAATTTGGAGATAAACCTCAAAAATTATTGGCTCGCCAATTAAGGAAGATGGAGGGAGAAAAAATAATCCATAGGATTAAATCACATAATGGCGAACCCTTAGTACAACCTAAAGATATTAATGAGAGATTTTTGCAATATTATAAAAAATGACAGAAAACAGGATAGGAATAGAAGCATTTTTAAAAAAATGTAATCTGAATGGGTTGGACTCACAAAATAGAGAATCATTAAATGCTGAAATTTCAGTAAAAGAAATCGAAGAATCTATCAGATCATTAAAAAATGTAAAACACCGGGACCAGATGGTATGGCTCGGAATTTTATAAAACATTTTATGATCTGATTGCACCACGCTTGAAGACACTCTATGAATATATTCATACTCAGCAGAAACTACCAGAAACGTTAAATGAATCTATTATAACACTTATACCTAAAATAGACAAAGATCTGGATGACCCAGGATCATTTAGAGCTATAGCTCTTTTAAATACTGATCAAAAGATATTAACTAAAATATTAGCACAAAGGCTAAGTACAGTTATTAATGAATTAATTCATCCCAATCAAACAAGAATTATACCAAAACGATATTCCTCATATAACCCGAGACATTTATTCAATATTATATACTCGAAAAGAGGTATTAATAAAGATCTAGTAGTTATTTCGTTAGATGCGGAGAAAGCCTTCGACCAGGTGGAATGGTCTTACTTGTTTTCGGTTATGGAAACTTTTAAATTGGGAGAGAAGTTTATTACTTGGGTCAAATTATTATACACTAATCCAACAGCCAGAATAATAACAAATCAAACGCTATCAACTAAATTCAATCTATCTCGAGGCTGTAGACAAGGTTGCCCTTTATCCCCACTACTATTTGCACTTGCAATAGAACAATTAGCTCAACGTGTGAGATCACACACTGAAATATATGGGTACGATACCAGAGATTACTGAGAATAAAATCTCCTTATATGCGGATGTTGTGTTACTTTTTATATTACAAAACGGAAATTAGTATCCAAAATTTATTAAAATTTAATAACTGATTTGGATCTTTTTCAGGATATAGTATTAATTGGAATAAAAGTAAAACTCATGCCTATTTGGTAAATAACTTACATATATTACAAACAATTTCCTTTTAGATAACAAACGAAAAAATTATATATCTTGGAATTTATGTAACAAAAGATTTGATTCTTTATTTAAATCCAAACTTCCCACTCTTTTAAATAAATTAAATAAGACAACATTTATATTGAAAACTCTACCCATCTCAATGTTAGTAAATTAATGTAGTAAAATGATTTTTCTTCCGCAATTACTATATCTTTCCAATTGATTCCGATATATCTCCTAAAATTTCTTTTAGGAAGATGGACCTTTAGTTACCACTTTATCTGGATTATAAGAGCCATAGACTAAAATAAAAAACATTTATGTAAATCAAAAAATAAATGGGTGGTCTAGCACTACCAAACTTTATGTTTTTATTATTGGGCAGTTAATATTAAAAATATGAATTTTTGGTTAGTAGAGACAGGATAAACAACCCAATTTGGTTAAAAATGGAAAAGAAGAAATTGTTCGCCTTTGAAATTAGTTCGATAATATTTTGTCAATATTAATTTTAGGTAAGAAAACCTATAGCGAAAAACCCTATAATAGAAAGTGGGAATACGTATCTGGAAACAAATAAAGAAAACATTAAAATTGGAAATGTATACCACTTAGCCCTTACCATTGTAAATAATTTTACATTTAAACCCTCAATGAGGATAAAGTCTTTTTACAATGGAAAGATAAGGGAATTAAAAAGGACGAGAGATATCTACATCGAAATTCTTCCTCAAGAATTACAACAAATTTATGGATTAATTCAAAAGATTTTTTTAGATACTTCCAACTTAGAGATATGTAAAAAGCAAACACACAGAAATTAGAATAGGAGACAGAAATTTTAGATGAATGGTCTAAATAAACAATCCAACACAGAAACTGATATCATATATTCATAATATTTATGGAAATGATTTGTCCCATTGACAGAAAATATATCATGGGAAAAGAAATTAGGTCAAATTATTAGACCAGAAGTTAGGGATGAAAGTTTACAACACATACACACTGTTCGTTTTAAATGCTGACCATCATTTTATACAATTTAAAACTATTAACCTAGATACATTATTAAAAAACCCAAAACTACATAAACATTTTTTCAAATGTATCTGCCATATGTGTAAATGTCCAGCACTTAGAAGCCAACTTGACCAATCATTTACAATTGTGTAAAAATCACAAAATTTTGGATAGAAATAGGATAATTTCAAATGTTGTTAATATGAATCTGACTCCTGTACAAAGTTAATAATATTGGTATTATGGAAAACAGATCAATTAATAACAACGAATCAAAAGAATATTTATTGATTTAGTTTAATAATTGGGAAAAATTAATATTAAAAATTCTGGAAAGGTCCTACATCCCCCACATCAAAATTGTGGATTACAGGAATGTCGGAGACACTCCTCTGGAAAGATTGACGCTTGTCCTAAGGACAGTGTTGGATCTTTTCAGAGGACTATGGTCTCCATACATTGAATATCTAAAGGGTCAAAAGGCTCGGCGCGAGAGCCTGACTGTAACCTGAATATTGGAATAATGAAGAAAATCGTATACAAATCTTGGATATACTCCAACGATGGATAACTTTTATACTCCATTCACTTCTTATTTTTGATTTCTATCCTATGATTTTTATTTTCGCTACTTTTCTTACTTATAAAAAAAAAGTATAGAAATATAAATGTCTTTAAATGTTAGATAATAATATTACGAATGTATGTAAGAAGTATTTTCATTATATGCATTTACAATTATTAAAAAAATATTCATCAAAAAAAAAAAGAACGTTGTGAATCTGTGGACTCTGCCCCAGAAGGCAGTGGAGGCCAATTCACTGGATGTTGTCAAGAGAGAGTTAGATACAACCCCTAGGACTAACGGAATTCAAGGGATAATTGGGGAGAAGCAGGAAAGGTACTGATTTTGGATGATCAGCCATGATCACATTGAATGACGATGTTGGATCGAAGGGGTGAATGGCCGACTCCTGAATCTATTTTCTATATTTCTACGCTTTGGGACAATAACTAACTCCATATTCAGTAATATGCTATCTAACTGTAGATGCCAGGTATACTCAATGGGGGCTTTTCAAGTTGGGCACCTCCCTTCACTGATGGTCATGCAGTTAGTTCCATGACACCTCCGGAAGACTCAACAGTTAAGGGTCTTGACCCGAAACATCACCCATTCCTTCTCTCCAGAGATGCTGCCTGACCTGCTGAGTTACTCCAGCTTTATGTGTCCATCAACAGCGCCGGAGATGGGAGCCTTGCCATGCGGCAGCAGAAGCCTCGGTGGCCGCAGCCGGAGCCTCGGCATAGGCCCGGAGGTGAGGCCTCAGGAATTCTATGAGGATATGCTGTAAAAGCGACACAGGTTTTCGATCCTGGAGCTCAGGTCTGTCTGTGTGGTGTGTGCACGTTTCCCGGTGGCCCAAAGAGTGACATAAAACGTCGAACTGTACAAGCACTGGATCAGATGATGCCAAGATCCAACTCTTTTGGCCGCACATAATTTCCATTCACGCCATATTCCATGCGCCTATCCAAAAGTCACGTAAACATCACTAAGGTATCCTGCCTCATGGCCGTCCTTTGGGGGGGGGGTGCGTTGGGTGGCGATCGCACCCCCTTTTTTCCCCTGAGTAAAATAAATCCCGAGGAAAAAAACATTTGGAGCCGAAATTCCTGGTTCGGCCCGCGGGTTGTGTTGAAAAAATTATTGCGACCAAAGACGGCCCAAATCGACGGCGTCTCCCGAGCGTGTCTCAGTGGCGGGATCAGAACCCCCGCCATTCAAATGCATCGCCCGACGCCGCGGGCCTAGTATGGGTGAGTGAGACCGTGAAACGTTGCGTTCCAGGGACGGGAATCGGTTTGTTCTATATCAGGGGTTGTTAAAGTACCCGCGAGGGTCCCAATCCGACCCACGGGAGGGTTTGGAGAAAAATAGTAGTTCCCGCTTCTGTACGGGGAGAGGGGGGGGGGAGGGAGAGAGGGAGGGGGGGAGGGAGGGCGTTGCGTCCTGGCCCGCCCGGTCCATCGGCTTTTCATCCGCGGCCGTCGGTGCGGTCCCAGTCAGCTGCCGGCCGGTCGGTTCCGGGGAGACCATTCCCCGTTCGCTGGCGGGACATGGGAACGGTGCTCTGCACTCAGTCCTGGCAACGGCCGTGGACCGCGCTCTCGCTTGCATAACCCCCCCCCCCCCCACCCCGGCCCAAGCCCTGCGACCCAGCGATCTCCCGCACACTAGCCCACACATGCAAGGGTTAATTTATACAAACCTGTGCGCCTTGTGCAGCGCGGGAGGAATCCCTAATCGAGGTTGATAGGCCCCTTGTATAAGTATACAATTGTCCCCTAGTCGTGTGCGGGGGACCGCTTAGTCGGTGCGGACTAGGTGGGACCGAAGGGCACTGTAAACCTGAACTAAATGTGACACAGGCCCCAGGGGTTGGTCCTCAACCCCCAATTCCTCCCCCCATGAGAACTAAAACATGTTGCCACGAGTTGCCAGACGGCAGAGCTCTCTCCAGTGGTCACTGCAAACCCCCCCAGAGGCTGTGGGCCTTTTCAAAACTGGGTACAGGCTATGTGGTCAATGTACAGTGCCATCCACCTAGTCCCTGGCCACGATGTAAATTCCCACCACCCATTTTGAAGCAAGTGGGGATGTTTGTTTCCAAAAGTCTGCATTTTATCCCATAGCCTATGTTTACGATAACAGATTATGTGGGCCTTTGTGCAGTCTATTAGTATGGATCTTAGCTGTCACAGGCTGGGTCCACAAAGGGGGGTGTCGGAATGTGGGGGGGGGGGGGGGGGTGGGGGTGGAGAATCGGAAAGACAGCCATGCAACGGCGATAACCGCTTTCAAAACAAACCCACCTGCACGCCGAGACTGGGAGGAGGGAGGGAGTAAAGAAGGGGGAGGCCCCTTCCGCTGTCTGAAACACCTGCACCGCTCGGCCCCGCACCTTCCTGTTGGCTGGCGGAGGAGGGGAGACGGTGGCAAGGAGAACCCAACTACCTCCCCCTTTGGCGGTGGACAGGGATGGCCAAGGCTGCGGGGCAACGATGACATCCCACCAATCTTACCCCCACAACATCAATTTGACATCAGCCCTCCCAAGCTGAGTGAGGTAAAAGAGGTAGTGATGAAGGCAAGAACGGCCTCTGCCCCAGGCCCTAATGGTTTCCGTTTTGTGTCTATCAAAACTGCCCCAGATATGCTGGAAATCCTCTGGAGGAACATGAGGGTTGCGTGGGAAAAGGAAGTTATCCCCAAAGCCTGGCGAAGAGCAGGGGGAGTCCTGAGTCCCAAAAGAAAAAAATTCTCCACCACCGAACAAGTTTTTGGCAAAATAACTCCATCTTAACATAGAGGGCAAGATCTTTTTCAGTGTGGTGCAAAACGACTTACAAAGTATCTGAAACAAAACCATTTCATTGATACGTCAATCCAAAAGGCTGGCATAGAAGACTTCTCGGGATGCCTTGAACATACCAGCGTCATATGGCATCAAATCCAGACTGCTAAGAAAGAAAGAGTTAGGTCTTTATTCTTTGGAGCGCAGAAGGTTAAGGGGGGACTTGATTGAGGTCTTTAAAATGATGAAAGGGATAGACAGAGTTGACGTGGATAAGTTTTTCCCATTGAGGGTAGGGAAGATTCAAACAAGAGGGCATGACATGAGAATGAAGGGACAGAAGTTTTAGGGGTAACGTGAGGGGAACTTCTTACTCAGAGGGTGGGGCTGTGGGGGGAATTGAGCTTCCAGCAGAAATGGGGGAGGCAGGATCGATTTTAAAACATTTAAAAGTAAATGGATAGGTAATGGAGGGGTATGGTCCGTGCAGGTAGATGGGACGAGGGGAAAACAAATGTCGGCACGGACTGAAGGGCAGAGAGGGCCTGTTTTCCCATGCTGTAATTGTTATAGTTATGGTTAATCGCATCGTAGATCCTCGACCTGGCGATGCCTATGATCAGTTCCTCATTCCGCTACTGTTGGACTGCTTTTGAATTCTTTCAGGGCCGGCAATAAAAACAAATCTGATAAAAAACTACTTCCAGGATCTGCAATTTTGTCTCACAACATCAGACTTTAACCACAGCGTGGCCAACCCCCCCACTGGAAAAGTAGCATCATGGCGGGTGCACCATCTCCCCATGACCTTCACATGGCAATGGAGCTCATTATCAGAGCTTCAAAAGGGGGTTTGTGGGAGGTAAGAACGGTTACAGTGTGGTCAGCGATTGCCACCGGTACGAGCCTATATGGACGATATAACAACACTAACAACTATCCCCTGCACCAAGAGACTTCTGGAAAAACTTCATCAAAACGGAATACCTGTTCCAACTGTTTCAGAAATGCCAGTGAAGAGTTTGGGCTGATGGTATGATGCAAAGCTCAAGGACACCGAGCAATTTGAACAACTGAAAAGGGATACCATCATGCACATAGCTCGCATCGACAAGACCTCGCTACCAGGAAAACTCAAGCTGTGGAGCTTCCAATTTGGCATACTACCAAGAATCATGTGGCGTTTAACTGTATGAAATCCCCATAAACAAAGTGGAAAAGCTGGAAAGAATGATCAGCACACATGTGAAACAGTGGCTTGGACTTCCACGATGCTTAAGTGCTGTCGGAACTGTATGGGAGTGGCTAATTGGGAATTACCATTACAGGACTTGTGGAAGAGTTTCAAATGCACTAAAAGCAAGGTTGGTCATGACCCTCACTGAAGCCTGAAGATACTGTTATTCGAACAGCGGCCCCCCGTGTGGCAACGGGGAGGAAGTGGACCCCATCTGAAGCCATTCAGAGTGCTAAGTCTGCTCTTTATTTCCGGGATATGGTTGGCCAAGTCCAACACGGAGAAGCCGGGCTCGGGCTCGTCCCAAAAGCTCCTCAATGGCACAAGGCAACATCAGTGCAGAAAAGACGGCTCGTGGTGGAGGAGGTGAGAAGAAGACGGGAGGAGGCAGAGCGACATGCCAGGCCGTTCTCAATGGCCAAGCAAGGCCAATGGACCTAACTGGGAGAGCTTGGAAAAGAGGAAACTCCAGCTGGCGTGAAAATCTGGCAAATGGAAGGATCTCGACTAAGTTTTTGTCATCCCAGAGCCACTTATGATGTTACAACTACGCATCACCGCAGAACCTGAAGTGGTTCGGAGAAGACCCCACTGACCTCCCTTTGCCAAGCACCTGGATCACTAAGGCTAAGGCACGTTTTAACAGGATGCACTATGAGCCTCGGCCAAGGGCGTTACACTTGGAGGCATAACCAAGCTCTCAGACAGCTGTCATCAATCCTTGAACAGAGGGTGAACGATCACAAATGCTTCCCCACCAACATCGGCATGGAAATGTCCCTTCACAAACATTTGTACCCAGGCAGGCCAACCTCCAGAGCACCAGATAACATCAATGGATGCCAGCATTCTGCAGCCTGCTCGGGATTGGAAAATGGAGTGGACTTAGAAAAAAGGCTTGTGTTTTCCCCCAGACATTGTGGTTACAACACTCCGGCCAGACATGGTCCTGTGGTCCACAACAGCCAAGTTGGCATATGTTGTGGAATTGACAGTTCCATGGGCATGATAGTGTTGAAGAAGCTTATGAGAGAGGAAAAAAATCCAAGTACTCTGAACTGGCAACTGTAGCTTCCCAGAATGGCTGGAAGACCAAGATTTTCCTGTCGAAGTGGGATGCAGGGGATTTGTTGCTAATCTATGACCAGGCTATTAAAGAAAATGGGGGTGAGGGGTCGCTGCCTCCAACAAGCAATCAAATCATTATCAAATTCTGCAGAAAAAAGCAGCAATTGGATCTGGATCAAAAGGAGAGACAACAATTGGGCTGCAAGATGAATACAGGAGGGTATGGAATTGAGGGGGGTGTAACTGGGACGCCAGGTATCACCGTTGAGCCCTCTGGAGATGTTGTGGGCTTATCAATGAAACGTCAAAGAAGGAGGGTGACTGAAGACCCCAATGACGTACCTACCCTACCTTTCACCACTCCAATCCCACTGCAAATAGAAAGAGCGCCGACTTATTACAGGGATTGAAACAACAAGTCCTATTAGCTCTACTAAGGTTATGTTATGCTGCACCATATGCTTGTAAGAAGTCGATAAAAGGAGACCAAATCTTTAAGAATTGGTCTACTTTGCCTAGTAGGAGGAATCTCATTTCTTCAAGATGTAGCGTTTCCGACATATTTGAAATCCACATTTTGAATGTTGGCGTAGATGCGTTTTTCCAAAATTTAAGTATACGTTTTTTTTGCTGTCATTAAGCCATAATTAAAGAGAGCTTCTTGGAACATAGTTAATTTACGTCCCTCTTCCATTGATCCGAAAATAATCAGTTCTGTATTGGAGTTCCATTTTGTGTTGAATAGTTTTGTAAAAGTTCCGATGATTTAATTCTAAAATTTATGAAGTTTTGTACAGGAGACAAAGGATTGTGCTATAGTGGCATTTTGAGTTAGACATTAGCCACAAATGGGGGAAACATTTGGAAGTATTTTATTCAACCTGGTTTTTGAGTAATATAATCTATGTAAGATTTTAAATTGAATTAAGTTATACCTTACATTAATCAAACATTTATGTACATAAGATAGGTTTTTTTCCCCATCTGTCTTTCGGAATTTTTATCAATAACTCTTGTTCCCAGTCCCTTCTAATTGCCTCTGTTGTTGGTATTTCTATATTTAAAATTATATTACAGGTGGAGTTCCTAGGACTCCACCTGTCAGATGACCTGACGTCCACGACCAACACCACAGCACTGGTCAAGAGAGCCCAGCAGCGACTACACCCTCTCCGAAGACTACGGAAAGCAGGTCTCCCCACTGCCCACCTACGAACATTTTATAAGGGGACAGTCGAGAGCACATTAACCTATGGCATCACCTCCTGGTTCGGGAGCTGCAAGGCGTACGAACGGCACCAACTGGACAGGATTGTGAAGACCGCCAGCAGGATTATTGGTGCTCCGCTCCCTTTATTGCTGGACATATACAGGAAGAGATGTATTAGCAGAGCCATCTCCATCATCAAAGTCCCCTACCACCCATTGCATCACATATTCTCCATCCTGCCATCTGGGAAGAGGTACAGGAGCATCAGCTGCAAAACCAGCAGGATGCTCCTCAGCTTCTTCCCGTAGGCTATAAGACTGATAAACGGACTTTGCCCCCTGCCAAAGTATCGCACACCAAACACCAACCTGGACAAACTGAAGCAGAGCCATTGTCGTGCCACTGCCGATCGGAACTCGTGATATATGTACTTTTATTCTTTATTTCTATTTATTTTTTACCACACACTGAATGGACACTGGTTGAGAAACGCTTTTCCGTTTTCCTCTGGGTATGTAAGAACTCAGAAAAATGATAATAAAGATATACAATACAATAAATGATATTAAATTGCTTGATTCTGCCTTTCTGTTCATTCCTTCCTCTAATAAATCTGAGGTTAGAGTTTGATATCCTTGTATATATTTTTTCAAATAATCTGGAATTTGACGGTATTTGAACTATTGGTTACTTTTCAGATTACATTTTAGTTGTAGTTGTTGGACTGATAGCGGTTTTCCCATTTCATACATATCTCCAATCATTTTAATTCCTATTCTTTCCCAATGGATAAACGTTTTATCAATAATAGATGGTTTGAATGAGGGATTGTTAACTATTGGGGAAAGAAGCGATAAGTTTCTTAATTTTAAAGTTTAATTTATTTTTTTTGTTTCCAAATTTCTGTATTATGCTTGTGAATAATTGGATTCTTCTTATTATATTTATCTTGTTTTGTCAGTTACATCAATCGATGAAGAATCACTCCTATATTATAGGGGGAAATGGGAACAATCCTCTTTCTTCCATTCTTATCCAATCTACTTGTTGGGCAGAAGAACTGTCCAAAACAGTAAATTATATTTTTTATATTCTCGGCACAATAGTAGTACAACAAATTAGGGAGTGTCAGTCCCCCTAATCTTTTAGATTTACCAGATGTTTTCTTTAATTTATATGTGATTTGTTATGTCCATATGAAGTTTGTAATATCAGAGTCTAGTTTAAAAAAAAATAATTGGTAAATATATTGGTAATGATTGAAATAGGTACCTGTCTTTTGTGGTTAAAAAAGATCATTTTTGTATAGCATTTTATTCTGCCTATTAAGGACATCGGCTGTGTTTTCCAGAATTTAATCAATCCATTCAATTTAGTTAATAAAGGCATATAGTTTGTGTTAAGTAATGAGTTATATTTTCTAGTAATTTGGATACCCAAATACTTGAATTTTTCTGTTGCAATTCTAAAAGGGAATTTCAACAGATGTGTCGGCTCTTGAGGTTTTATCGTAATAATTTTGCTTTTGTTCCAGTTTATTCTATATCCTGAAAAAGAGCCAAATTCCTCTATTAAATTTAATATATTTGGTATGCTAATTTGCAAATTTGTAATATATAATATGTCGTCTGCATATAATTAAATTTTATTATTTGATTGTTTGGTATTATATCCATGAATATTCGGATGACTTCTTATAGTTTCTGCTAAAGGTCCTATCACAAGTGCAAATAGCAGGGGCGATAATGCACACCACTGTCTATTGCCCCTTGATAATTGGAATTTCGGGGATAATATATTATTAGTCAGTATTCTAGCCATTGGCTTATCATATAATGATTTTACCCATGAGATAAAATTATCTCCCATATTACATTTTTGCAATACTTTGAATAGGTATTGCCATTCTACTTGATCAAAAGCTTTTTCTGCATCCAGTGAAATAATTGCTAAGTCTTCCTCTTCAGTTTTATGTGAGTACATTATATTAAACAGCCGTCTCAAATTGTTGAATGGAGTATCTCCCCCCCCTTGGGTATAAACCCCGTTTGATCCGGATTTATTAATTTGCTAACATATTTACTCAATCTTCTCACTAGGGTCTTTGCTAATATTTTTTTAATCTGTATTTAGGAGTACTATGGCTCTATATGAGCCTGTGTCTTCTAGATCTTTATCCTTTTTAGGTATAAGTGTAATAGTTGACTCGGTTAGTGTTTCTGGTAATATATTTTCTTTAAAAGCATGTATATATAAATTTTGTAAGCGTGGTGAAATTATCTCGTAGAATCTTTCATAGAATTAATTACTAAAGCCATCTGGTCCTGCCGTTTTACCATTCTTCAATTAATTTATTGCTTCTTCTATTTCCTTAAGTGTAATCTGAGCTCCTAATTCCTCTTGTTCCAACGTAATAAGATTATAATTGTCTAAGGAGTTTGTAATTTTAGTATTGTTTGCAGAGGTTTTAGATGTATATAGATTTTGGTAAAATTGAGCAAATCTTTTATTAATGTCCTTAGGTAGCGTTAATAATTCACCTTTATCTGATTTAATTTTAGTAATTGTATTTTCCGTTTCCGTTTGTTCAGTTGGCGTGCTAAGAGTTTATGTGGTTTATCACCAAATTCGACGTTTTCTTGTTTTGTAATTTGAAATAATCTTATTATTCTTGCCGATAAAATTTTATTTAATTTGTATTTTAATATTGTTATCTTATTATGTTTATCTATGGTTGGTCCTTTGGCATTTTCTAGATCTAATTGTCTAATTTGTTGTTCTAACCGCAATTGTTCAGTGTTGTTCTTTTTACTTTGGAAAGCTTGATATTAAATTATAGTTCCTCTAATAAATGCCTTAAAAGTCTCCTATAATAAGGAGGGTGAAATACCTGGTGTATCATTTGTCTCAAAGAAGAATATCATCTGCTGTTTTAAATATGTACAGCCTTGTGAGCTTGTAAATATGTACAGCCTTTAAGATTTGGGCGTTAAATCTCCAGAACGATTTTTTATCAGACATTCATTCTAATTTAAAAAAAAGTTAACGGGGAGTGATCACTAATAATACTATTATGATATTTAGAGTTCTATGTATAGGGAATTAATTTAGTGTCCACTAAAACAAATAGTCAATACGTGAATACGTTTTATGTACCGTTGAATAAATTGAGTATTCCCTACCTACTGGATTAGCGATTCTCCATACATCTGTCATGTTTGTGTTTTTTATGTATGTATTAGGAGTTCACTAGTTTTAGATTTTATGTTAATTTTTTTTATTTTGCTGATTTATCCAGATATGGATCAAGAACACAATTGAAATCTCACCGATTGCCTTCTCAACCCCCCCCCCCGCCATCTATCCATCCCGCACTGATTCACCCACCTCCCCCCCCCCCCCCCCCCCACTGCGCTGGAAATGTCTTCGGAGCTAACATTGACAATGTTTGATCATGGAATGCAGTCAAATGTATTTTAATTCCCAATGTTATCATTTGTTTTAATCCATAAAGATGGATAAATTAATTGTGAACGTGAAACATTAAAACCGCAGTGTTCGATTGTCACTGCTACCGCTGACACGCTATTACAGAATTCATTTTAACGGCAAATCAATGCTCTTAATATGGAGTATCGGTACTGTAGTTATTTATTGAGCAACATTCACAAATATACGTTGGATTCCGGTCTGCCAACCAATTTTCTATCCATGTCAAAACTGCACCCCCAATACCATGTGCTCTAATTTTAGTCACCAGTCTCCCGTGTGGGACCTTATCAAAAGCTTTCTGAAAGTCTAGATAAACTACATCCACTGGCACTCCTTCATCCATTTTACTTGTCACATCCTCAAAAAATTCCAGAAGATTAGTCAAGCATGATTTCCCTTTCATAAATCCATGTTGACTTGGACTAATCCTTTTACTGCTATCCAAATGCCCCATTATTGCCTCTTTAATAATTGACTCCAGCATCTTTCCCACCACCGGTCAGGTTAACTAGTCTGTAATTCCCCGTTTTCTCTCTCGCTCCTTTCTTGAAAAGTGGGATAACATTAGATTCAGAACTGATCCTGAATCTATTGAACATTGGAAAATGGTCACCAATGTGTCCGCTATTTCTAGAGCCACCTCCCTGAGGACCCTGGGATGCAGACCATCAGGCCCAGGGGATTTATCATCCTTCAGTCCCATTAGCCTACCCAATACTATTTCTCGCCTAATGAAAATTTCTTTAAGTTCCTCTACCCCCTTAGATTCTCTGTCCTCCAGTACATCTGGGAGATTGTTTGAGTCCTCCTTAGTGAAGTACCTATTCAACACTTCTCCCATTTCCTTGTTGCCCATTATAATTTCATCCATGTCTGCCTTCAAGGGACCCACATTTGACTTTGCTACTCTTTTTCCCTTAACATATCTAAAGAAGCTTTTACTGTCCTTCTGTATATTCCTGGCCAGCCTCCCCTCGTACTTCATCTTTTCAGCCCGTATTGCCCGTTTTGTTTCCTTCTGTTGTCTTATGAAAGTTTCCCAATCCTCTGGCTTCCGGCTACTTTTTGCTGTGTTATACATGTTTTCTTTTAGTTTTATTCCATCCCTAACTTCTCTTGTCAGCCACGGTTGCCTCCTACTACCCTTACTTTCTTCCTTTTTGGAATGAAATGATCCTGCGTCTTCCGGATTATGCCCAGAAATTCCTGCCATTGCTGTTCCACCGGCATTCCTGCTAGGATCCCTTTCCAGTCTACTTTGGCCAGCTCCTCTCGCATGCCTTCAGTCCCCTTTGTTCAACTGCATCACTGCCACTTCCGATTTAACGTTCTCCTTCTCAAATTGCAGATTAAAATTAATCATATTATGATCACTATCTCCAGGCGGTTCCTTTACCTCGAGTTCTCTTATCATATATGGTTCATTGGACAACATTAAATCCAGAATTGCCTTTTCTCTGGTCGGCTGCATTACAAGCTGCTCTAAGAATCCATGTCGGAGGCATTCTACAAACTCTCTTTCTTGGGGTCCTGAACCAACCTGATTTTCCCAGTCTACCTGCATATTGAAATCCCCCATCACCACAGTGGCATTACCTTTGTTACATGCCAGTTTAACTCCTGCTGCAACTTACACCCTACATCCGGGCTACTATTGGGGGTCTGTAAATAACACCAATTAGTGTCTTCTTGCCTTTACAATTCCTCAACTCAATCCACAGTGATTCTACCTCGTCAGTCCCTATGTCTTCCCTCGCAAGGGACTGAATTCCATCCCTCACCAGCAGAGCTACCCCCCCTCCTCTGTCCTCCTGCCTGTCCTTTCTATAGGATGTATAACCCTGAATATTAAGTTCCCAGGCCCGATCCTCCTGCAACCACGTCTCAGTAATCCCCACAATGTCATATCTACCAACCTCTAACTGAGCCTCAAGCTGATCTACTTCTTATACTTCGCGCATTCATTTACAATACTTTTTATTCCTTACACATCTTACCTTTCACATCGATCCTTATTACACTTGGCCATACTCTCCTATCCCTTTGTGAGCTTCCTTTCACGTTAATTCTGGGGTCATTAACCATCCCTTTTCTTTCCCTTTAGCTCCGTCCTTGACTATCCCATTTGGCACCTCACCCCCCCTTATTCAGTTTAAAACCACCCGTGTAGCAGTGGCAAACCTGCTTGCCAGAATGCTGGACCCCCACCTGTTAAGATGCAATCCATCCCTTTTGGACAGTTCCCCCTTACTCCAAAACAGATCCCAGTGATCTAAGAATCTAAATCCCTGCCCCCTGCACCAGTTACTCAGCCACACATTCAGGTCTCGTATCTCCCTGTTCCTGCTCTCGCCAGCACGAGGAACTGGAAGCAAACCAGAGATAACAACCCTGGTGGTCCTGCTTTTCAGCATTTTTCCGAGTTCTCTAAAGTCACGCTGCAGAATATTCATCCCCTTCTTTCCGACATCGTTTGTGCCGACATGCACTACCACTTCCGGCTGTTCCCCCTCGCCCTTGACATCCTGGATCCTGGCACCAGGAAGGCAGCACACCATCCTCCAATCCCGTCTGTTGCCATAGAAACCCCTGTCCTTACCTCTCACAATGGAGTCTCCACCTGCAATGGCGTTGCCTGACGTTGGCCTCTTTGGTTTTGGCTCAACAGCCCTTTTTGCTTCGCAAGCCAGTCTGCCGCTCAGTGTGATAACATCTTCTGTCCCGACAGCTTCTAAGTGGGTGAACTTGTTCACAAGAGGAACAACACCCGGGGACCTTTGCATTCCAAGTTTCCCTCCCTTTCTCACCGTCACCACTTTCTCTCTTCCGGTACCTTAGGTGTAACAATCTCACTGTAGGACTTGCTGAGGAACGACTCAGTTTCTTGGACAAACCCGAGGTCATCCACTTGCTTCTCCAGATCCCCAACCCAATCCTTCAGGAGCTGTACCTGGATGCACTTCTCACATTTGTAGCAGCCAGAGGCACCAGCAGTGTCCTTGACCTCCCACATACTGCAAGCATCACACGGAATCAGCTTGCTTGACATCTCCTTCTTTAGTCTCTCCCTCTCCAGCATTTTGCATAGCCTCCTCTCCTCAGCCTCCTCGCCAACGACTCTCAAGACAAAGACACACTTTTCTCACAGGGCACTTCCCTCACAAGGGCACTTCCCTCACAAGGGCACTTCCATCACTACTGCGCCCAAAGAGCAGTCTTGCTTATATTGACTGATAAATTGCCTAATTTACCAATTTACAAACCAAATTCCTCAGTTTTCAACTGTTTTTCCCCTCTAACTCTCCTCCCACTCGGGCTAGAGCCAATCAGTGTTTTCTCCTGCTTCTCTTTGTTGCTGTTGCTTCCAAATCCACGAGAGCTCTGTGTAAAGTCTGCCTGTGCTTTGCCTCTCCTTTATATGATGTGCGCTGCGTGCACATTATTTCACATACAATTTTTGTAATCCTGTCATGCCACCCCCTTTTTGAAAAGTTTCGTACGGGCCTGCTGCCTTATATTGTTTACAGTGTACTGTGTTTACATATTGTGTTGTGCTGCTGCAAGTAAGAAGGTCATTGTTCTGTCTGGAACACATGACAACAAAACACTCTTGACTCTATTGATGCGGAAACTAGGATGGGGCAATGGGTTTAAACCAATGCTTTAAGTTTAGGTTTATTATTGCCACTTGTACCGAGCTACAGTGAAAAGCTTTTGTTTTGCACGCTATCCAAACAGATTAGATATAATTTACATCATTACAACCATTAAACTCAAGTACAATAGGTAGAGAAAAAGGGAAGATACAGAGTGCAGAATATAGTTCTCAGTGTTGTAGCGCATCAGTTCCAGAGACAAAGTCCAATGTCCACAATGGGGTAGAGGTGAATTGGACAGTACCCTAGCTTATGGAATGACAATTGAGAAGCCTGATAACAGGGGAAGAAGCTGTTCCTGAGTCTGGTGGTGCGCGCTTTCAAGCTTCTGTATCTTCTGCCAGACGGGAGCGCAGAGAAGAAGGAATGACCGGGGTGGGACAAGCCTTTGATTGTGTTGAAGATAGACAAAAAGTGCTGGAGCAACTCAGCGGGTCAGGCAGCATCTCCGGAGAAAAAGGATTGGTGACGTTTCGGGATCCTTCTTCAGATTTTGATTATGTTGACCGCTTTTTCCGAGGCAGTGTGAAGTGTAGATGGAGTCAATGGTGGAGAGTCTGGTCTGTGAGATGGACTAGCTACAGCAGGCTAGGACTATTCCTTGGAGTGCAGGAGGATGAGGGGTGATCTTTTCGTGGTGTACAAAATCATGAGAGGAACAGATCGGCGAGATGCATAGAGTCGTTTGCTCAGACTAGGGGAATCGAGAACCAGAGGACATAGGTTTAAAGTGAGGGGGAAAAGATTTAATAGAGATCTGAGGGGTCTGCCAGAGGAGGGAGTTGAGGCTGGGACTATCCAAATGTTTAAGACAGGGTTCATGGATAGGACAGGTTTAGAGGGATATGAACCAAAGGCAGGCAGGTGGGACTAGTGTAGGAGGAACCCTTACATTGGGTGGCACTGTGCGTCGGCTGCCTCGCCAGCAGCCAATCTGTTATTTTGACTTTTTTTGTTTTTTTAGTATGTCTAAATGTTTGTTTTAATGTCTCTCGATATGTCTTATGTGGGGGTTGGTGGGGGGGAATAGGGGGAAGCTGTTTTCAGTCACCTCCCTCGACGGAGATGCAACTTTATTCCATGTCACTTCATCGCCTCCCTGCGGCCTAACAACCTGGATTGGAGCGGCCTTTCCTGGAGTCGGACCCAGAGCTTTAGCAGCAGGCGCAGCGTGCATTTTCCCACACTGATTCCCATGTGGTCTGCGGAGCTTCTAGCCGCGGGCGTGGCGTAGACTTACCATCCAGAGCCTGGAATCCCTTGCCAGGGATCGCCGGAAAAGAGCTCTGTCCACCGACTTGCGACCTATAACATCCTGAAGCCGTGTTCTCCGGTAAGGAAGTGGCTGATTCGGGACATCAAAGCCACGGAGTGTGTTCGACCGTCCCGACGTCGGAGCTTCGATCATCCGGACGAGAGACCTTGCACATCGGGCCATCCGTAGCGGCGACTACGGAGGGTCAAGTTCCCGTCCACGGGTGAACAAAGGAGGAAGACTGACTGAACATTATTGCCTTCCATCACAGTGAAGAATGCTGTGGTGGATGTTTATGTTAAATTCTATTGTGCGTTGTGTTCTTTTTAATTGTATGGCTGCAGCGTAACTCAGCTCACTGTACCTTAATTGGTGCATGTGACCAATAAATATGAACCTTGAACTTTGAACCTTGTAGATGGGACATGTTGGTCGATGTGGGCAAGTTGGGCCGAAGGGCCTGTTTCCACACTGCATGAGTCTACAACTCTATGATCTACAAGGTGCGGGCCCAGCTGATGTTGTTACAAAAGAGCTTTGATCTAATTACTTTACACTAAAACCTACTGGGGCATGAAGCAGGGAAATGTGGGAAGAAGGAACTGCAGATGCTGGTTTACACCAAAGATAGACACAAAATGCTGGAGTAACTCAGCGGGACAAGCAGCATCTCCGGAGAGAAGGAATCAAGCAGGGAGCCCATTGTAAAGGAGCATGAGAGGGTAGATTTGATCAATGCCCCACTCACACACAAGTACAGAGACCAGCAGAGTGAGACCAGGTCACACAGAAGTTGCGGAGTTGGCCACGTGGGAGGAAGAGGAAGGCTGGGTGGACTCCGTGGAGGTGGAGTACTTGGGTATCTTCAGGGTTTGGCACAAGCTGGCCATCCACTGGCGGTACTCACTCCTCACCTGTGGAACCAGAGCAGACAGTGGGGACATCAGATAGACATAGTCTCAGCGCAACACTAACTATATTGTACTGCAGCTGCCTCATGTCCCATAATGGACCCTTCACACACACACACACACACACATACACGCACACGCACACACTCACACACACATACATGCACACACACATATACACATGCGCACACACACACACCCCCCTCTCCCTTCCTCTGTTAAGTGTAGTGTCAGTGCTGGGACACAGTCTCTGTTACACACACTGTGAGGA
This sequence comes from Okamejei kenojei, assembly GCA_035221665.1. NCBI lineage: Eukaryota > Metazoa > Chordata > Chondrichthyes > Rajiformes > Rajidae > Okamejei > Okamejei kenojei. Next base: position 14,508,710 of record CM069166.1, on the reverse strand, counting down.
ACGGCTACAACACCCCCCTCCCCCTGAGGAGCAGTGCCCTAGCTGAAGGTGACCAGATTCCTAGCTTTAAGTAAATCACGGTAAAAGCCAGGCAACTCCCGACCAGCGCGTTGACTGATGCCCGCTACCGGGAGCCGTGTGCCCTTCTGGAGGCAGCGCCGCTGGTGGAAAAATATCACCAGCGCATGCCATCTAGGAGGGCACTTGGAATACCCTATTACACACAGAGTGGGAGCCAGGACCATCAAAAGAGGGAGGAGCAGGAACCAGGGGCCATCATTGCGCTATCAATGTTCCCACCCCACTCCCACACCCTGCACCACCGAGGGAGATGTCTCGCGCGGCCATGACCCTCACCTGCTCGTTATTGACGCAGTGCAGGAGGAAGATGAAGGTCCCCTGGAAGCTGTTGAGGACGGTGAATATGTAGGCCAGCGCAATGGTCCTGCGCTTAAAGTGGAACACCCCAATAATCCAGGCACAGCCCAGTATCACCAGCTGAGCGATCCCAGTTACAATGAACACTCTACACAAAAGAGACAAATTAGTCCCAAGTACAGCAACAAAAGGAGAGGTTGAGCGGGCTCGCACTTTATTCCTTGGAGCAAAGGAGGATGAGGGGGTGATCTTATAAAGTTGGCACCCTTTATGTGGTGACTATTGGTATACCTTGGGTATGTAAAACGGTGAATATCACTGTGACTTGTCACATGTGACAATAACATATTCATAACATAACAAAACGGTGAATATCACTGTGACTTGTCACATGTGACAATAAATTATTCATAACATAACATAACAAAACAAATACTTTATTAATCCCCTTATTCAGGAGAAATTCAGATGTCCTTGCAGCACACTAATAAAAATACAACATAGCATTAAAGAAATTTAACATTAAAACATAAAAACATCCCCCCACAATGTGGGGGAAGGCACAGAGTCCAGTCCCATCCCCATCCCCACCCAAAGTAGTCGGGCCTATTGAGGCCTCCACAATCGCCGTTACGGAGGCCCGATGTTCCCGGCTGTTCTCACCGGGTGATGGTACTCCGGCGTTGGCAGACCCTCTCAGCGGCTTGTGGTGCCAAGAACAGCTGCCTCCTTACCAGAGACCGCGGCTTCCACGCCAACAGGCCGTGCTGGACGGAACTCCACACACTGGCGATCTCGGCGAGAGATCCCAGGCCCCACAAATGTAAAGTTCAGCGCCTTCATTACAAGAGGAGTTGAGTATAGGAGCAAAGAGGTCCTTCTGCAGTTGTACAGGGCCCTAGTGAGACCACACCTGGAGTATTGTGTGCAGTTTTGGTCCCCTAATTTGAGGAAGAACATTCTTGCTATTGAGGGAGTGCTGCGTAGGTTTACAAGGTTCCCGGGACTGTCATATGCTGAGAGAATGGAGCGGCTGGGTTTGTATACTCTGGAGTTTAGAAGAATGAGAGGGGATCTTATTGAAACATATACGATTATTAACGGTTTGGGCACGCTGGAGGCAGGAAACATGTTCCCGATGTCGGGGGAATCCAGAACCAGGGCTACGGTTTAAGAATAAGGGGTAAGCCATTTAGAACGAAGATGAGGAAACACCTTTTCACACAGAGAGTTGTGAGTCTGTGGAATTCTCTGCCTTAGAGGGTGGTGAATCTGTGGAATTCATTGCCACAGACAGCTGTGGAGGCCAAGTAAATGGATATTTTAAAGGCATAGATAGATTAGTGCGGGTGTCAGGGGCTATGGGGAGAAGGCAGGAGAATGGGGTTGAGAGGGAGAGATAGATCAGCCATGAATGAATAAACTTGATGGGCTGAATAGCCTAATTCTGCTCCTAAAACATATGTACAAAATCATGAGAGGAAGAGAAAGGGTAAACACACTGTCCCTTGCCCGGAGTAGGGGAATCGAAAACAGCAATTTCGTTTCGAGGACATACGTTTAAGGTGAAGGGGGAAAATTTAATGTGAACCTGAGGAGTAACTTTATTTCACACAAAGGGCAGTGGATATGTAGAACAAGCTGAAGAGAAGGTAGTTGAGGCAGGTCCTATCAAATGTTTAAGAGACATTTAGACAGGTTTTGGTTAGGTTTAGAGGGATATATGGGCCAAACACAGGCAGGTGGGACTAGTGTAGATGGAACATGTTGTATGTGGATTCTGGGCATATCCATGGTTACCTGGTATGTACCTGAGGATGAGGAACTGGGAAAGGTTGATTAGGTCAACCTACAATTGAAATGTTCATCGACTACAGCTCAGCATTCAACACCATTATCCCCTCTAAATTGAGCGCCAAACTCGATGACCTGGGCATCAACCCCTCCCTTTGCAATTGGTTACTGGACTTTCTAACCAACAGACCACAGTCTGTTAGGTTGGATAACCACCCCTCTTCTACCCTCACCCTGAACACTGGCGTACCCCAGGGCTGCGTGCTGAGCCCCCTCCTCTACTCCCTCTTCACCTACGACTGCATACCTGTACATGGTACCAACACCATCATCAAGTATGCAGATGACACGACGGTGATTGGCCTCATCAGCGACAACGATGAGTCGGCCTACAGGGAGGAGGTTCAGCTCCTAACAGCATGGTGTGCCGACAATAACCTGGCCCTCAACTCCAAGAAGACCAAGGAGCTCATTGTGGACTTCAGGAGATCGAGAGGCTGCACGCACAACCCCATCCATATCAACATGTAACGTGTCTCCAGCTTTAGGTTTCTGGGGGTCAACATCTCCGATGATCTCTCCTGGACCCACAACACATCCTCACTGATCAAGAAGGCTCACCAGCGTCTTCTTCCTGAGGAGACTTAAGAAGGTACACCTGTTCCCCAGATTCTGGTGAACTTTTACCGCTGCACCATCGAGAGCATCCTTACCAACTGAATCTCAGTATGGTATGGTAACTGCTCTGTCACCGACCGGAAAGCTCTGCAGAGGGTGGTGAAGATCGCCCAATGCATCACAGGATCCTCACTCCCCTCCATTGAGTCTGTCCATAGTAAACAATGCCTGCGCAGGGCGCACAGCATCGCCAGGGACAGCTCACACCCCAACCATAGACTGTTTACCCTCCTCCCATCTGGGAGACGCTACAGGTCCCTCCGCTGCCTGGCCAGCAGGCTCAAGAACAGCTTCTTCCCTGCGGGTGTCACACTTCTCTACGCTGCACCTCAATGACTGCCTGTCTCCACCCCTCCTCCCCCCCCCCCCCCCGAACTATCCAATCACCAGCAAATTGCACGGATACCACTGTATATGTATAGATGTATATACTCATACTACTGCGCAATTACTTGTTTATTCGTGTTCGCCCTTCGGAGATACCAACTGCATTTCGTTGTCTCTGTATTGTACACTGCACAATGACAATTAAAGATTGAATTGAATTGAAAGGGATGTTGTTATTTGGCCTTTGTTGTCCCTCACATGAGAACTGTGTAACATCTAACTGAATTGTATATTCCCGATGAGAGCTAAAATGAAGTATATCAGAGTCAGAGCAACTTTGGATGATTGCTTTCCCACTGTAAGGGACAGCCTGTCTATCACGGGAATTGATTAATATGTCCCCTGGATTGGAGAAATTGTTTAATGAAATGGTGGACATCTTTACCTGCAAGTAAAAGGCCCTTTCATCCATTATGGCTGAAATGGATGCACTTTGTCGTATATCCCTATAGGATAATAGGATGGACGTGCTATTATAGGGTGTGAATGCTGCACTTACATCCCTGGTGAAGCTTCTACCAGTACACATTTAGCAGCACATATTACTGCAGAAATAAAGATTACAGAGGTAGGGGAAGAAATGCATAACTTTAATAAAGGTGTAGAATGGTGGCCATTTAGCATGTTTGGAAGAATATGGGGAATGATAATACATTATGGATCTGTTGTACTGCTGATCATCATATTAATCTATGTACTGAAATGTCTGAAGTCTCTACTATGTACTAACCAAGGACTATAATTGTTATCAGGTTCTGATAAAAGGAAGGGATGAAAGAGTTAGTTATTAATTGATTGTTGTCATATTTAAGCTTTCCTGTTGTAAAAGGCCAATTGTAAAGCATGATGGGATTTGGGCAACTCCCATCGTAACAAGGGTTTTTTTTAACAAGTTGAATAGTTCACAGCTCTCTACAAGGTTTTTTATGTGTAGATGATATGTGTATAAACCTTTAATTGATAGTGACGATGTCCATGCTAACCACCCCCCCCACCAGTTAGTATAATTGTAACCCACACGCCCCTAGCTCTCTCTCTAGTGATTGTGACAGACCACGTACAGCTAGAGCTATATATGATGTATGATTAATAAAGTAGTGGACCTTAAGGTGTCTGTGTACCTTCTATACATGGTGTCAGAAGTGGGATAGTCGACGACATCCTGGTTTATGGGAAGAATGTCGCTGAGCACGACCACCACCTTCGCCAGGTGCTGCAGCGGGCCCGGGAGGTCAACCTGAAGCTCAACCCGAAGAAGTGCCGATTCCGGGTCCCTGAGGTCACCTACGTGGGGCATGTCTTCACTGCATCGGGGCTGAAGCCCGACCCACAGAAGACGGCCGCAATATCCGAGATGCCTGCACCTGCTGATGTGCCTGGCCTACAGCGTTTCTTGGGCATGGTCAACTACCTGGGAAAGTTCATCCCCGACCTGAATGCCCCTCTGCGGGATCTGGTGAAAAAGGACACTGCCTGGGCCTGGTTCCCTCAAAAACACCAGAAAGGTAATGCTGATCAGCTCAAATCTAAGCTGATCAGCATGCCAACGCTGAAGTACTTTGACCTCCAGCGCCCCATCGTCCTCACATGTGATGCATCTAAGTTTGGCCTCGGGGCCGCCTGCCTGCAGATCCATGACGGGGTGCAACTGCCTGTGTCCTACGCATCCCGCACAATGACGACCGCTGAACAACACTATGCCCAGATTGAGAAAGAGCTGCTGGCTGTTGTCTTTGCCTGCTCTAAATTCAAAGACTATATCCTGGGCAACTGCTTCACTGTCGAGACGGACCACCAGCCTCTGGTCACCATCCTCAACAAGCCGATACACATGGCCTCCTCCCGGCTCCAGCGCATGATGCTCCAACTACAACGCTTCACTTTCACAGTGGTTTATCGCAAGGGCAAGGACATGTTTGTTGCTGACACGCTGTCTCGGGCGCCTCTCTCATCCACAACCCGACATCCGTTTGAGACGTCCGATCTGATAGTCCTAAACTTTAACTTCGGCCCTCCAGTCAGTTGAAGTCCCTGGCCCAGCACACGGCAGCTGACGCTTTGCTGCAGCAGCTGGCCGCGATCATCAAGCAGGGCTGGCCAGACCGCCGTTCTTCCCTGCCGGCCGCAGCGGTGCCTTACTTCTTGGTTCGTGACGAGTTGGTGCTGTGTGATGGTGTGATTGTGAAGGGGCACAAGGTGGTGGTGCCCTAAGCACTACGAGAACAATACTTCGAAACCGCTCATCGTGGCCATCCCGAGGCCAAAGCGACCCTTTCCATCGCTCAGAGCCAGTTCTTCTGGCCTGATATGCCTCGCTACTTCCGGGATAGGGTCTCCGCGTGCCCTACCTGCAACTGCCTCGCTCCACAGCAACAGCGGCAGCCGCTCCTGCAGCAGTCAGCTGCTGACCTGCCATGGTCTGCGCTAGCAACCGACATCTTCGAGTGGCACGGAAAGCACTTCCTGGTGCTTGTCGACTCTTACTCCAGCTGGTTTGAAGTTGACCAGCTCCACTCCCTCTCTTCCTCCGCGGTCATCCCCCGTCAGCCTGCAGTCGGACAACGGCAGCCAGTTCACCAGTGACGAATTCCGCGCATTTGCCGAACGATGGAACTTTCGTCATTACATCAGCAGCCCGGAATACCCGCAGAGCAACGGTCTGGCCGAGCGCGCGGTCCGCAGTGCTAAAGGATTGTTGGAACGTTGCCGCCTATCCCGCTCAGACATCTACCTGGCCCTGCTGAACCTCCGCAACATCTCCCGCGACCATGCCCTGGGCTCCCCGGCTCAGCGACTCATGTCCCGAGTCACGAGGCCCACGGTCCCGGTGTCTCAGCAGTCCCTGTCCCCCTCTGTCTTTAAACCTGCCTTGGTCCGGAAACGCATTGCCCAAAAACACAGTATACAGAAGCGTTCCCACGACAGGTCCTGCCGTGTCCTCCGCCCACTTCTCCCCGGCCAGGTCGTCCGTGTGAGGTCCACTTCTGGCCGTTCCAAGCTGGCCGTGGTCGTCGGTTCTGCCGGTTTCCCTCGTTCGTACCTTGTCAACCACGACGGAAGGGTGTACAGCCGGTCCCGCCAGCATCTCCGGCTCTTGAACGAGCCTCTCCCTCCCCCCGCGGCTCCGTATGCCCCCCCTCTGCCACTGTCGCGGCCCAGTGCTTTGCCCGTTCCTCTGGGTCCAACCCCCCCTCGTCCTCCTCCTGTCCGCCTCCCGGCTGCGGTCCCGCTTTCACCGGCTTCCTCGTCCTTCTCTTCGCCGTCCCCCCCGATGCCTTCGTCGCCAAGGGGTTCTCCTGTCCGTAGCCCCCACCATGCCCCGGCGTCCCCGCTTGTTCCCGTCGGGGAAGGAGGTGATGGCGAGGTGCGGACCCAGTCTGGTCGCCTGGTCAGGCCGCCGGTCTGTTGCGGCGATTACGTGTGATTCTGTATTCCCGTGCTTTACTGTTTGCATTTACCCTAGCGCATGAGACGTGGTCGCCCTGTCACTCACTGTTTGTTTTGGTAGAGGAAGGATGTAGATGATATGTGTATACACCTTTAATTGATAGTGACGATGTCCATGCTAACCACCCCCCCACCAGTTAGTATAATTGTAACCCACACGCCCCTAGCTCTCTCTCTAGTGATCGTGACAGAGCACGTACAGCTAGGGCTATATATGATGTATGATTAATAAAGTAGTGAAGACCTTAAGGTGTCTGTGTACCTTCTCTACATTATGTAAGTTGAAGAGATTAATCAGATAAGAAGGGGCCCAGAGGATGCCATTGGGGTGTCTGGCTTTTGGCAAAGACTGAAAAACAACTCCATATTTGGAGGTGGATGATGAATTTTGTACATTACATCATGCAATTGGTTTTATATCTGTACGTATATAAGCTCGTGTTTTCTGGTATTTCTGTGTGTGTGCTGCTGGAGATTCAGACATTAAACTGTTGCCTCTGGGTCTCTAGGTCCACACTCGTCAGACGTTAAATTAAAGCTTTGTATGGTCTTAAGAATTTGTACTTTGTCTATCTTTTTAAGTGAACTTTTACATATGAGGAAGTTAGTTAGTTAGTTTATTGTCACGTGTACCGAGGTACAGTGAAAAGCTTTTGTTGCGTGCTAATCAGTCAGCGGAAAGACTATACATGATTACAATCGAGTGTACAGATACATGATAAGGGAATAACGTTTAGTGGAAGGTAAAGTCCGATCCAGTGGGGACTGGGTGTAACCGGGTGTACAAAATCACTGGTCAGTGCGGACTCGGTGGGCCGAAGGGCCTGTTTCCATGCTGTATCTGTAAACTAAACTAAACTTGGCTTCTGTAAATAGCCCCTGGTTTGTTGGATAGAGCTGGTGTATGGTGATAGACTCAAAATGCTGGAGTAACTCAACGGCTCAGGCAGCATCTCTGGAGAGAAGGGATGGGTGATGTTTCGGTTCAGGTTCCTGCCTCTGGTACAGGGTGATCGCTGGTCGGCGTGGACTCGGTGGGCCGAAGGGCCTGTGGCCATACTGTATCTGTAAACTGAACTAAGCAGCAAGGAACTGGTAACATGTTGTAATGTTGGCATTGCACGCCCTTGTGTGTGTCCAGAACCAGGGGTCACAGTTTAAGAATAAGGTGTAGGCCATTTAGGACTGAGATGAGGAAAGGCTTTTTCACCCAGAGAGTTGTGAATCTGTGGAATTCTTTGCCACAGAAGGCAGTGGAGGCCAATTCACTGATGTTTTCAGGAGAGAGTTAGATATAGCTCTTAGGGCTAAAGGAATCAAGGGATATGGGGAGAAGGCAGGAAAGGAGTACGGATGTTGGACTGATTCTGAAGAAGGGTCTCAACCCGAAACGTCACCTATTCCTTCGCTCCATGGATGCTGGCTCACCCGCTGAGTTTTCCAGCATTTTTATCTACCTACTGATTTTCGATGATCAGCCATGATCATATTGAATGGTCGAATGGCCTAATCCTGCACCTACAGTGGCTTGCAAAAGTATTCATACCCCTTGAACTTTTCCACATTTTGTCACGTTACAACCACAAACGTAAATGTATTTTATTAGGATTTTATGTGACAGACCAACACAAAGTGGTGCATAATTGTGAAGTGGAAGGAAAATGATACATGCTTTTTAAATCTTTTTACAAATAAAAAACTGAAAAGTGTGGCGTGCAAAAGTATTCAGCCCCCTTTACTCTGATACCCCTAAATAAAATCCAGTGCAACCAATTGCCTTCAGAAGTCACCTAAGTAGTAAATAGAGTCCACTTGTGTGTAACCTAATCTCAGTATAAATACAGCTGTTCTGTGAAGGCCTCAGAGGTTTGTTAGAGAACATTAGTGAACAAACAATGTTCCTTGGGCATCATGAAGCCCAAGGAACACACCAGACAGGTCAGGGATAAAGTTGTGGAGAATTTTAAAGCAGGGCTAGGTTATAAAAAAATATCCCAAGCTTTGAACATCTCACGGAGCACTGTTCAATCCATCATCCGAAAATGGAAAGAGTATGGCACAACTGCAAACCTGCCAAGACATGGCCGTCCACCTAAACTGACAGGCCGGGCAAGGAGAGCATTGATCAGAGAAGCAGCCAAGAGGCCCATGGTAACTCTGGAGGAGCTGCAGAGATCCACAGCTCAGGTGGGAGATTCTGTCCTCAGGACAACTATTAGTCGTGCACTCCACAAATCGGGCCTTTATGGAAGAGTAGCAAGAAGAAAGCCATTGTTGAAACAAAGCCATAAGAAATCCCATTTGCAGTTTGCCACAAGCCATGTGGAGGAAGGTGCTCTGGTCTGATGAGACCAAAATTGAAGTTTTTGGCATAATTGCAAAACGCTTTGTGTGGTGGAAAACTAACACTGCACATCACCCTGAACACACCATCCCCACTGTGAAACATGGTGGTGGCAGCATCATGCTGTGGGGACGCTTTACTTCAGCAGGGACAGGGAAGCTGGTCAGAGTTGATGGGAAGATGGATGGAGCCAAATACAGGGCAATCTTGGAAGAAACCCTGTTAGAGTCTGCAAAAGACTTGAGACTGGGGCGGAGGTTCACCTTCCAGCAGGACAACAACCCTAAACATACAGCCAGAGCTACAATGGAATGGTTTAGATCAAAGCATATTCATGTGTTAGAATGGCCCAGTCAAAGTCCAGACCTAAATCCAATTGAGAATCTCTGGCAAGACTTAAAAATTGCTGTTCACAGATGCTCTCCATCCAATCCGACTGAGCTTGAGCTATTTTGCAAAGAAGAATGGGCAAAGATTTCAGTCTCTAGATGTGCAAAGCTGGTAGAGACATACCCCAAAAGACTTGCAGCTGTAATTGCAGCAAAAGGTGGTTCTACAAAGTATTGACTCAGGGGGGCTGAATACTTTTGCACGCCACACTTTTCAGTTTTTTATTTGTAATAATTTTCCTTCCACTTCACAATTATGCACCACTTTGTGTTGGTCTATCACATAAAATCCCAATAAAATACATTCACGTTTGTTGTTGTAACGTGACAAAATATGGAAAAGTTCAAGGGGTATGAATACTTTGGCAAGCCACTGTATTTTCTATGTTTCTATGGTCTGGCAGTGTTCTGTGCAGGGCAGCGTGAAGCAGGAATCCTTTGGCTTACATTTGAACCTGAACACAGAGTTACAGAAACAACATATATTGAAGTCATTACCTGATTTTCTCTAAGTAAGGTAAATCCGGGCTGATGGATTTTAATTTCTCAATCAGTTTCCATATCGTCAAGGTGAGGAAGACATGGTTTACATGGGGTGCATGAAGGATAACAGAATGCGATGAGTTACTTGTATTTACAGCCGTGACCGTGTGCTCAAGTCTTAGGCCCCCTTCGGTTATGGCTGACCATGGGTGTCTCCAGAGTTGGAGGACACCTGTGCGTGACTTTGTTTAACGTGGGGACACTGGTGCACAGACAGCCACCCCACGGTCCTTGACAGATCTGGGTCAGGATCCAGTGGCATGGAGTCCAAGATGACCAGGGACCCTTTTCTGCTGCAGCCTTCATCCGCCTTCCCAGCCGTTGTGACGCTCCACACGTTATCGCCATCAAGTCTACTCCACCATTCAATCATGGCTGATCTATCTCTCCCTCCTAACCCCATTCTCCTGCCTTCTCCTCATAACCCCTGACACCCGTACTAATCAAGAATCCATATATCTCTGCCTTAAAAATATCAACTGACTTGGCCCCCACAGCCCTCTGTGGCAAAGAATTCCACAGATCAACTACCCTCTGACTAAATAAGTTCCTGCTCACCTCTTTTCTAAAAGAGCACCCTTTAATTCTGAAGCTATGACCTCTGCTCCTAGACTCTTCCAGCAGTGGAAACATCCTTTCCACATTTACTCTATCCAAGCCTTTCATTATTCTGTAAGTTTCAATGAGGTCCCTCCTCAACTTTCTAATCTCCAGCGAGTAACAGGCCCAGTGCTGTCAAGGCTCAACATATGTTAACCCACTCATTCCTGGAATCATTCGTGTAAATCTCTTCTGGACCCTCTCCAGAGCCAGAACATCCTTCCTCAGATATGTGGCCCAAATTTGCTTACAAATTTGTCTTTGGGATGCTGCTTGACCCATGGAGTCATTCCAGCACTTTGTGTCTATCTTTCTTTGTGCGTGACATCTCTTGAGATGGTTCATGAGGCTGTATGTGTGATTTAAATGCAAGTTGTTGTCACAAGCTCCTGCTACAGAGTCGAGTCTTTACATACGATAGTGGCTTTTAGAGGTTTTTGGATAGGGTACATGGATATGCAAGTAGATTATGTGCAGGCAGGTAAGAGGAGGTCTTGGCATCATGTGTGGCACACATTGTGGGTCGAATGGCCCGTTCCTGTGCTATACTGTTCTATGTCCTGACCTATATTTTTTGTTCCACATCCTATGTCCGGTGTCTAAGGTTATATGTGCTATGACCTGTGTTCGATATCCTATGTTATATGTTCTATTGAAGAGGTTCACGTGTCATAGGAACACTCATTTAATATTTAAACGCACAGTTTAATATTAGTACAAAAGCGATGGCTGCTAAGTGAAGTATCTCTGTCGTCTGCTGCACCCCGTCACCTGACCACCCAGATTGGTCGGCCCAGTTCATGCCAGTTCAAGCGAGATCTCGAGCTCAACAAACGAAAGTTCGAGACCACAAGATGGCGCCACACTATGTCCAATGTTACATGTTCTATGTCCTGCGCTCTACGTTCTACATCTATGTCCAATGTTCAATGTTTTACATCCTACGCCCCCTGCCCTGTGTCCCATGTCCTCCACAGTACAGGTGGTTTAACGACACTCACCACACAGATGACACACATTGGAGCCACGAAGCTCCAGCGAAACCCCTTCTCCATTGTCAGCCAGCAGCTGGGGGGGAAGCAAACACCGTCAGTTTGTACAGACTGGAAGAAAAACAGACCAGACTTGCCCTCATTACCTCCCAAACAGGCCCATCTGAGGCTGAAGGGGGAGTGTGAGTGATTGAGTGAGTGAGTGAGTGAGTGTGTGAGTGGGTGAGTGAGTGAATGAGTGGGTGTGAGTGAGTGTGTGAGTGAGTCAGTGGGTGAGTGAGTGTGTGTCTGAGTGAGTGAGTGTGAGTGAGTGATGGCCTCCTCCGGCCCCAATTGTCTATGTTTCTACTCCATCACTTTGTGTCTTGTTTTTATATAATGTGCCGTCTTCACCTCTCTCAAGGTCAGTCTAGTCGGAGGGGAAGGTACGGGCGGGTTCACTCACTATTCTCTGGTGCCGTAGCCCTGGGGATAGGAAGCCGCCGACACCATGACGATCAGGGCCGGGATGCCGTAGGCAACGGGGAAGGTGATCTTCCCCCGGAGACTCTGGGCATGGAAGACCTTCACCACCATCAGGTAGAGCTGGATCCCTTCCAGCAGCATCCACATGAAACACGCCAGGAACAGGTAGTGGAGGATCCCAGCAATGGTTGCGCAAACTGCCTGCACAGACAGACAGACAGACAGACTGACAGAGAGAGAGAGAGAGAGAGAGAGAGAGAGAGAGAGAGAGAATGTGAGAGTGAGAGAGAGGCTACTTTAGTGGAGTGGAGTGTAGAGTGGAGGGGAGTGGAGTGTGGAGTAGAGTGGAGTACAGAGAAGTGGAGGGGAGTGGCGTGTGGAGTAGGGATTGGGAGAGATAGATCAGCCATGATTGAATTGCAGAGTAGATGGGCCGAATGGCCTAATTCTGCTCCTATCGCTTATGATCTAACGATCTCAAAATCTAATCACCGCCTCACTCACCAGCACTGATAAACCTTCCATATCTTACTGTAGTACCACACACACAAACACACACGCTTCACTAACACTGATACCCCCTCACTCTCACACTAATAACCCCCTCACTGATACACCCCACACTGTAACACTGATACACCCCACACTGTAAAAGGCCTGTACCTTTATTCGGCGACTGCCAGCGACTGTCACAGTCATAGCAGGTTGCCGAAAAAACGGCAACTGGCGACCCATTAGGACGACCACCTACGACCACACCTGCGACAACCTATGTCCACCCGCGACAAGCTATGACAAGGTAAGACCATTCAGTCGCCGGTACCTGTCGCAGCTTGATGTAGGTTGACGTAGGTCGTTGCCGATAGAATTCACCGAAGTCAGCACCGGCGACAACCTACGACATCCTGGCGACAACCTGCGACAGCACCTACGTCAGGAGAAGTCAAGCTATGCTCATTGGCACACAAGCCGACTGCCACCAAAAAGTTTTGAACATTTCTAAATCCAGCGGTGACCAGAAAATCGCTACGATTCTTTGGGCGACTGAGGGGACGACTCAGGAGCATACAGGCGACACCCCGGCGGCCATGTGGCAACAGCCTAGTCCCTATAGTTGCCTAAAAAATCACCTAAGTGGGACAGGGGCATTACACCATACAGCCCTCACTGTAACACCGATACAGCCCTCACTGTAACATCCATTGCACGTTGCCCTGTGTGTGAGTCCCCATAATCACTGTCAGCACCTCATTGTTTTTGATGGTGAAGGTGACGTTCTGAAGCTTCTGGCGGGTGGCGGTGATGATGGCCATCAACAAGTTGGAATTCATCTGCAAAGACTCGTTCCCGAACTTCTTGTTCACCATCTCCAGCTCGTTCACCTCCAGGAGCGAGCCCAGCTTCTTGCAAGCGAGGAAGGAGATTGCCGCAAACTCTGTTTGGAGGCAAGACCGGAAACGTTACCTGGGATCCCGACACTTGGCGTGGAAGGAGAAATAAAATCATTGGACGTACAACATTCATACACTTTATAAATTTTGTAGAAGTCCCTCAGCGCGTCATATCTGAGCGAAGGGCGGTACGGTGGCGCAGTGGTAGAGTTGCTTCCTCACAGCACCAGAGACCCGGGTTCGATCCTGACCACGTGAGCTGTCTGTACGGAGTTTGCATGTTCCCCCCATGACCTGCGTGGGTTTTCTCCGGGAGTTTCAGTTTCCTCCCACAGTCCAAAGACGAACAGGTTTGTAGGTTAAAGTGTGTGTAGGATAGTATTAGTGTGCGGGGATGGCTGGTGGGGGCCGAAGGGACTGTTTCCTCGCTGTATCCCTAAACTAAACCAAACAATTGGGTCTGTCCATAGGGGCTACACAGGATATGCAAGGATTGCATCTTGACAGTATCTTCTCACAAAGATAGAGGATCTTACCAAAGAGGTATTCCGACTTCTGTGTTTCCCAGTGGAATTCCATCTGATTCTCATTGGCCATTAGTGTCACCGTTCCATTGACATTAATTTCCTTGTTCTTGAGAACTTGCATTTCAATATCTGAAACACAAAACATAGAAGATGGAACAGTATGTAACTAGAACAGGCCCTTCGGCCCACAACGTCTGTGCTGAATCTGATGCCAAGACCAACTCTTATCTGCCTGCACACGATCCACATCCCTCCATTCCCTGCATATCCAGAAGCCTCTTAAAAGCCACGATCGTATCTGCCTCCACCCTACCACCCTTGGCAGCGCGTTCCAGGCACCTCTGTGTAAACAGAACGTCCATATATCTGTTTTTAATGTTGCCCCTATTAAGATGGCACAGTGACGCAGCGGTAGAGTCGCTGCCTTTCATCGCCAGAGACCCGAGTTTGATCCTGACTACAGGCGTTGTCTATATGGAGGTTCATGGATCGGAGAGGTTTGGAAGGATATGGGCCAAAACACAGATGGGACATGTTGGTCGGTGTGGGCAAGTTGGGCCGATGGGCCGGTTTGAATGCTGCATGACTCTATGTATAATCTTTCCGCTGACTGGATAACACGCAACAAACAAGATATATTATCACTGTACTTCGGTACACGTGACACTAAACTAAACTAACAGATTCCTGATTAGTGCGGGTGTCAAGGGTTATGGGGAGAACTAAAACAGGAGAATGGGGTTAGGAGGGGGAAATAGATCAGCCATGATTGAATGGCGGAGTAGACTTGATGGGCCGAATGGTGGCTCAATGGGTTACAGGTTGGTGGGGCCTTACCAAAGTTATCCATGGTTAAGTCATATCGTTCCTCATCCAGATTCACTGCAGCCATTTCCATGGCATTCTCCAGTGCATCCATCAGAAGGAAACTGGAATTCCTGCGCAGATCCGTCTCCATGTTCTGCCACATTCCGTTGTCCATGATCGTGTCGATTTTCCGCGACATATTCTGTGAAGAAAAAAAGGTCATGGATGCGTTGAAACTGAAGAAGAGTCCCGATTCTAAACGTCATCTCTCCATGTTCTCCAGAGATGCTGCCTGGCCCTCTGAGTTGTACAGGTTCATAAGTTGTAGGAGCGGTAGAGTTGCTGCCTCACAGCACCAGAGACCCAGGTTCCATCCTGACTACAGGTGCTGGCTGTACGGAGTTTGTACATTCTCCCTGTGACCGCGTGGGTTTTCTCTGGGTGCTCTGGTTTCCTCTGGTTTTGCAGGTTTGTAGGTTAATTCGATAAAGATTGTAAACTGTCCCTAGTGTGCGTAGGATAGTGTTAGCGTGTGGGGATCGCTGGTCAGTGCGGACCCGGTGTGCCGAAGCGCCCATTTCTGCGCCATATCTCCAAACTAAACTAATTTTTTCACTCAGTGGTGGTGGGTGTTTGGAACGAACTGCCAGAGGAGATAGTTGAGGCAGCATTTTAAAAGACACTTTGGCAGGTACATGGATGGGAAATGTTTAGGGGGATATGGGCCAAACACAGGCAGGCGGGACAAGCTTAGATGAGGCACCTTGGTTGGCATACATGAGTTTGGCCGAATAGCTTGTTTCCGTGCGGTGTGACTGTGTCATAGAATCATAGAATCATAGAACATAGGTGCAGGAGTAGGCCATTCGGCCCTTCGAGCCTGCACCACCATTCAATATGATCATGGCTGATCATCCAACTCAGTATCCTGTACCTGCCTCCTCTCCATACCCCCTGATCCCTTTAGCCACAAGGGCCACATCTAACTCCCTCTTAAATATAGCCAGTGAACTGACCTCAACTACCTTCTGTGGCAGAGAATTCCAGACTCACCACTCTCTGTGTGAAAAATGATCTTCTCATCTCGGTCCTAAAAGACTTCCCCCTTATCCTTAAACTGTGATCCCTTGTTCTGGAGTTCCCCAACATCGGGAACAATCTTCCTGCATCTAGCCTGTCCAATCCCTTAAGAATTTTGTCTCTATAAGATCCCCCCTCAATCTCCTAAATTCCAGCGAGTACAAGCCGAGTCTATCCAGTCTTTCTTCATATGAAAGTCCTGCCATCCCAGGAATCAGTCTGGTGAATCTTCTCTGTACTCCCTCTATGGCAAGAATGTCTTTCCTAAGATTAGGAGACCAAAACTGTACGCAATACTCCAGGTGTGGCCTCACCAAGACCCTGTACAACTGAAGTAGAACCTCCCTGCTCTTGTACTCAAATCCTTTTGCTATAAATGCCAACATACCATTCACTTTCTTCCCAGCCTGCTGCACCTGCATGCCTACTTTCAATGACTGGATGTACCATGACACCCAGGTCTTGTTGCATCTCCCCTTTTCCTAATCGGCCGCCGTTCAGATAATAGTCTACCCTCCTGTTTTTGCCGCCAAAGTGGATAACCTCACATTTATCCACATTATACTGCATCTGCCATGTATTTGCCCACTCACCCAACTTATCCAAGTCACCTTGCAGCCTCCTAGCATCCTCCTCACAGCTAACACTGCCCCCCAGCTTCGTGTCATCTGCAAACTTGGAGATGTTGCATTCAATTCCCTCATCCAGATCATTAATATATATTGTAAATAGCTGGGGTCCCAGCACTGAGCCTTGCGGTACCCCACTAGTCACTACCTGTCATTCTGAAAATGACCCGTTTACTCCTACTCTTTGCTTCCTGTCTGCCAGCCAGTTCTCTATCCACATCAACACTGAACCGCCAATACCGTGTGCTTTAAGTTTGAATGCTAATCTCTTATGTGGGACCTTGTCAAAAGTGTCTATGACATGGGACCCTTCTAGACCTGGTCAAAGGCGTGGCCTGGAAGAACATTAACCGAAAGGACAGGGGCGGTGCGGCAATGTCCAGCGATGAGGCATTTTGCCAGACAAGCTGGGCAGTCTACTGATGTAACTGTGCCACAGGATCCATTGAGTCATGTAGCAGCTGTATACGACGTTGGTGAGACTGCATTTAGAGTATGGTGTTCAGTTCTGGGCACCATGTTATAGGCTAGATGTTGCCAAACTGGAAAGGGTACAGAGAAGATTTATCAGGATGTTGCCAGGACTGGAGGGTCTGAGCTGCAGGGAGAGGTTGAGCAGGCTGGGACTCTATTCCTTGGAGCGCAGGAGGATGAGGGGTGATCTTATAGATGCGTATAAAATCATGAGAGGAATAGATTGGGTAGATGCACCTACTCTGAGTCTCTTGCTCAGAGTAGGTGAATCGAGAACCAGAGGACATGGGTTTAAGGTGAAGGGGGAAAGATTTAAGAAGAATTTGAGGGGTAACTTTTTCACACAAAGGGGGGTGGATGTATGGAACAAGCTGCTAGAGGATGTAGTTGAAGCCGGTACTATACATCACAGGAATATGGGCAGAAAGCAGGAACGGGGTACTGATTTTGGATGATCAGCCATGATCATATTGAATGGCGGTGGTGGCTCAAAGGGCGAATGGCCTACTTCTGCATCTATTTTCTATATTTCCCAATGTTAAGAAACACTTAGATAGGGACATGTATAGGACAGGTTTAGAGGGATATGGGTCAAATGCAGGCAGGTGGGACTAGTGATGATGCGACATGTTGGTCGATGTGGGTAAGTTGGGCCGATGGGTCTGTTTCCGCATTGAATCACTCTATGATTCTATGACCCTATGGAATTTATAGAGGACAATTAACCTACAAACCCACACGCCTCCGAGAGTCTTTGAGTCGTTGTCCTGCAGTGCCTGATCCGAGCAGCAGAGTGAGCAAGTCGACTGTATCCGTTGTTCAAGATGTGGACTCTTATACATCAGCGAGACCAAACACAGACTGGGCAATTGTTTCACGGAACACCTTCGCTCAGCCCGCCTGAACCTCATTGATCTCCCGGTTGCTGGACACTAATTCTCCTTCCCATTCCTACACAGGCCTTTCTGTCCTAGGTCTCCTCCATTGTCAGAGTAAGGCTGAATGCAATTTGGAGGAACAGCATCTCATATTTCGCTTGTCGACACAAAGTGCTGGAGTAACTCAGCGGGTGAGGCAGCATCTCTGGAGAGAAGGAATGGGCAACGTTTCGGATCAAGACCTTGTGTTACTCCAGCATTGTGTGACTACTTTCGATTTAAACCAGCATTTACAGTTCTTTCTTATTCATATTTCGCTTGGACAGCTTACAGCCCAGTGGTATGAATTTTGATCTCTCACTTCATGCAGCCCCAGCATTCCCTCTCTCTCTATCCCCCCCTCCCCCACCCAAGTCGCACCTGCTTTTCGTTTTCACCCTACAAACAGCTAACAATGGCCTGTTTCATTTATCATCGTTACTTTTTGCATATCTTTCATTCATTGTTCTTTATCTCTCCACATCACCGTCTATATCTCTCGTTTCCCTTATCCCTGACCAGTCTGTAGAAGGGTCTCGACCCGAAACGCCACCCATTCCTTCTGTCCAGAGTTGCTGCCTGTCCCGCTGAGTTACTCCAGCTTTTTGTGTCTGTCTTCAGATTGAGCAAAGGGTTGGTTAGCCTGAGACCAATGAGACATGGGAGAAACCTTCACCTCACTCACCAACAACAGCAGTTCACTGGAACCATTCTGCTTATATTGATGACAATCGTCATTGATGTCAGACGCGAAGACATGGATACAACAGAACAGCTCCTCGCCTTCTTCATTCTTCCCCTGCTGAATGAAATGGGAAAAGAGATTAAACAAAGAATTAGCAAGTCTGCATTTATTATTAATGTTTGATGTTATTCCAAACTGTCACTGTGTGTCATGTTGTCACTTGCGGGTGGAGCACCAAAGCAAATTCCTTGTATGTGAATACCTGGCCAATAAACTTAGTCATTCATGATCGTTGCCCAAGCCCCTTCCAGGAGTCATTGTGGGTTCATCAGGTTACAAGAGATAGGAGCAGAATTAGGCCATTTGGCCCATCAAGTCTACTACATCATTCAATATATCTCCCTCCTAACCCCATTCTCCTGCCTTCTCCCCATAACCCCTGACACCCGTAGTAATCAAGAATCTTGTTACACCTGCATTCCCTTTCTTTCCATCCCTCCCCCACCCGTCTCACCAGCTTCTCATTCTCACCTCACAAACAGTTACATTTTTCCATTTCTTTCATTCATTTGTTCTATATCTCTCCACATCAGTCTATCTCTCTAGTTTCCCTTTTCCCTGACTAGCCTGAAGAAGGGTCTTGACCCGAAACTTCACCCATTCCTTCTCTCCAGAGATGCTGCCTGTCCCCCTGGGTTACTCCAGCATTTTCTGTCTATCTTCCATTTAAACCAGCATCTGCAGTTCCTGCAACACAGACCCTGACTCACATCAGGTTAGATCCTGATGTCGGAAATATTTAAAATTGTAAGGAAGATGAGTGGTTTGTTATCTGTTTACATACTTGGGGCGGCACGGTGGTGCAGCGGTAGAGTTCCTGTCTGACAGCACCAGAGACAATGGACAATAGTCAATAGGTGCAGGAGTAGGCCATTCGGCCCTTCAAGCCAGCACCGCCATTCAATGTGATCATGGCTGATCATCCACAATCAGTATCCCATTCTTGCCTTCTCCCCATATCCCCTGACTCCACTATCTTTAAGAGCCCTATCTAGCTCTCTAGAAAGTATCCAGAGAACCGCCCTCTGAGGCAGAGAATTCCACAGACTCACCACTCTGGTTCTGGACTCCCCCAACATCGAGAACATATTTCCTGCCTCTAGCATGTCCAAACCCTTAACAATCTTATATGTTTCAATAAGATACCTTCTCATCCTTCTAAACTCCAGTGTGTACAAGCCCAGCCGCTCCATTCTCTCAGCATATGACAGTCCCGCCATCCCGGGAATTAACCTTGTAAACCTTCGCTGCACTCCCTCAATAGCAAGAATGTCCTTCCTCAAATTAGGGGACCAAAACTGCACACAATACTCCAGGTGTGGTCTCACTAGGGCCCTGTACAACTGCAGAAGGACCTCTTTGCTCCCATACTCAACTCCTCTTGTTATAAAGGCCAACATGCCATTTGCTTTCTTCACTGCCTGCTGTACCTGCATGGCTACTTTCATAGACTGATGAACAAGGACCCCACCATCCCGTTCTACTTCCCCTTTTCCCAACTTTACGCCATTTAGATAGTAATCTACCTTCCTGTTTTTGATACCAAAGTGGATAACCTCACATTTATCCACATTAAACTGCATCTGCCATGCATCTGCCTTCTACCCCAACCTGTCCAAGTCACCCTGCATTCTCATAGCATCCTCCTCACAGTTCACACTGCCACCCAGCTTTGTGTTCCTTCATCCCTTCATCCAAATCATTGATGTATATTGTAAATAGCTGTGGTCCCAGCACCGAGCCTTGCGGTACCCCACTAGTCACTGCCTGCCATTCTGAAAGGGACCCGTTCGTCCCTACTCATTGTTTCCTGTCTGCCAACCAATTTTCTATCCAGGTCTACCCCCAATGCCATGTGCCCTAATTTTACCCACTAATCTCCTATGTGGGACCTTATCAAATGCTTTCTGAAGTCCAAGTACACTGAAGACCCGGCTTCAATCATGACTACGTGCGGGGATCGCTTGCAGTGCCAGAGACCCGGGTTTGATCCTGACTGCGGGTGCTGTCTGTGCGGAGTGTGCCCGTTCTCCCCGTGACCTTTCCACATTTACAGAAGTGTTTAGGTCGCAAGGCGTAGCTACAGTAGCTGGGGCTTAGATAAACTAAGAGTGTTTTCAAAGGAAGTAGAGTGCATGAGAATTGATCATGAGATAAGAGGACTCACATTGTGACCCTCACTTACAGCACAAATGGAGAAGTATTTTTAGACACAGGAAGAAGACACCCAGCCGACAGATAGAGGTAAAGATAAATCGATCAAAGACTACAAAGGAGTGTCGGGGGGAGGGGGGAATATTGAAAAGGGAGGGGGGGAGGGGGGGAGGGGGGGAAATGGTAGGTAATATTGGTAATAAATCACCTATATACAGATAATGAAGGAAGTTAATAAAATTAATATAGTTAATTAGTGTAGGTAATATGTTCAAAACATAGAAAATAGGTGTAGGAGTAGGCCATTTGGCCCTTCGAGCCAGAACTGCCATCCAATATGATCATGGCTATTCATCCAAAATCAGTAGCACGTTCCTGCTTTCTCCCCATATCCCTTGATTCGTTACTTCTAAGAAGCTATATCTAACTCTCTCTTGAAAATATCCAGTGAATTGGCATCCACTGCCTTCTGTGGCAGAGAATTCCACAGATTCACAATTCTCTGGGTGAAAAGTTTTTCCTCATATAATATATATGATGTATATATAGGTAATTAACATAGTTAATACATTTAGTTAATTAGTTTAATATGGTTCAAATATTAATGTTAATATCTAAACCTAGTCTAGCTTAGTTTAGTTTAGAGATACAGCGCGGAAACAGGTCCTTCGGCCCACCGAGTCCGCACCGACCAGCGATCCCCGCACACTGACACTATCCTACACACACAATTTTACATTTATACCAAGCCAATTAACCTACAAACCTGCACGTCTTTGGACTGTGGGAGAAAACTGAACATATCGAAGAAAACCCACGCAGGTCACGGGGAGAAGGTACAAACTCCGTACAGACAGCACCTGTAGTGAGGATCGAACCCGGGTCCCCGGCGCTGCAAGCGCTGTAAGGCAGTAACTCTACCGCTGCACCCCCGTGACCACCATTAATAATTAATTAAGTAATTATTATTAATGACTATTGATAATTAATAACATTAATTGATTAGTAGTCTCGATAATATTAATGTTCATATTAATATATTTAATTGTTATTGATATAGGTAATACAGGTGGGAAATTATGGGGAGGGGAGTGGTGGAAAGTGAAAGATGGGGGAAATGGAAGTGGCTGGTAATGGGGGGATATAGGTGTGGAAAGCGACAGGGGAAGGAGAGGGGGGGGGGTTAGGGAAGGGGAGGAAGGAATGTGGAGTTTGGGGTTACTGAACAAATCAGCCTTATCTTTATTGAGGAGCTGAGAGGCCAGCTCTGCCGTGGATTTGATATCTCCGCACAAAATAGGCTGAACTGATCAGAGAAGCCGTGCTCACGTACCGAGGTTTTTGCACATTCCGTGGTGTTCATGTCCGAAAGGCATTCTAATTCTGCAAAGTAAAGAGAATCCAATAATAAGTCACCCGGGACCGTTCCCGAGGAGCTGCCAAGTCAAGTGCAACCCGGCAGCTGGCGAGTAGGAGGTGCCGGAGATCGGACGAGGACACGCCGAGAACAAAGACGGACCATTGGGGACTACATCGAACAAGTCTGCACCTTTGCATACCTTGTTTATGGTATGCAAAACAAAGAATGTTGTTCCTACAAACCTGTTGGTCTTTGGGATGTGGGAGGAAACCGGAGCACCCGGAGGAAAGCCACGCGGTCACAGGGAGAACGCGCAGAGTCCACACAGGCAGCACCTGAGGTCAGGATCGAACCTGGGCCTCTGGCGCTAAGGAGAAGGATCTCGACCCGAAACGTCGCCCATTCCTTCTTTCCAGAGATGCTGCCTGACCCGCTGAGTTAATCCAGCATTGTAGCCGCCTCCACCACCAGCCCCGGAAGTATTTACACACACCCGCCACTCTCTGTGCAACAACCTCGGAGAGGACACTTCAGGTCCAAACCCAGTGGCGCAGCAGTAGAGTTGCTGCCTCACAGCGCCTACAGTGCCAGAGACCCGGGTTCAATCCCGACTGCGGGTGCTGTCTGTACGGAGTTTGCATGTTCCCCTCGTGAACCGTGTGGGTTTTCTCCCAGATATCCGGTTCCCCCCCACACTCCAAAGACGGGCAGGATTACAGTTTAATTGGCTTGGTATCAATGTAGGTTTTGTAGGTTAATTGGCATCAGTAAAATTGTAAATTGTCCCTGGTGTGTGTAGGAAAATGTTAATGTGCGGGGATCGCTGGCCGGTGCGAACTCCGTGGGCCGAAGGGCCAGTTTCCGTGCTGTATCTCTGAACTAAAAAAAAACTAAAATAAACTAATTTCGAGGGAGTAAATAGCCCAGTGAATGTGCACCTCTCGTTTGCCCCCCACGCCTGAGACCAAAGATGGATCATCTTTCTCAAATACACCCACGGCGGTCAAAGGAGGCAGAGACACTCACAATTGCTGGAGTAAAACTCTAGTCTGAAGAAGGGTGTCGACCCGAAACGTCACCCAGTCCTTCTCTCCAGAGATGCTGCCTGTCTCGCTAAGTTACTCCAGCATTTGGTGCCTATCTTTGGTTTAAACCAGCATTTGCAGTTTCTTCCTACGCATTCACGATTGCATAGGACGTAGATGTAGACGGGATGGTTGGATAGCTTGCAGACCGGTGGAGTGCGGACAGCAAGGAAGGCTGTCCAAGTGTATAGCAGGATGTAGAGCAGCTATGGGGATGGGCAGAGAAATGGCAGATGGAGTTTAGTCCGAGCAAGTGTGAGCTGTTGCACTTTGAGAGGTCGAATGCAAAGGGAAAAGTATTCAGCTTAGCGCGGCACGGTGGCGCAGCTGTAGTGTTGCTGCCTCACAGCACCAGACACCCGGGTTTGATCCTGACCACGGGTGCTGTCTGTACGGAGTTTGTACGTTCTCCCCGTGACCTGCGTGGCTTTTCTCTGAGGTCCTTGGTTTCCTCCCACACTCCAAAGACGTACATGTTTGTAGGTTAAGTGGCTTGGTATAAATGCAAGTTGTCCCTAGTGTGCGGAGGGCAGTGTTAGTGTGCGGGGATGACTAGTCACTGCAGAATCGGTGGGCCACAGGGCCTATTTCAGCATTGTATCTCTAAACTAAACTGATGGAAACCCCTTCACAGCATGGATCTTGTGGTTCAAGTCCATAGCTCCCTGAAAGCGGCAACACAAGTTGATAGAGTGGTAAAGAAGGCAGTTGAGTACGTTTGGCTTCATTTTTTAGGCTATTAGGAAGGAAGTCATGCTGCAGGTTTATTTGGAGTATTCCGTGCAGTTCTGGTCGCCCCCATTACAGGAAGGATGTGGTGGCTTTGGAGAGGATGCAGATGAGGTTTACCAGAATGATGCCTGGATTAGAGGGTATTAGTTACAATGTGAGCTTGGACAATCTTGGATTGTTTTCTCTGACATGTCTAAGGTTAAGGGGAGACCTTCTTTGTGTCCTTATGCTATATAGTGGCTCGCCGCTGCTGTACACATCGTTTCGCTACAGGAGTGTTAAGTGCAAGGTCCGCAGTAGTACAGATTGTCCAGCAATGGGCATTGCAGTAGGTGTTGCATTGTCTGGGTCCGTGTGCCACAGTCACAGGTTGTCGTACCCTCGATGTAGCCCCCTTTGTGCATTGGCACCCTTGACCGCCCGACCCCGGTTCACAGCCGGTTGAGACATCTCCAGTTCAGCCGGTGTTCATCAGCACCTGGTGGTCAGCACTCTGCTGCTGGTATGTGCCCATCTTGGTGGAAATAGGGACAGTGGCTAGTCTGTCATTCCACATCTGGAGGCCAACTTCAGTTGCTGTTGTTTCCAATGGGATGACGTTGGTTAGGGAGCTCATACGGGATTGTAACCGCCCAGGAAGGGGACACATGGTTGTGTAATGTGTGTTTATCGTCTGTCAGTTGTTACGGACAGTTGAGACCTGATAGTGTTAAACTGAGTTATTTTGTCAATCTAATTCAAGAAAACTTGAGTCAAACTCTTGTTGCTGTTGAAATCGATTCTTTATTCTGACAGCGTTGGATAATTCTTTAAACCTTCCAACACAGAGCTGAAAACCCTGGGGCAGGTCCAGAGAACTATATCTCCAATAGTTTGTCACACCTTCTGTACCATAATTGTCTAATACCAATATAAGTATTATATAGGTATTAGACAATTATGGTACAGAAGGTGTGACAAACTATTAACCAATCATTATGGTTTACCATACACAAGCTTATTTGCATTAATCAATCAACTAAGTCCTTTCCAGTGATTGACAACATGTGTAGTCACATGATTTTCCCTTTTCAGGTTTTTTTTACCCTCTTTGTTCAAAATCATTTTATTTCAATGAAGTAAAACCACAGAAAAATAAAATCAATTCTCAGAGACCACCTCTCAGAATATAAAAGACATATCATACAGCAATCACACAATACATACTCACAAAACACATATTTTCACTTTTGGAAAAGAAAGTTATTTCTAAAACTTCAGATTTAAACAAAGTCTAATACTTACAATCCTAATTAAAACATGATACAATTCGCAAATAATTTCCCTACAACTACATAGTTAAAATACAGTTACTTATGGATTACAAAGATTAAATGAGTTTTGCCCCATTCTTACAAAGTCGGTAAAGACTTAAGTTATTTCTAATTGCACAATTCCCAACTCCAAATATACAAAGGCCATATACTTGTCACACTTGATAAATTAAAATTGCTTCTTACCAAGCTCAGGTCTAGTTTCATTCTGAATTACAACCTCCCCATGCTATCTCTAAAGGCCTCTTTACGACTTCTCACTAATAGCATTCCACACAGCAAATGGAAGATTACTATATGCAGACCCCAATCGTTTGGCTTAGATCAAAACAGAGTTACTTTCTCCGTTTTCTATAAACATAAGAAAGGACCCTTATACAAAGGTCACATAACCATCACCTATGCTTTATCTCTTATCTCAACATAAGTACATTTAAACATCGCACAAACCAAATCACAGACTGTATTATCTAGCCTTGCTGTCTAAGACCCAGTATAAACAATCATAAACCCTCTTTGTGACACACTAGAGCTCAGAGATGTGTCACAAAGAAAGAAAAAATGATGCCTGTGTCCTGGGAAGAGACCCCATTAACAACCTACACTCTAAACACCAAACTAAACTAAATACAACCTCTGACAGCGTGATTATTGCATCAAAGCAATAAATAAAACTATGCCTATTCAGATCAGCATTTCCATGTTAAGATAAGCCATCTGTTGTCCTGTGTCTTTGTGTCCCCTTTATTTCTTTGTGGGGACATGTATATCTGAAAACCCCAAACCCTTCTCTTGCAACTTAACATAGGTTCCTCACACAAAAGTTATTATCCGAGCAATTCTATTATATAATATTTCCTCATTCCCTCCTCTGGTCATATCATGACCACTAATAGGATAATAACACAGCAGAAATTCATCAGCAGTGGCTTATAAGCATCCAAGTTTATTCCTAACCTTGAGAAGCTTTATAGGCCCCAAAACCCCAACCACGTAGGTCGACAGGCTGGCTTGTTGACATCACTGCTGCTCCCTACTTCTCTGCTGTGCTTCATACCCTAGCCCTTACGGTGCTCAACTATTCTGGGTTCCATACGACTGGTCTATCTCCATTTTATTCATTCTAATACATTCGTCTTCTAACAATTCTTTCTCAACCTGCGCATTTACCATCCTTTCAACTTCCTCATCCTTCAACATTGGAATGTCTTCTTCTAGATGTTGCAATAATATCTTCTCACCAGTTTCCACATTACCCAAGGCTGTCATTAGTCTAGCAATAATACAGTTAACAATAGCAATTCCCACGAACAAACACAAAACCACTATTGCTGCATATATGGCCAAACTAATGATCCAATTATATAATCCCCCAAAACCTCAGTCTCCCCATTCAATAACCTCTTTCATCCCATCAAGTAGGGTAATAATGTTGTTTTGATGATGTTACTAGTCCTGGTGATGTTACTAGTTCTGTCCTGAATTCCCATCATACATCTGTCTTTCACAATAGCACACGTCCCTCCCTCACGGGCCAACAGATAGTCCAAGGCATATCTATTCTGCAACGAGAACAGACGCATTTCTGATGGTTGGGTTTTTATTGCTTCCAGAGCTCTGGTAGTGGCATTTCCCAAAATAGTCAGTCCACAGACTATATAATACGATTCTTAGCCACCTCAGACCCTGCTATCCTTCCCAACGTCAGTACACTAAGGATACCCCATCCAATAGCATGCCCTTTAATGGCTCCCCTGGTCTCTGGGTTCCTCCAGTTGGCACAGAATTCAGCGGATACTGCCCTGGTATTTTTTGTTCCTTTCGGGACCAACTTGCTGGGCAAGGAACGGTGGTAGAGACAAGGGCACCAACGGCTACGTTCCTTGGAAAGGGAGGTCTTAAGACATTGGTGGCCGTGCCATTGAAAAAGAAGTAGTAACCTTTTCCGTGTATATTGACATTATAGTGTCTATATGAGTTTAATTCGAAACCCCCTTTTGCCCATCTCATCCAGCTCATCAAGATCCAGTGGCCGTCACTCGGGATAGGGAAGTTATGGGATCCTATCATAAGATGAGTTTCATTTGCCCAACCACAAACCAACTGTGATCCTGCATAGATGGGCATGCATTCCTTGGGAGTAGAACATTTGATCCCTTCTGAGGTATTATTACAGCTAGGCTGATGTGGAATCTGTACTGAACATGAGATGTTGAAAGGGATATTGATAACTATACACCCGTACCCTTGGTTGGTAAAGCAACTCCCATATTGTCTATTGTCTGTGTTCATGGTAAAATTACATGGCAGGAGGTTGCCTTGGCAGTACACCGCATAAGCCTCGTCAGTCTTATCCTCACAACCCAGGTAAGAATGTTCATTGTCACGAGGTAGTGGCAGACAGCCGGTGGGGCTAAGGTCTCATCATAATGGATGGTGACAGTTTCGACCAGAACTGGCTTCTCACCTTGACACATTACTAACTGTTCAGTCCACCCCCACTTGGGACATACTGCAAATAGGCTACTAACTGATTTCATAGCAGGGTAACACACAATTTGTCCTTTACCAAAGTTCATTATGGGCTTGTATAAACATGTTAGAGTCTTTTTCTCCCAATGCCTGTTTTTCCCGTGTCTTTTGTTCGTCCTTTCTTATGTAACCAAGGTTATACTTCTAATGCTTCACAATAGCATAGTCCATCATACAAATGTCCCTTTGTCGAGTTGTCTTCCAAGGGATTCCGTCTGCAGAAAAAGTCAAACTTGCACTTCGGAAACCAAACGGGTAATTCCCACAGGTGTTGGTTATCTAAGTTTACCTGCTGATCGGGCTGACACAGTATCCCATTGCAATAGTCAATCTTGGTGACATTTCAGGTTCCAAAGGCATCCGGGCCATTGCACTGTACCACATCTCCTTTGCAATGGTGAAAGATTCTGCTTGGTTGTCCCAGGACATTGTCAAATGTTTCCTTCATTTCCCTCCATCTGTAGTAGCATCAGGATGCATAGCAGGATGAATCGCCTCATTTTAATTTATCTGCTCATTTCTTACTTAATTAGCTTAAACAACTATTCACTCAATTTAAACGTCCTTCAGTCAATCAGTCCAGTAAGTCGCATATTCTTAACCATATAGCAAAATAAGGATTCAAAACTAAACTTATAAGGATACAACTCCCAAGCAAAGCAGAAATGTAAAACCTAAAAAAACTTGAAATTAAAAATAAAATTACTCTTCTCTCCCCTTTTTATTGGGCTACCCAATCAATTTGCAGTGGTTCAGGTGAACCCATGCAGCGCGACCCTCGACCTTGGCAGCGGTCGGAGTGGTGAGGAGGACCTGGAAGGGACCATCCCAAAGTGGGTCGAGATGCTTACGTGTCCAGTTCCTGACCAGCACATAGCAACATGGCTCAATATTAGATGGAACTTTGAGTACTGGCACCTCACCATATGCAGCCCTGACCTGTGAATGAGAAGTTCGCAAAGCACGGGTTAAAGTTAACACATAGGATGTCATTTCCTCAGTAATCTGGTGGAAATGGACCATCACGGGGGCATGGTCATTCCATGGCATCCATAAAGGTCGACCATATATAATCTCTGCAGGCGTTAGTCGTGCCGTACCAGGAGTGGTCTGTATCTGAAAAAGAGCTGCAGGAAGCAGTTTTAACCATGTTAATCCAGTCTGTGCCACTAATTTTGCTAATTTGGTTTTCAAAGTCTTGATTTGCCCGTTCCACCAATCCGGTGGCTTGAGGTCGATATGCACAATGAAGCTGTTGATGCATCTGTAATTGTTGGCACATTTATTTGTTTACAGCAGCAATAAAATGAGGACCATTATTGGAACTCTAACGCGCAGGAACACCGAATCGCAGTATGATTTTGCATAACAATAACGGTAGAGGCCTTATTGTCAGTGGTCGGATATGCTTCAATCCATTTACTGAAAACATCGACAATTACAAGAACATACTTATAACACTGACATCTTTCCAACTCAATGTAGTCCATTTGCAAGGTCTCAAAGGGACCTGCGGGTCTTATCTGGTTCACAGGGCAAGCCTTTACCTGGATTATGTTGCTGGCAAATCAGACATCGCTGGCTGATATGCTGAGACAAGTCCAGGAGTTTCGGATGCCACCAGGTCTCTAAAAGCATATCACTTACAGCCTTGGCCCCACAATGAATTGCAAACACATTCAATAACCCACAACGCAAGCTCGTCAGACATGTAAGTCTGGCCGGCAGGTGTAACTCTTAAGCCAGTGACAGGATCGTACATACAACCCTGCTCCTGCCACAGCTGTTTTACCTGTGCAGGAAGGAGCATCCACCTGCATTTGATGTACTTCCTGGGTGGTTGGCATTCCTTTTTCCGTGGGAGACTGATTCTTACTAGAATTTTTGTCTGCATCATCATTTGGGGCACAACAACCTGGTTAGTCTTAGAAGCTTTTTTAGCGGCGATTTAGCAAGGTGATTGCCGATATATATAGGGCTCTGGCCTGATGTGTGGGCACAAACTTTAATAACTGCAGGTTGGAAACTAACCTCTGGCGTGAAATAACTGTTCCTGATGAGGTCAGGAACCCTCGGTTTTTCCACAATTGTCCGTAATCGTGAACGACTCCGAAGGCATACTGTGAATCAGTGTAAATATTAGCTGAAATACCTTCAGCTAAGGTACACGCCCTAGTTAATGCGAAAAGCTCAGCTTGTTGTGCAGAAAATGGATTTTCAAACGCCGCCGACTCGATGGCGTCACCGTTTTGATTGATGATTACATACCCAGACATCCGTCTTCCTTGCTCATCTATGGAAGAACTTCCATCAGTGAAAAAGGAGACGTCAGGGTTGGACATGGCCGTGTCTCTGAGATCAGGCCTTGGCGATGTGTCCGCATGTATCAATTGGAGGCAGTCGTGGCCAGAAAACTCCTTCTCTCCTGGAGAGTATTCCAGATAGGTTGCAGGATTGATGGTGGTGCAGCACTGAAAGGAAAGATTTGGATTGTTCAAAAGATAAATCACATGTTAATTCTGTCGTGCCATGGTTAGATGTTGGGTCTGACGCTGCCCCAACAGTGCTGTCACAGAATGGTTACTGAAGACAACAACATCCTATTGCAGAATCATACTGGCAGCTGATTGAAGGCTGTGGTAGATGGCCGATAGAATCCGTGTGCAGTGAGGGTAGCCCAATGCTACAGGGTCCAACTTAGACGAATAATATGCCACTGGACGATGTTCGTCGCCATGTTTCTGAGTCAAGACAGCCGTTGAGCAGTCATCCATTACCGTGCAATAAAGCTGGAAAGGTCGGTCATACAGTGGTCGGCCAAGGGCTAAGTCAGTCTTTAATTGTAGAAAGGCCTTTTCTGCCTTATCGTCAAGCTGAAAGGTGCCATTCATAGAGGTGTACGGAGTCAGATGTTTGGTCATCGTGGTGGTGTTAGGGATCCACTGTCTGCAGTAATGATCATTCCCAGCCATTTTCGGACCTGTTTGGCAGTGGTTGGCAGGGGCGCATGGCAAATGGGCTGAATCCTTGTTGGCTCCAATCGTCGGCTTTCGGCTGAGAGGACAACAGCAAGGAATTTAACTTCTTTCTGTCTGACTTTTAATTTCTGTGGGTTGACCACATAGCCCAACTGCTGTAGATAATTAAGGAGGAGGATGGTGTCCTCACGATTGCTCCGTTAGTCAGGACTGGCAATGAGCAAATCATCAACATATTGTACCAGGCTGGAACCATGTGTTAACTCTCGTAGTTGTAGCCGCAAGCATCGGGGAAATAGAGTGGGTGAATTAACGAAGCATTGTGGTAGCCTAGTCCAGGTGTACTGTTGGCCGTTATGGGTGAAGGCAAAGAGGTACAGGCTATCTGGATGAAGAGGTATCGAAAAAAAGGTATGTTGGAGGTCCAGAAGGGCAAAAACCTTTGAGGCTGCTGGTATTGAGGCAAGGATATGCGCAGGATTCGGGACTAGTGCATGTAATGGTTGGACAATGGCATTGATAGATCTCAAGTCTCAAGGCTTAGGTACCGCTAGGATTGGTGTATTGCAGGCTGACTGGTAAGGGACCAGAATAGCCTGTTCCATCAGTCTCTTAATCAGTTGGTCAATGCTCAACACAGCTTGGCACTTTGAGGGATATTGATGGACAGATGGTAAGATGACCACTTCTCTGATTACTTTTTTTTTTATATTTCAAAATATACTTTATTCAAGTCATAAATATATACAATACATGAACCTTGCGGAAAATCCATCCGACATTTTCGGAGGCTGTACAAATTGATGAATACAGTTTAGACATTTCTTTTCCTCAAATTTCCACAAATCAGTCCCCCACTCGTGCCACTCATGTGGCACAATGACGTGGGATACCTTCCCTTATTTTGAGGGGCGTCTCCACCATACCGTGCCCCCCATGTCCAGCAATGGAAGGACCTTAGACTGTGGCCCTCCCCCACCGAGCCTTGGCGTTGGCTGCACCGAGCTTCAGTGCGTCCCTCAGCACGTACTCCTGCAGTCTGCAGCGGGCCAGTCGGCAACATTCCCTGACGGACATCTCGCTCTGCTGGGTGGTGAACAATTCTTGGGCAGACCAAAGGGCGTCTTTTACCGAGTTGATGACCCTCCAGCAGCACTCGATGTCAGTCTCTGAATGTGTCCCTGGGAACAGTCCGTAAATCACCGAGTCCTCTGTGACGGAGCTGTTCGGGATAAAGCGTACCAGGGACCCTTGCATTTTTCTCCAGACTCTTTTAACAAAACCACACTCTGTAAAGAGGGCAACCGTCTCCTCTCCATAGCAGCCAGCCCGAGGGTAGCGTGCGCTGGCAGTGAAGTTCCGACGGTACAGGAAGGATCTGACAGGGAGGGTTCCCCTCACCGCCAGCCAAGCCAGGTCTTGGTGCTTGTTGGTGAGTTCTGGCGATGAGGCATTTTGCCAGACAAGCTGGGCAGTCTGCTCAGGGAACCACGCCACCGGGTCCATAGAGTCCTTTCCCTGCAGTGCCTGCAGGACATTCTGTGCTGACCACTGCCCGATGGACATGTGGTCAAAGGTGTTGGTCCGGAAGAACCCTTCCAGACGACAGATGGGGCGGCAATGTCCAGCTGACTGGCACATTGCGTGGCACCTGCGCCAGGCCCATCCTTCGCAACACCGGAGACAGTTAGAACCTCAGCAGGTAGTGACACTTGGTGCCCACGTGCCTTGGCTCTACACTCCGCCTGATGCAGCCACACACGAAGGTGGCCATCAGAATGAGGGCGACGTTGGGCACGCTTTTACCTCCGTTGTCTGCTGACGTACATTGTGGCCCGTCGCACCCGGTCCATCCTCGATCCCCAGAGGAACTGGAAGATGGCCCGGGTGATCCCTGTGGCGTAGGAGGGAGGGACAGGCCACACTTGTGCCAAATACAACAGCCCCGAGAGCACCTCACACCTGATGACCAAATTCTTTCCCGTTATGGAGAGGGAGCGTTGCCTTCACAACTCCAGCTTCCTCCCCACCCTGGCTATCCGCTCCAACCAATTTTTGTTACATGCCTCAGCCCCCCCCGAACCAGATCCCCAGCACCTTCAAGAAGTCAGGCCTGATGGTGAAGGGGACGGAATATCTGTCAGGCCAGCTGCCAAAGAGCATGGCCTCGCTCTTCCTGCGGTTCTCCCTGGCTCCCGTGGTCGACTCAAACTGGTCGCAGATACTAATCAGTCTGCGGACCGACCCTGGATCCGAGCAGAAGACAGCGACATCGTCCATGTACAGGGAGGTCTTTACTTGAATGCCCTCACTGCCTGGCAATGTCACTCCTCTTATCCTTCCTGATGGATTCGGCAAAAGGTTCAATACAGCAGACAAACAAGACAGGAGAGAGAGGGCAACCCTGCCTGACTCCAGACCTTACAGAAAAACTGTCTGATTCCCACCCATTGATTTGGACTGCACTACGGATGTTGGTGTAGAGCAGTTTGATCCAATTTCTGATTCCCTCCCTAAAACCCATTATGGAGAGCACATCCCTCATGTACGTGTGCGAAATCCTGTCGAAGGGCTTCTCCTGGTCCAAGCTGACTAGGCAGGCATCCACCCGTCTGTCCTGCACGTAGGCGATGGTATCTCTCAGCAGCGCTAGGCTGTCTGAGATTTTCCTGCCAGGTACAGCACAGGTTTGGTCCGGGTGGATCACCTGTCCCAGAGCAGACTTGACCCGGTTGGCGATGGCCTTAGACAGGATCTTGTAGTCTACATTCAAGAGTGTTATGGGTCTCCAATTCTTTATGTCCTTCATCTCCCCCTTCTGCTTGTAGATTAGGGTGATGTTGCCCTTCCTCATGGAGTCTGACATGATACCAGCTAGAAGCATGTCGTTGTACACTTCTAGCAGGTCCGGGCCCATCCAGTCCCACAGAGCCAAATACAACTCGGCCGGTAAGCCATCGCTTCCGGGAGTTTTATTCGAGTCAAAGGAACGGATGGAGCTAGTCAGCTCCTCTAAGGTCAGTGGTTGGTCCAGACTCTCTCGCTTGCTGTCCTCCAAGACCTCCGTGATCGAGGACAGGAAGTTCTGGGAGGAGGTACTGTCTGTGGTCTTTTGGTCATACAAATCTGTGTAAAAGGATTTGCAGATTCTCAGCATGTCTGTCTGTGAGGATGCTACTGTGCCGTCCTCCTCCCTAAGGCTGTTCATCACAGAGCTCCCCCTGTGAACCTTATGGAAGAAGAAACGTGAGCACGTCTCATCCTGCTCCACATGGCGGACCCTGGATCGGAAGATGATCTTGGAGAATTCAGAGGGAAAGAGCCGATCTTGCCGGTCCTTCAACTCTCTAAGTTCCTCCCTCACATCCACCCCGCTCGACTGCAGAAGGAGCAGTTGTTGCAAATCCGTCTGGAGTTGGCACAATTCCCTCTGACTCTGTCTTGCTCTCTGAACCCCTTTAATTATGAAGAACCTCTTAATGTTCTCCTTGGTTGCTTCCCACCAGAGTGTGGGGAAGTCAAAGAGGGGCTTCACCGTTCTCCAACATGCGTAGTCCCTCTTTAGCTCCTCGACATTCTCTAGGGTCAACAGCTTCATGTTTAACTTCCACGTCCCTCTACCTGCCTTCCGGTCCTCCTGTAGGTGACAGGAAGCCTGAAGGAGGCAGTGGTCGGAGAAGAACACTGGCGTGAGGTCAGTGGGTCTCACCGTGACGGCCTTTGTCGTGAAGACAAAGTCTATCCGAGATCGGGCTAAACCGTCCGATCTCGACTAGATGAACCGCGGCTGGGACCCGCCTGCAGCGTCGCTGAAGGCGTCGCGCAGCTTTGCATCTTTTACCATCTCCATCAGGAACTTGGACGTGCTGTCTACACTTGATCTTAGCCAAAAGGCCGAGAAGGATCCTTGGTGATCAAGGTCTCTCTCCTGCCAGGTAAGATTACTTTTTTTAAAAATTTATTTCAAAATATACTTTATTCAAATGATAAATATATACAATACATTAACCTTGCGGAAAATCCATCCGACATTTTCGGGGGCTGTACAAATTGATGAATACAGGTTAGACATTTCTTTTCCCCAAATTTCCACAAATCAGTCCCCCATGCCAGGTAAGATTACTACCTGAACAGGGGGCACCCTTGTCAACCCCGCATGTGTGGAGTCCTCAGTCCATACCTCTGGGTGAGTGTATTCTAGATCATCTTTTTCACCGTGGTGACAAAGTTTCGTAGACTCCTTCTTTGGGCACGGGTAAAACTGAATCTGAATGTTCCACTGTATCAGCTGAACCTCAGTGGACAAAGGTTCTGAATGTAAAGAATTATCCCACTGCTGCCACCAAATGTTAAACTGAGTTCTTTTGTCAATCTTATTCAAGAAAACGTGATTCAAACTTTTGTTGCTGTTGAAATCGATTCTTTATTCTGACAGCGCTGGATAATTTGTTAAACCTTCCAACACAGAGCTGAAAACTCTGGGGCAGATACAGGGAACTATATTTCCAATACAAAATCGAGGCATTATATAGGTATTAGACAATTATGGTACAATTATGGTCCTCTCCAGTGATTGACAACACATGTAGTCACATGAGTTTCCCTTTTCTGGCCTCTTTACAACCCTTGCTTGCATTGTGGTTTTTTTTACCCTCTTGGTTCAAAATCATTTTATTTCAATGAAGTAAAACCACAGAAAAATAAAATCAATTCTCAGAGACCACCTCTCAGAATATAAAAGTCACATCATTAAGCAATCACACAATACATGCACACAAAACACATATTTTCACTTTTGGAAAATAAAGTTATTTCTAAAACTAAAGTCTAATATTTACAATCCTAATTAAAACACAACACACTTCACAAATAATTTAACTACAATTACATAGTTAAAATAGTTACTTATGGATTACAAAGATTAAATATGAGTTTTGCCCCATTCTTACAAAGTCGGTTAATAAAGTTAGGAATTGTGTGATTATTTCTAATCACACAATTCCCAACTCCAAGCACACAAAGGCCATATACTTGTCACACTTGATAAATTATAATTCCTTCTTACCAAGCTTGGGTCTAGTTTCATTATGAATTACAACCTCCCCCTGCTATCTCTAGAGGAGAGGAATGTAATGCCGCTTTACGACTTCTCACTAATAGCATTCCACACAGCAAATGGAAGATTACTGTGCTGAGTAATTACTCACGGCACGTGCCTGAAACCGGAGCACCCGGGGAAAACCCACATGGTTGCAGGGAGGAAGGTACAAACTCCGTACAGACAGCACCCGTAGTCAGGTTGGAACCCGGGCCTCTGGCGCTGTGAGGCAGCAACTCAACCGCTGCGCCACTGTGCTGCTCGTAGTTGGTGAGTTGGTGAGCAATACGGTAGAGGCAGATAGAGAGATACAGCACTGAAACAGGCCCTTCGGTACACTGAGTCCATGCTGACTGACCTAAAGGAGCATCCTTTAATTCTGAGGTTGTGACCTCTCGTCCTAGACTCTCCCACTAGTGGAAACATCCTCTCCACATCTACTCTATCCCGGCCTTTCACTATTCGGCAAGTTTCAGTCGGTCCACCCTCATCCTTCTAAAGTCTTGTCCGGCGCTATGTAAATGCAAGTTCAGTATCAGTGAATCTCTATCAGAATCATAAGCGGTGCTTTCACCCAAAACGTGCGGTGCAAACAGACACAGGGTTTTAATGCTGAGGCTCTATAAGGTGCTGGCAAGGCGGCGTTTGGAGTATTGTGAGCAATTTTGGGCACCATATCTGAGGAAGAATGTGTTGG
This sequence comes from Okamejei kenojei, assembly GCA_035221665.1. NCBI lineage: Eukaryota > Metazoa > Chordata > Chondrichthyes > Rajiformes > Rajidae > Okamejei > Okamejei kenojei. The sequence goes on along the minus strand of CM069166.1, from coordinate 14,472,174 downwards.
CTCCGGAGAGGGTCCAGAGGAGGTTTACGAGAATGATCCCAGGAATGAGTAGGTTAACCTATGATGAGCATTTGACGACACTGGGCCTGTACCCGCTGGCGTTTAGATGAATGAGGGGGGACCTCATTGAAACTTAGAGAATAGTGAAAGGCTTGGATAGAGTGGAGCCTCAGAATTAAAGGATGTTCCTTTAGGAAGGAGATGAGGAATTTCTTTAGTCAGAGGTTTCAAAGGTTTCAAAGGTCGTTTATTGTCACATGTACCAATCAAGGTACATTGATATGCAAATTACCATACAGCGATATGGGGAAAAAAGCAACAAGACACAACTACATAAAAGTTAACATAAACATCCACCACAGCAGATTCCACACATTCCTCACTGTGATAGACTGTGGAGCTTCTAGCCACGGGCCTGGCGTGGACGTACCATCCGGAGCATGAGATCCCTTGCGGGGGATCGCCGGGGAAGAGCTCCGACCACCGGCCTGCGGCCTATAACATCCAGAAGCCGCGGTTTCCGGTAAGGAAGTGACTGATTCGGGAAATCAAAGCCACGTGTGTTCTACCATCCCGACGTCGGAGCTTCGATCATCCGGACGAGAGGGCTTGTACATCGGGCCATCCGTAGCGGCGACTACGGAGGGTAAAGGTCCCGACCACGGGTGAACAAAGAAGAAAGACTGACTGAACGTTATTGCCTTCCATCACAGTGAAGAATGCTGTGGTGGATGTTTATGTTAAATTCTATTGTGTGTTGTGTTCTTTTTAATTGTATGGCTGCAGGGTGACTCAGCTCACTGTACCTTAATTGGTGCATTGACAAATAAGTATGAACCTTGAACTTTGTAGATGGGACATGTTGGTCGATGTGGGCAAGTTGGGCCGAAGGGCCTGTTTCCACACTGCATGATCTACAAGGTGCGGGCCCAGCAGATGTTGTTACAAAAGAGATTCTATCTAATTACTTTACACTAAAACCTACTGGGGTATAAAGCAGGGACATGTGGGAAGAAGGAACTGCAGATGCTGGTTTACACCGAAGATAGACACAAAATGCTGGAGTAACTCAGCGGGACAAGCAGCATCTCCGGAGAGAAGGAATCAAGCAGGGAGCCCATTGTAAAGGAGCATGAGAGGGTAGATTTGATCAATGCCCCACTCACACACAAGTACAGAGACCAGCAGAGTGAGACCAGGTCACACAGAAGTTGCGGAGTTGGCCACGTGGGAGGAAGAGGAAGGCTGGGTGGACTCCGGGGAGGTGGAGCACTTGGGTATCTTCAGGGTTTGGCACAAGCTGGCCATCCACTGGCGGTACTCACTCCTCACCTGTGGAACCGGAGCAGAGACAGTGGGGACATCAGATAGACATAGTCTCAGCGCAACACTAACTATATTGTACTGCAGCTGCCTCATGTCCCATAATGGATCCTTCAGTCCCTGTTACACACACACACAAACAATCCCTGTTAAGCACATAGTCAGTACTGGGACAGAGTCTCTGTTACAGACACACACATACACTGTTACACACACAGTGAGGAATGGTTACAACACCACCCTCCCCCTGAGGAGCAGCGCCCTGGCTGAAGGTGACCAGGTTCCTAGCTTTAAGTAAATTACGGTAAAAGCCAGGCAACTCCCGGCCAGCGCGTCGACGGATGCCCGCTACCGGGAGCAGTGTGCCCTTCTAGAGGCAGCGCCCCTGGTGGAAAAAGATCACCAGCACATGCCATCTAGGAGAGCACTCAGAATACCCTATTACACACAGAGTCGGAGCCAGGACCAGGGAGGAGGAACTGGGGCCATCATTGCGCTACCGAGGGAGATGTCTTTCGCAGCCATGACCCTCACCTGCTTGTTATTGACGCAGTGCAGGAGGAAGATGAAGGTTCCCTGGAAGCTGTTGAGGACGGTGAATATGTAGGCCAGCGCAATGGTCCTGCGCTTAAAGTGGAACACCCCAATAATCCAGGCACAGCCCAGTATCACCAGCTGAGCGATCGCGGTTACAATGAACACTCTACACAGGGAGAGACAAATTAGTCCTAAGTACAGCAACAAGAGGAGAGGTTGAGCGGGCTCGCACTTTATTCCTTGGAGCATAGGAGGGTGAGGGGGTGATCTTATAGAGGTGTTTGAGTCAGCGCCCTTTATGTGCCGACTAGTTGCATATCTTGCGTATGCAAAACAGACAATATCACTGTGACTTGTCACATGTGAGAATAAAGCATTCATTCATTCATTAATTCATTCGAACACACTGGACTTCTCGACTCGCTGGAGTTTAGAAGGAAGAGGAAGGACCTCATTGAAACCAACAGAATAGTGAAAGGCCTGGATAGATTGGATGTGGAGTGGATGTTTCCACTAGTGGAAGAGTCTAGGACCAGAGGTCATAGCCTCATAATAAAAGGATGTACCAGCAGGCAGTGAAGAAGGTGAATGGCATGTTGGCCTTCATAACAAGAGGAGTTGAGTATAGGAGCAAAGAGGTCTTTCTGCAGTTGTATGGGGCCCTAGTGAGATCACACCTGGAGTATTGTGTGCAGTTTTGGTCCCCTAATTTGAGGAAGGACATTCTTGCTATTGAGGGAGTGCTGCGTAGGTTTACAAGGTTAATTCCCGGGGTGGCAGGACTGTCATATGCTGGGAGAATGGAGCGGCTGGGCTTGTATACTCTGGAGTTTAGTAGGATGAGAGGGAATCTTATTGAAACATATACGATTATTCAGGGTTTGGACATGCTAGAGGCAGGAAACATGTTCCCGGTGTTGGGGAAATCCAGAACCAGGGGCCACAGTTTAAGAATAAGGGGTAAGCCATTTAGAACGAAGATGAGGTAACACCTTTTCACACAGAGTTGTGAGTCTGTGGAATTTTCTGCCTCAGAGGGCGGTGGAGGCCTGTTCTCTGGATATTTTCAAGAGAGAGCTCGATAGGACTCTTAAAAATAGCGTAGTTAGGGGAAATAGGGAGAAGGCAGGAACGGGGTACTGATTGGGGATGATCAGCCATGATCACATTGAATGGTGGTGCTGGCTCGAAGGGCTGACTGGCCCACTCCTGCACCTATTGTCTATTTAGAAAGGAGATGAGGAGGAATTTTGTTAGTCCGAGGGTGATTAATCTGTGGAATTCATTGCCACAGATGGCTGTGGAGGCCAAGTCAATTGATATTTTTAGGGCATAGATTAGTATGGGTGTCAGGGACTATGGGGAGAAGGCAGATGAATGGGGTTGAGAGGGAGAGATGGATCAGCCATAAATGAGTGGTGGAGTAAACTTGATGGGCTGAATGGCATAATTCTGCTCCTAGAACCTTTGTACAAAATCATGAGAGGAAGAGAAAGGGTAAACACACTGTCCCTCGTCCAGAGTAGGGGAATCGAAAGCCAGAGGACAAGGTTTAAGGTGAAGGGTGAAAATTTAACATGAACCTGAGGAGTAACATTATTTCACATAAAGGGTAGTGGATATGTGGAATTTTAGACAGGTTTTGGATAGGTTTAGAGGGATATGGGCCAAACACAGGTAGGTGAGACTAGTGTAGATGGGACATGTTGGTCTGCATGAGCAAGTTAGTTAGTTAGTTTAGTTTATTGTCACGTGTACCGAGGTACAGTGAAAAGCTTTTGTTGCGTGCTAATCAGTCAGAGGAAAGATTATACATGATTACAATCGAGTGTACAGATACATGATAATGGAATAACGTTTAGTGCAAGATAAAGTCAGATGCGGTGAGGACAGGGTGTAACCGGGTGTACAAAGGATCGCTAGTCAGTGCGGACTCGTTGGGCCGAAGGGCCTGTTTCCATGTTGTATCTGTAAACTAAACTAATCTTGGCCTCTGCAAATAGCCCCTGGTTTGTTGGATACAGCTGGTGTATGGTGATAGACACAAAGTGCGGGAGTAACTCAACGGCTCAGGCAGCATCTCTGGAGAGAAGGGATGGGTGATGTTTCGGTTCGGGTTCCTGCCTCTGGTACAGAGTGATCGCTGGTCGGCGTGGACTCGGTGGGCCAAAGGGCCTGTGGCCATGCTGTATCTGTAAACTAAACTAAGCAACAAGGAACTGGTAACATGTTGTAATGTTGGCATTGTGGACCCTTGTGTGTTGTCCAGGTGTGTGTCCAGAACCAGGGGTCACAGTTTAAGAATAAGGGGTAGGCCATTTGGGACTGAGATGAGGAAAAAGGTTTTCACCCAGAGAGTTGTGAATCTGTGGAATTCTCTGCCACAGAAGGCAGTGGGGGCCAATTCACTGGATGTTTTCAAGAGAAAGTTAGCTCTTAGGGCTAAAGGAATCAAGGGATATGGGGAGAAGGCAGGAAAGGGGTGCAGATTTTGGATACTGATTCTGAAGAAGGGTCTCGACCCGAAACGTCACCTATTCCTTCGCTCCATAGATGCTGCCTCACCCGCTGAGTTTCTCCAGCATTTTTGTCTACCTACTGATTTTGGATGATCAGCTATGATCATATTGAATGGCGGTGCTGGCTCGAAGGGCCGAATGGCCAAATCCTGCACCTATTTTCTATGTTTCTATGGTCCGGCACTGTTCTGTGCAGGGCAGCGTGTAGCAGGAATCCTTTGGCTTACATTTGAACCTGAACACAGAGTTACAGAAACAACACATATGGAAGTCATTACCTGATTTTCTCTACGTAAGGTAAATCCGGGCTGATGGATTTGAATTTCTCAATCAGTTTCCATATCGTCAAGATGAGGAAGACAAGGTTTACCTGAAGTGCATGAAGGATAGCAGAATGCGATGAGTTACTTGTGTTTACAGCAGTGACTGTGTGCTCACGTCTTAGGCCCCCTTCGGTCATGGCTAACCATGGGTGTCTCCAGAGTTGGAGGACGCCTGTCCGTGACTTTGTTAACATGGGGAGACTGGTGCACAGACAGCCACCCCACGGTCCTTGACAGATCTGGGTCACTATCCAGTGGCATGGAGTCCAAGACAACCGGAGACCCTTTTCTGCTGCAGCCTTCATCCGCCTTCCCTGCCATTGTGACGCTCCACTAAGGTCAGCCATTGTCCTCCGCCTGTTCCACCGTTGAGGTCTTGATTGGATTGCTCTTTGTCAGAGATCTCCCCCTCAACCTTACTGCCATGAGTGGCCCTACCAGGAGCATAGCTCCAGACGGCATCATTCTAAGGATCTCAGGACCACACAAGCTTCTCCACCCCAATCCATGGAGAAGTACGTTTAGTACTCAAGTACGCTTAGTTTAAAGATACGGCACAAAAACAGCCCATTCGGCCCACCGGGCCACGCCAACCATTGATCACCCGTTCATACTAGTTCCATGTCATCCCACTTCCTCATCCACTCCCTACACACTAGGGGCAATTTACAGAGGGACAATTAACCTACAAGCCCGAAAGTCTTCACAAGTTCACACGTTACCAGCATACAATTAGGCCATTCGGCCCATCGAGTTTACTCCGCCATTCAATCATGGCTGATCTATCTCTCCCTCCTAACCCCATTCTCCTGCCTTCTCCCCATAACCCGACACCCGTACTCTGCCTAAAAATATCCACTGACTTGGCCTCCACAAAGAATTCCACGGCACGTGGCAAAGAATTCCACAGATTAACTACCCTCTGACTAAATAAGTTCCTCCTCACCTCTCTAAAAGAGCGCACTTTAATTCTGAAGCTATGACCTCTGCTCCTAGACTCTTCCAGCAGTGGAAACATCCTTTCCACATTTACTCTATCCAAGCCTTTCATTATTCTGGAAGTTTCAATGAGGTGCCCCCTCAACTTTTTAATCTCCAGCGAGTAACAGGCCCAGTGCTGTCAAAGCTCAACATATGTTAACTCACTATTTCCTGGGATAATTTGTGTAAACTTCTTCTGGACCTTCTCCAGAGTTAGACATCCTTCCTCAGATATGGGGCCCAGATTTGCTTACAAATTTGTCTTTGGGATGCTGCTTGGCCCACTGAGTCACTCCAGCACTTTGTGTCTATCTTGCTTTGTGCGTGACATCTCTTGAGATGGTTCATGATGCTGTGTGTGTGTGATTTTATATGCAAGTTGTTGTCTTAAAGCATGTCACGAGCTCCTGCTACAGAGTCGAGTCTTTACATACGATAGTGGCTTTTAGAGACTTTTGGATAGGGTACATGGATATGCAAGTAGATTATGTGCAGGCAGGTAAGAGGAGGTCTTGGCATCATGTTTGGCACACATTGTGGGCCGAATGGCCCGTTCCTGTGCTGTAATGTTCTATGTCCTGGCCTATATTTTTGTTCCACATCCTATGTCCTGTGTCTAAGGTTATATGTGCTATGACCTGTGTTCGATATCCTATGTTATATGTTCTATTGAAGAGGTTCACGTGTCATATGAACACTCATTTAATATTTAAACACACAGTTTAATGTTAGTACAAAAGCGATGGCTGCTAAGTGAAGTATCTCTGTCGTCTGCTGCACCCCGTCACCTGACCACCCAGATTGGTCGGCCCAGTTCATGCCAGTTCAAGCGAGATCTCGAGCTCGACAAACAAAAGTTCGAGACCAAAGTGGCTCTGCCACAAGATGGCACCACAACTATGGACCAATGTACAACTGTTACATGTTACTGTTCTATGTCCTGCGCTCTACGTTTCTACATCTATGTCCAATGTTCAATGTTTTACATCCTACGCCCCCTGCCCTGTGTCCCATGTCCTCCACAGTACAGGGGGTTTAACGACACTCACCACACAGATGACACACAATTGGAGCACGAAGCTCCAGCGAAACCCCTTCTCCATTGTCAGCCAGCAGCTGCGGGGGGGAAGCAAACACCGTCAGTTTGTACAGACTGGAAGAAAAAACAGACCCGACTCTTGCCCTCATTACCTCCCAAACAGGCCCATCTGAGGGCTGAAGGGGGAGTGTGAGTGAGGGAGGGTGTGAGAGTGAGGGAGGGAGTGAGTGGGTGGGTGGGTGAGTGAGTGTGAGTGGGTGGGTGAGAGTGAGGGAGTGAGTGAGTGAGTGAATGAGTGAGTTAGTGATTGAGTGAGTGGGTGATTCGGTGGGTTGGAGTGAGTGAGTGAGTGAGTGAGAGTGAGTGAGTTGTCAGTGTGAAGTGAGTGATTGAGTGAGCTCTTAGGGCTAACGGAATCATGGGATATGGGGAAAAAGCCGGAACGGGGCACTGATTTTGTGATGATCAGCCATGATCATATTGAATGGCAGTTCGGGGCTCGAATGGCCTCCTCCGGCACCTATTGTCTACGTTTCTACTCCATCACTTTGTGTCTTGTTTTTATATAATGTGCCGTCTTCACCTCTCTCAAGGTCAGTCTAGTCGGAGGGGAAAGGTACGGGCGGGTTCACTCACTATTCTCTGGTGCCGTAGCCCTGGGATAGGAAGCCGCCGACACCATGACGATCAGGGCCGGGATGCCGTAGGCAACGGGGAAGGTGATCTTCCCCCGGAGACTCTGGGCGTGGAAGACCTTCACCACCATCAGGTAGAGCTGGATCCCTTTCCAGCAGCATCCACATGAAACACGCCAGGAACAGGTAGTGGAGGATCCCAGCAATGGTTGCGCACACCACCTGCAGAGAGAGAGAGTGAGAGAGAGAGAGAGAGGTTGTGTTTTCTTCTCAGCTCTGCGGTTGAGAAGGATTGAAGCAGCCTTTCAAGGATTTTGCTGTTGGAGAAAGGAACAGGGCAGAGGGGCTTCATAGTTTAACTTATCGTTGGGCTGTTGAAGCTTTCCTCTGGTCTAGGATTCCTCTACTAGTGCGAAAATTCCTGAGTTTTCTCTACATTGTCGAGGGTGCGGTTTGTCGTTGGCGGACTGCCAAGAGTGCCTGGAGATCGAGGGCACGAAGATTGCGGTTGTCTTTGTCTTTTTTGCCACCGTTTCTCTGCCCTAAATTCATTTTGCACAGTGCGGCTGCCTGGCTTAATGTGAAGAAGGTACTTTTGCTTCTGGCTCGACTGGGATAGAGCTTCCCAAAAGCTGCTCTCGGGCTGTGGACGAACTTGGGGACTTTCCTGCTTCAGCTGGAGGTTTCTGCTTTCTGCTGCCTGTCTTTGACTGTGACTGTCTCTGGAACTTAACTTGGAGCTGAGCTGGCTGGGGTGCCTGGAGTGGTTTGTGCTCTGTCAGGATGGCGATGGCTGGGGCGGCGGCGAAGGACCGGACATACGCAGTAGCAACAGTGGCGGGTACGAGGCCATCTGAGCATGAACCTCATGTTGACTTGGATTGGGACGGTCTTGGTATCTCGTTCAAACTGGGCCTATGATGTCAAGGGGAGACATTACAAAAGGCCTTGAATGAACTTCTTGGGAGGGGAGCTATTGTCTCTTCCGAGCTCGAAAGAGGAAAGGTGGAGGCGATAACTAAAGACCCGGGAGGGTGTGGCCCAAGCATTGGAGCTGGGGGTTTCAGTGAGGGGGTCCACATACAGGTGGATCCGTGGGTATCCAGGGTGAGACCGGTTCTCCTGCGGAGTTGCCCACATGTATTCCAGCGCATCCTTATTCCACACCTGTCTAAGTTTGGGGAGGTGCGGTCTAAGTGCTTTAGGCTCATGCACCCTGGGGGGGACCCAGAGGAAAAAGGGGTCTTCAGTTTCAAGAGGAGGGTGTTCATGAAGGTGGGTAGAGGGGGATGGCGCTGAGGGGAGTTTCGAGGTGGAGTATAGGGGTCTCCCTAGAACCGTGCGTTGGAGTTGGGGAAAGGCACGGTGTCATGCGTGCGGCGAATTTGGACATCTCCGGAGGGAGTGTCCTAATTCGCGGGGGTCACTGCGAGAAGTTTTCTAGCGCAAGCGGCCCAGGGATGCGCTGCTGGCCCATCCGCGTGGCTCGTCAAACCTCAGTGGCGCGGGGTGGTACTGCTGACCCGGCTAGGGCTGCCAGCTCTGCCTCGGTGATCCAGGGCGGCAGTAATAGCCCATCTGGGCCTGCAGGTTCTGCCTCGGGGACTCGAGGTAGAGATAGCCCCCACCCCCCATGTCTTCAAACCTGTGGTGGCGGCTGAAGGCGGGGCACAGGGAGGGGGGTGAGGAAGGGGGCAATTGGGAGAAGCAGAGGAAAAGAGAAGAAGGAGAGGAGAAAGGCCGCCCGAGCGAGTCCAAACGGGATCGGGTGCGCATCTGCCGAGTTCTGAATACCACCAAGGGTGCCTGCCAGCTCCAGAGTGGTGCAGTTTGCACCTGTCGTGGTCCAGCAAGGAGCTGAGGTGGTTCAGCCGGGGGCAGTGAAGCAAAAACGTGTGGGTGGTAAAGTGGCTGGGGATAGTGTGGAGGCCGAAGACACTTCTGTTAATGGAGGTTCACACCGTACTGCCCACAATGCTAGCGGGACAAAAAGGAGGTTAGTGCCTGGCGAGGAAGAGCAAGGGCGTGGGTCCAAAGTGAGGGGATGTCTTTCTCCAGACCTTCCACCACTGATGTGGTTGGTGGTCTTGAACAGGTGTCCTCCGGGTCGGCGGTAGTTGGGCCTCTATCTCAGGGATCTTCCGCGAGTGTTATAAGACCATGTGATGGGTTGACTCCTCGGTGGTGTGTCCCTCGGAGCGGGAGGATGCCCCTTCGTTTTCAGGGGACCTCTGGGGGGAGTTATCTCATCGGGTGTTGAGTTAGCTCCCCTGGGTGTGTGTCCTCTGGGTCGGAGGAGGTCCCCTCGTTTCAGAGACCTACTGAGGTGTTGGCACCCAGATGATAGGGGTTAGCTCCCCGGGTAGTGTGCCCCCTGAAAAAAGACGGGGGATGAGCAGAGTCAGCCCGAAGGTGGAGGTTCAGGGGCATTGGTGTACCACTCTGTGCTCCTTATCAGAGCCAATGGAGGTCTGGGGGGTGTGCTGCCTCTCAGGCTGAGTCGGCAGGGAGAGTTTAGAGGCAAGAGGAGATTCTCTGGGTGTTGCCTGTGGAGAGGGTACTCTGGGGTGCTGGGAGGTCGGGTCTGTTTCGGGTCGTGATCCTCCTTCAGTTTTTCCGAGGGTGCCAGTGCACCACAGACCCTGGGGGGTGCTCTTGTTTTTTCTTCCCCAGGCCCAGACGTGGAGGGTGATGGGAGAGTGCAGGAGCCCAGCCAGTCCATGGGCTGCTTGTTGCGGTCAGGGGTGTCGGGACCCTTTTTCATGGCATTGATCCTGGGGGTGGTGGCATGCCGGAGGAGGGGGAGAGTGGATGGGGCCAGTTGTGTAGCGGGAATTAGTGAACTTTCCGAGAGTTCTGGTCTTTCAATTTTTGATAACGACCCTGGGAGCTGCACTGGCAAGCTTGTTGTTTCAGGTGCGAGTGGGTTGGCCGAGTGCCCAGACTCCAAGGCCGTGTATCATGCAACAGTTATCTGTGAGGTTGCGAGAGTTCCTAAAAACAAGTCATACTCTCAGAACAAAAATGGGTGCTGCAAAGAAACGGTGGGAGGATTGGCCAGCTTTGATTAAGACTCTCGAGGCTATCCTTGGCAACAAGGACAGCGATCTTCCTGACTCTGAGAAGAGACAGTTTGGGGACTTTTTGGAGTTCCTCAGAGAGAGTCTAGGCGGAGTGTGAGGATCTCAATTTAGTGTGCCTGCACATTCACAGTAGCTACATTAAATTTAAACGGGAGTAGAGAGAGTTTTCGCAGATTTCAGACTTTTATCAGTCCTTAGAGAGGGGAAATTTGCGGTGTGTTTTCTGCAAGAGACGCATACTGTTGTTAGTGATGAACCCACCTGGCGACTGGAGTGGGAAGGGGGGTCTACATGAGCCATCTCAGCTCGAACTCGAGTGGGGTGGCCTTTCTGTTGGCCCCGAATTTTCTGCCAAATGTTTTAAAAGTGTAAGAAGTTGTGCCAGGACGTTTGCTCCATCTGGCCGTGAGCCTGGATGGCATGCCGTTGCAATTTCATTAACGTGTATGCCCCTAGCTCCGGCACGATGCAGGCCGGCCTACTTCAGGAGGTGACTATTGCTCTGTTGAGACAATTGATAAGGGAGAGTGTGTCTTCCTTGGTGGGGATTTTAATTGCACACTTGAGGCGCGAGACCGTTCTGGTACTCAGTGTGCCCCTGCTGTAGCGAAGAAGCTGAGAGGTTGATTGAATCCTTTAAGTTGGTTGATGCCTGGCGGAAACCTCCACCACCGGATTCCACTGCTTTTTACGCGGGAGGTCTGAGGGTGGTGGTTCCCGCATTGATCTAATATATATTTCACGAGCGTTTATTACCCGTGTCTCGGCGGCATCAATGCGGCTGGTGCCGTGCTCGGACCACTGTCTGGTGCGTGTGGATTTCAATCCAGCGCGCGCTCGGGCTGGGTCCGCGTACTGGCACTTTAACAACAGGCTGCTAGAGGATCGGTGTTTCCGGGAAGCATTCAGTCGGTTTTGGGGGAAGTGGAGAGAGAGGCAGAGGTGCTTCTCTTCCCTTAGGCAGTGGAGGGATGTGGGGAAAGCTCACATCCGTCTCTTTTGTAAGGATTATACGTGGGGGTCGACTCGGAAAGCGGACTCAGCGGTCGAGAGGCTTGAGAGGGAGATACTGGACGCAGAGTCTCGTCTGGGTCGGTTTGGTGAAAGACTCCTGCGAATGGGGGGAGAGTTTCAGATGAAGAAGGAAGCTTTGAGGAGCTCCTGCTGCTTGAGCGGTCCCGAGGCGCCTACGTGAGGGTCCGCGGGTCCAGATGCTGCGCGATCTGGACCGAGCTTCGCCTTTCTTTTTCTCTCTGGAGAAGGGGCGGGGAGCTCGCAAACAGCTCGTGGAGCTGCCTCGCAGACGACGGGTCCTCTGTCACTGATCCAGAGAGGATAAGTGCCTTGGTCAGGTCCTTTTATGGGTCCCTGTTCACTGCGGATAGATTCAACAGGGAGGCTCAGCGAGATCTGTGGGAGGGTCCTGCCGACTGTAGATAGGGGGGTGGCAGATCTTCTTGATGCCCCCTTATCTTTGGAGGAGTTGACTCGTGCCCTGCATCAGCTCAGGAGCGGTAAGTTCCCCTGGGATGGATGGGCTGACGGTAGAGTTTGTAGATAGAGCGTTCTGGGATGTTCTTGGTGGAGATTACATGTGGTTCTGGGGGAGAGCCTGGCGACCGGGGAGATGCCCCTCTCGTGGCGTAGGGCAGTTGTTGTCCTGCTGCCCAAGAAGGGTGAACTCCGCTTGTTGAAGAACTGGCCCCGGTCCTCTCTCCTATGCACAAGAGTATAAAGTTTTTGCACGGGCAATGGCAAATCGCCTGGGCTCCGTGCTGTCTCAACTGATTCATCCTGACCAGTCCTATACAGTCCCTGGCAGGTCCATTCAGGATAACATCCACCTGGTAAGGGACCCTGATTCATCTAGCCCAGGGCACTGGTCAGCCAGCTGCTTTTCTGTCTCTTGATCAGGAGAAGGCTTTTGATAGGGTGGAACATGAATACCTTTTCGGGACGTTGCAAGCGTTTGGGTTTTGGGCCGCATTTCGTGGCCCGGGTCCGGCTTTTGTACACTGCAGTGGAGTGCCTTGTGAAGGTTAATGGTGCGTTGTTTGTCTCCTTTTCATTTTGGGAGGGGGGTCCGTCAGGGGTGCCCCATGTCGGGTCAGTTATACTCGGTCTGTGTGAGCCGTTCCTGTGTTCTTCTTCGGAGGAGGTTGACAGGCCTGGCCCTACCTGGCCCGGGGGTGGAGGTGGTTCTTTCGGCGTATGCCTCAGGACTCTGCGGAGGTACATGTACGAAGAGAACCCACCCAGATGGCACGCTCTGGCCACGTATTTTTTCCGTCGGGGTCGTTGTCTAAGGGGGGTCACGGCTCCCGGTGGCGGTATACAGTCGACCCGCTCTAAGGGGCTTTGCCTGTCTTCTACCGGGATGTGCTAAGAGTGAGGAATTTGGTTTGTTTTCAGCCAGCGTGTTGTTCCAAGAGGGAGGGGGTTGTCGTGGCTGCGGGAGTGGCCGGTCCTCACCCTGTCATGGCGGGTGTCGAGGAGAGGCGAGTGCCTAGAGTGGTTCTGATAGAGCTTACCCCGCTCCGTCAGATCTGCTCATCGGGCCTAGGATCCGGGAATATTTCTCGGTACCGGTTCCACACAATCTAAGCCGCCTTTCTGAGATGACCAGCTTGCCATTTCGTGATGCGAAGAAACGCACACTGTACAGGATGCTCCTGCACATTTTGCACCTCCTTACCTTCGTCTCCCGTCCCGATACACCATTGCGGACGGTGTTACCACCTGAAGGCGGGGGAGGTCTCAGTGGGGGTCCTTCTATAAGCGAGTTTGTTCCCTTTTACAATTGGGGACCTGGGGTGGAGAGTGTTGCACAGAGCGGTGTTTGTAATAGACTTTTGAGTCGGTTCACGGCCGTCCGCAGCATGTAATTTCTGTGGCGAGCAAGAGACCGTGTTCCACGTGTAGTATGGAGTGTGAGAGGCTACTGCCCTGTACCACCTATCTCTCAAGGGGTTGTTCCTCAAGTTCTGGTTGCATTTTAGTCCCACGATTCTAGTGTTCGGACACAAGGCAGGGAGTGGGGAGAGCCGAGTGGGGGGGGGGGAACTTCCCTGTCGGTTTGCTCCTGGGCCTGGCCAAGATGGCCATTCGCGGGTCCAGGCAGCGGGCGGTCGATGGTCAGGCTAGAGTCGGCTGCCTGCCCCTTTTCCGGGCCTACGTCCGTGCACGTGTGTCCCTGGAGCGGGAACTTGCGGTGTCCACGGGGACTCTGGAGGCCTTCCGTGGGCGCTGTCACCGCGTGGGGTTCATGTATTGTGAACAATGATTGTATTGTTTACTATAAATGGTTGTATATAGTGCCAATTTTTGATTATGGTTTTGATGTGTTGTATTATATGATTGTGTCAATAAAGATTTGGGGGGGAAACGAAAAAAAAAAAAAGAGAGAGAGAGAGGGGAGCTGCTTAGTGCAGCGGAGTGTAGTGTAGGGTGGAGGGAGTGGAGTGTGGAGTAGAGTGGAGTGGAGGGGAGTGGGGTGGGGTGGATAGGAGTGGAGTGAGTGAGATGGTGAGAGGGGTGGTGAGAGTGGGGTGGGGGAAGGGATGGGTTGTGGTGGGTTGTGCTGTCTCGATGGGCCGAATGGCCTACTCCGGCATCTCTGTTTCTATGTAACACGAGCCAGTGGGAGTGTTGGCCGCCACATGTCGGGAGCCCTCGTAGAGGCTATGGAGCATGCAGAGTGCGCCGTGCCTGAGGTCGGTGCCGATCACGGGCAGCGTCGGTACCTTGTTTCTCCGTCCGGGAGATGCCGACGAGGAAGAGCAGCTTTGGGCCAGGAAGAGCAGAGGCAGAGATGGGTGGTGGATCCTGGTGCGGGACTGTGGGATGGAGCGGCACGCGTGAAGGTGACGATGGCGGCCAGCAGCGCAACCAGCGAAAATGATCACCCCCACATAGGTGATGACGGTGAGAGCAGGACCCTGCGGAGAGAGAGGAGGATCAATGCACGGCAGCAAGGTGGAGGAGAAACGGTGATGGGGCCCATTGTTCCTTCCACTGGTGGCTTTGATTGATTCATTTGTTATTTGATTGATTGATCAATGTGTTGATTGATCGATCGATTGATGAGTCGATTGATGGAGCGAGCGATTGATCGGTTAATTGGTTGATTGAGTGATTGATTATTCTATGGTTAAAACATACAGCATAGACTCAGGCCCTTCAGCCCACTGACAATAAAGAACCTAAACACTAGTGCGGCATGGTGGCTCAGCGGTAGAGATGCTACCATCACAGCGCCAGGGTCCCGGGTTGCATCCTGACCACGGTGCCGTCTGTGTGGAGTTTGTACGTCTCCCCGTGACCGCGTGGTTTTCTCCGGAATCTCCGGTTTCCCCCCGCAACGCTATCCCACACTATTGGGGACAATTTACTGAAGCCAATTAACCTACAAACCTTCACGTTATTGGAGAGCGGGTGGAAACCAGAGCGCCCGGAGAAACCTGATGAATTTTAATTTGGAATCCCATGTCCGGCACAAACATTGTGGCCCAAAGGGCCTGATCCAGTGCAGGAACTTTCTGAGTTCTATGTTCTATGTTTCTGGGACTCAACAGAGAGAAGGCAAGTTAGCGAACAGTAGGAGAGAGAGACAGGGATGGGGGGAACAGAGGGACTGACTGCTGTGGATCAGATAGATGAAGCTTTCCTTGGTAAACCCAGGCAGGAAGAGAATGAAGGTAGACACAAAATGCTGGAGTAACTCAGCGGTGAGGCAGCATCTATGATGAGAGGGAATGGGTGACATTTCGGGTTGAGACCCTTCTTCAGACTGTTGAAGTTCAGCAGCAGAACCCCAACACTCCAGCAGAGGGCAGCATCTTCCACCTCCATTTTTTTTGCTTTATACAAATCCTTTTAATCAGAAACAAAATAAAAAGTACAGGATCAAAGGTTAATTGGCTCTCTGTAAATTCCCCCCCCACAGTGTGTAGGAGTGGATGAGAAAAGTGGGATAACGTGGAACCTGTGTGTGAACAGATGAACGTTGGTTGCAGGCCGAAGGCCTGTTTCCATGCTGTCTCTCTAAAGTAAACAAAACTAAGCGACGCAAATAGAAAGCAGAAACCCAAGAACCTCAGAGGCCCGCATGCAGTGTAGATGGAGTCGATGAAGGGAGGTTGATTTGCATGATAGAGGGTGGCACGGTGGACAGCGTAGAGTGCTGCCCTTGCAGCACCAGAGACCCGGGTTGATCCCGACTAAGGGTGCTGTCTGTACAGAGTTTGTAACGTTTCTCCCTGTGACCAAAGACGTACAGGTTTGTGTTAATTGCTTGGTGTATGTGTAAATTGTCCGTAGTGTGGTGTGTGGGATAGTGTTAATGTGCCGGGATCGCTGGTCAGCGCGGACTCAGTGGGGGCCCAAATGGCCCTGTTTCCACGCTGTATCTCTAAAACTAAAAAAAATATCTGAGTGGTATCTAAATGGTGGGTGCTGCTCTATATTGACAAAGAACATAGAACAGCAATGCAGGCTTCTCACGGGGGCCAGCAGGGGGCAGGTCTGAGCTGGGTCAGGAGGGAGCAGAGTTGAGTTTGGCTTTGAGGGGAATCAAGCAACAAATCCCACTCTAAGGAGCCTCCAGCAAGCCCAGGTTTACTTTAGAGATACAGCGTGGAAACAGGCCCTCCGGCCCACTGAGTCCACGCCAACCAGTGGTCCCCGCGCACTAACACTGTCCCACACACTCGGGGCAATTTACATTTACGTCAAGCCGATTTGCCTACAAGCCTGCATGTCTTTGGAGTGTGTGGGAGGAAACCGGAGCACCTGGAGAAAGACCACACAGGTCACGGAGGGAACGTACAAATTCCGTAGTCAGGGTTGACCCCGCGTCAGGGTTGAAACCTGAAGTGGTCTGAAAACGTCGCCTATCTCCTTCGCCGCTGCACCCTGCTGAAGATTTCTACACTTTTTGTGGCTGTAAGGCTTTAGGTTTAAGGTGAGGGAGAAATATTGAATAGTACACATCTCAAAGGTGGTGTGTGTGGAACGGCTGCCAGAGGAGGTAGTTGAGGCAGGTGCTATCGCGACGTTTAAGAAACAATTAGTCGGGTACATTAGGTACATTGTTGTTCCCACTGGGGCTGCTACATTTACCAGTAGGGTTTGCTGGTCTGTACCTCCATGGTTCTGCAGTTCCCAGCTGGGCTCCATCGTTTACCAGCAGGGACTGCTGGTGTGCAGCTTGACGCATCTTGTGCGGGTCCCCCCAGCTCATGACCCAACTCCTCTCCCCTCTCCCCACCCTCTACCCCAACTCCCATGGCGCGGCTCAGTCACCTCCACCTGTACAATGGCGACCAGCACGGCGAACTTGCTGAGGTGGTTTGCAGCTGCAGGTGGTGAGGGTGTGGGTTAGACTGCAGCTTGCTGCAGCCCTGGGTCGACCAGAATATCCTCTCGTCGCCTGGTGCAGGTAAACGCACACCGTGTAGGTCGTCGTCCGCAATCCTCCTGCAGCCCGGGCAAAGCAGCCAGAAACAGCCGCGCAAACACAGAGACTCAACCAACAGCAACTTCGATCTACAGGTGACAAACACAAAATGCTGGAGTAACTCAGCGGTACAGGCATCATCTCTGGCGACAAGGAATGGGTGACGTTTCGGGTCCGAGACCCCTCTTCAGTTACCAGTGTTCGGGTTACGGGGAGAAGGCTGGTGAATGGGGTTGGGAGGGAGAGATGGATCAGCCATGATTGAATGGCAGAATAGACTTGATGGGCCGAATGGCCT
Source organism: Okamejei kenojei (assembly GCA_035221665.1). Classification (NCBI taxonomy): domain Eukaryota; kingdom Metazoa; phylum Chordata; class Chondrichthyes; order Rajiformes; family Rajidae; genus Okamejei; species Okamejei kenojei. The sequence continues at coordinate 14,454,979 of CM069166.1, read as the reverse complement.
AATTCTGCTCCTAATCGCTTATGATCTAACGATCTCAAAATCTATCACCCTCACCCCCCTCACTCACCAGCACTGATAAACCTTCCATATCTTACTGTAGTACCACACACACGCCTCACTAACACTGATACACCCCCTCACCCTCACACTAATACCCCCCTCACTGATACACCCCTACACTGTAACACCTAAGATACACCCCACACTGTAACACTGATACACCCCACACTGTAACACGTGATAAACACCCCACACTGTAACCCTGATACACCACCCCACACTGTAACCCTGATACCCCCCACACTGTAACACTGATACACCCCACACTGTAACACTGATAACACCCACACTGTAACACTGATACAACCCCACACTGTAACACTGATACAACCCACACACTGTAACACTGATACACCCCACACTGTAACACTGATACACCCACACACACTGTAACCCTGATACAACCCCACACTGTAACCACTGATACACCCCACACTGTAACACTGATACACACCCCACAGTAACTGATACACCCCACACTGTAACACTGATACACCCCACACTGTAACACTGATACACCCCACACACTGTAACACTGATACACCCCACACTGTAACCTGATACACCACACACTGTAACACTGATACACCCCACACTGTAACACTGATACACCCCCACACTGTAAACACTGATACACCCCACACTGTAACACTGATACACCCCACACTGTAACACTGATACACCCCACACTGTAACACTGATACACCCCACACTGTAACACTGAAACATCCTACACTGTAAAGGACCTGTCCCACATTGGGGATTTTTCGGCGACTGGACCCCCCTACAACAATGTCCACAACAAGCTACCACCTAGTCGACGTCCAGCTATGGCAAGCTACCGACAACCACCGACCCATTAGGACGTCCACCTACGACCACATCTGCGACAACCTACGACCACCCGCGACAAGCTATGACAAGGTAAGACCATTCAGTCGCCGGTACCTGTTGCCGCTTGACGTAGGTAGTCGCCGATAGAATTCACCGAAGTCAGCACCAGCGGCAACCTACGACATCCTGGCGACAACCTGCGACAGCACCTATGTCAGGTGAAGTCAAGCTACGCTCATTGGCGTCAAGCCGATTGTCAGCGAAAAGTTTTGAACATTTTAAAATCCAGCGGTGACCAGAAAATCACTACGATTCTTTGGGCGACTGAGGAGAGGACTCAGGAGCATACAGGCGACAGCCCGGCAACCATGTGGCAACAGCCTTGTCGCCTGTAGTTGCCTAAGAAATAACCTAAGTGGGACAGGGGCATTACATTGAGCCCTCACTGTAACACCAATACAGCCCTCACTGTAACACCGATACAGCCCTCACTGTAACATCCATTGCACATTGCCCTGTGTGTGAGTCCCCAATAATCACTATCAGCACCTCATTGTTTTTGATGGTGAAGGTGATATTCTGGAGCTTCTGGCGGGTGGCGGTGATCTGAAGCTTCTGGCTGGTGGCGGTGATGTTCTGAAGCTTCTGGCGGGTGGCGGTGATGATGGCCATCAACAAGTTGGAATTCATCTGCAAAGACTCGTTCCCGAACTTCTTGTTCACCATCTCCAGCTCGTTCACCTCCAGGAGCGAGCCCAGCTTCTTGCAAGCGAGGAAGGAGATTGCCGCAAACTCTGTTTGGAGGCAAGACCGGAAACGTTACCTGGGATCCCGAAACTTGGCGTGGAAGGAGAAATAAAATCATTGGACGTACAACATTCATACACTTTATTAATTTTGTAGAAGTCCCTCAGCGCGTCATATCTGAGCGAAGGACGGCACGGTGTCGCAGCGATACAGTTGCTTTCTTACAGCACCAGAGACCCGGGTTCGATCCTGACCACGTGAGCTGTCTGTACGGAGTTTGTACGTTCTCCCCGAGACCTGCAAGAATTTTCTCCGGGAGTTTCAGTTTCCTCCCATAGTCCAAAGACGAACAGGTTTGTAGGTTAATTGGCTTTGGTAAAATTGTAAATTGTCCTATATGCGTGTAGGATAGTGTTTGCGTGCGGGAATCGCTGGTCGGGCACGGACTCGGTGGGCCGAAGGGCCTGTTTTCCTCGTTGTGTCTCTAAACTCCAAAGACGTACAGGTTTGTAGGTTGAATGACCAGTGAGTAATGACAATTAATTTCTCTCACTTCAGGTAGCCCCGGCATTCCCTCTCTCTCTATCCCTCCCCCACCCAAGTCGCACCAGCTTCTCGTTTTCACCAAACAAATACCTAACAATGGCCTGTTTCCTTTAGCATCATTACTTTTTGCATATCTTTCATTCGTTGTTCTTTATCTCTCTACATAAACGTCACCCATTCCTTCTCCCCAGAGATACTGCCTTGTCCCGCTGAGGTACTCCAGTTTTTGGTGTCTGTCTGAGGTTGGTAGGTTAATTGGCTTCGTTAAAATTATAAATTGTCCCTAGTGTGTGTAGGATAGTATTAGTGTGTGGGGATCGCTGGTCGGCACAGTGGGCCGAAGGGCCTGTTTCCCCTCGCTGTATCCCTAAAATAAACTAAAACTATTGGGTCTGTCCATAGAGGTTTCACAGAATACAAGGATTGCATCTTGACTGTATCTTCTCACAGAGAGGATCTTACCAAAGAGGTATTCCGACTTCTGTGTTTCCCAGTGGAATTCCATCTGATTCTCATTGGCCATTAGTGTCACCGTTCCATTGACATTAATTTCCTTGTTCTTGAGAACTTGCATTTCAATATCTGAAACACAAAACATAGAAGATGGAACAGTATGTAACTAGAACAGGCCCTTCGGCCCACAACGTCTGTGCTGAATCTGATGCCAAGACCAATTCTTATCTGCCTGCACATGATCCACATCCCTCCATTCCCTGCATATCCAGAAGCCTCTTAAACACCACGATCGTATCTGCCTCCACCCTACCACCCTTGGCAGCGCGTTCCAGGCACCTCTGTGTAAACAGAACGTCCGTATATCTGTTTTTAATGTTGCCCCAATTAAGATGGCACAGTGACGCAGCGGGAGAGTCACTGCCTTTCATCGCCAGAGATCCGAGTTTGATCCTGACTACGGGCGCTGTCTATATGGAGGTTCATGGATCGGAGAGGTTTGGAAGGATATGGGCCAAAACACAGATGGGACATGTTGGTCGGTGTGGGCCAGTTGGCCGATGGCCAGTTTTGAATGCTGCATGACTCTATGTATAATCTTTCCGCTGACTGGATAACACGCAACAAACAAGACTATTATCACTGTACTTCGGTACACGTGACACTAAACTAAACTAACAGAATTCCTGATTAGTGCGGGTGCACAAGGGTTAGGGGAGAACTAAGTTAAAGAAGGAACTGCAGATGCTGGAAAATCAAACGTACACAAAATTACTGGAGAAACTCAGGGGGTTTTTTTTGCGCAGCATCTATAGAGCGAAGGAAATAGACAACGTTTCGGCCGAAACCCTTCTTCAACTGAGTAGGGTTTCGGCCCGAAACGTTACCTATTTTCTTTCGCTCCAAAGATCTGCCGCACCTGCTGAGTTTCGCCAACACTTTTGTCCACATGCGGAGAACTAAGGCAGGAAGAATGGGGTTAGTGAGGGGAAATAGATCAGCCATGATTGAATGGTGGAGTAGACCTGATGGGCCGAATGGTGGCTCAATGGGTTACAGGTTGGTGGGGCCTTACCAAAGTTTATCCATGGTTAAGTTATATCGTTCCTCATCCAGATTCACCGCAGCCATTTCCATGGAAAAAAAAAATAAAAACCTACACACACAAACAAAACACATCAATAAAAAAAAAAAAAATTCTCCAGTGCAATCCATCAGAAGGAAGCTGGAATTCCTGCGCAATCCTTCTCCATGTTCTGCCACCCCCCTGTCGTCCCCCATGATCTGTCGAATTTCCGCGACATATTCTGTGAAGAAAAAAAGGTTATGGATGCGTTGAAAAAAAAACTGAAAAGAGTCCCGATCAAAACCGTCACCTCTGCATGTTCACCAGAGATGCTGCCTGGCCCTCTGAGTTGTACAGGTTCATAAGTGGTTTGGAGCGTAGAGTTGCTGCCTCACAGCGCCAGAGACCCGGATCCATCCTGACTACAGGTGCTGTTGTACGAGATTATTTTCTACGTTCTCCCTGTGACCGCGTGGGTTTTCTCCTTCCGGGTGCTCAGGTTTCCTCCCGCATGGTGCACGGCCAGTTTGTAGGATAATAGACAGAACCATGGCACTTTGATAAGATTGTAAACTGTCCCTTCAATGTGTGTAGGATAGTGTAGCTTGCGGGGATCGCTGTGTTGGGCGGGGGCGGGGGGAGGGGGAGTGCAGACTTGGTGGGCAGAAGCCATATCTCCCAAACTAAACTAATTTTATCACTCAGTGGTGTTGGGGTGTATGGAACAAGCTGCCAGAGGAGGTAGTTGAGGCAGCATTTTTAAAAGACAACTTGGCAGGTTACATGGATGGGAAGGTTAGGGGGTATGGCAAACACAGGCAGGTGGGACAAGCTTAGATGAGGCACCTTGGTTGGCATACATGAGTTGCCGAATAGCTTGTTTCCATGCTGTGTGGCTCTGTGTCAAAGGCGTGGCCTGGTAAACATTAACAGAAAGGACAGGCGATGTCCAGCTGACTGGCACATTGCGTGGCATCTGTGCCAGCCCATCCTTCGCCACACCAGTGGATCCTCGACACGCCCAGCTCTGTGTTACTGCCAGGGTCTCAGTAAGGAGGTGGGCTACCTCTCCGTGGCAGCCGTCCCGAGGGCAGCGTGCGCTGGTAGTGAGGTTCCCACGATGCAGGAAGGATCTGACCGGGATGGTTCCCTCTCACCCACCAGCAGCCAGGTCTTAGTGGACGTTGTGAGTCCTGGCGATGAGGCATTTTGCCAGACAAGCTGGGCAGTCTGCTCAGGTAACTGCACCACAGGATCCATTGTGTCATGTAACAGTTGTATAAGACATTGGTGAGGCGTCATTTAGAATATGGTGTTCGGTTTTGGCACCATAATATAGGCAAGATGTTACCAAGCTGGAAAGGGTAACAGAGAAGATTTACCAGATGTTGCCAGGACTAGAGGTCTGACTACAGGGAGAGGTTGAACAGCTGGACTCTATTCCTTGGCGCGCGGGAGGATGAGGGTGATATTATAGATGCGTATAAAATCATGAGAGAAATAGATCGGAATAGATGCACAGTCTCTACTATAGATGCAACACCAAACGCAGACTGGCAATTGTTTTTCATGGAACATCTTCGCTCAGCCCGCCTGAACCTACCTGATCTCCCGGTTGCTGGACACTTTAATCCTCCTTCCCATTCCTACACAGACCTTTCTGTCCTTGGTCTCCTCCATTGTCAGAGTGAGGCTGAATGCAAATTGGAGGAACAGCATCTCATATTTCACTTGTAGACACAAAATGCTGGAGTAACTCAGCGGGTGAGGCAGCATCTCTGGAGAGAAGAAAAGGGCAACCTCTTGAAGGTCGCCCATGCCTTCTCTCCAGAGTTGCTGCCTGTCCTGCTGAGTTACTCCAGCATTTTGTGTCTGTCTTCAGATTGAGCAAAGGGTTGGTTAACCTGAGACGAACGTGACATGGGTGAAACCTTCACCTCACTCACCAACAACAGCAGTTCACTGGAACCATTCTGCTTATATTGACGACAATCGTCATTGATGTCAGACGCCACGTCATGGATAGAACAGAACAGCCCCACGTCTTCTTTATTCTTCCCCTGCTGAATGAAATGGGAAAAGAGATTAAACGTAGAATTAGCAAGTCTGCATTTATTATTAATGCTCAATGTTTGGTGTGTCTTTCCAAACTGTCACTGTATGTCATGTTGTCACTTGCGGGCGGAGCACCAAGGCAAATTCCTTGTATGTGAATACCTGGCCAATAAACCTATTCATTAATTCATGATCGTGGCCCAAGCCCCTTCCAGGAGTCACTGTGGGTTCATCAGGTCATCAGGTCACAAGTGATAGGAGTAAAATTAGGCCATTCGGCCCATCAAGTCTACTACGCCATTCAATCATGGCTGATCTATCTCTCCCTCCTAACCCCATTCTCCTGCCTTCTCATAACGCCTGACACCCGTACTAATCAAGAATCTTGTTACACGTGCATTCCCTTTCTTTCCATCCCTTCCCCACCCGTTGCACCAGCTTCTTGTTCTCACCTCATAAACAGCCCTCAATGGCCTGTTCCCTTAATCATCATTACATGTTTGCATATCTTTCCTTCATTTGATCTATATCTCTACAACACTGTATATCTCTCTAGTTTCCCTTTTCCCTGACTAGCCTGAGGAAGGGTCTTGACCCGAAATGTCACCCATTCCTTCTCTCCAGAGATGCTGCCTGTCCCGCTGGGTTACTCCAGCATTTTGTGTATGTCTCCTGTTTAAACCAGCAGCTGCTGTTCCTGCTACACAGACAGGTTAGATCCTGATGTCGGAAATATTTAAAATTGTAAGGAAGATGAGTGGTTTGTTATCTGCTTACATACTTGGGACGGCACGGTGGTGCAGCGGTAGAGTTGCTGTCTTACAGCACCAGAGACCCGGGTTCAATCCTGACTACGGGTGATGTCTGTATTTAGTTTGTACATTCTCCCTGTGACCTGCGTGGGTTTTCTCCGGGTGCTCCGGTTTCCTCCAACACTCCAAAGGCGTACAGATTTGTAGGCTAATTGGCTTTGGTAAAATTGCAAATTGTCCCTGGTGTGTGTGGGATAGTGTTAGTGTGCGGGGATCGCTTGCAGTGCCAGAGATCTGGGTTCGATCCTGACTGCGGGTGCTGTCTGTGTGGAGTGTGCCCGTTCTCCCCGTGACCTTTCCACATTTACGGAAGTGGTTAGGTCGCAAGGCGTAGCTACAGTAGCTGAGGCTGAGATAAACGTAGAGTGTTTGCAAAGCAAGAAGAGTGTATGAGAATTGATCATGAGATAAGAGGACTCACATTGTGATTCACACTTACAGCGCAAATGGAGAAGTATTTTTAGACACAGGAAGAAGACACCCAGCCGATAGAGAGGTAAACCGATCAAAGACTTCAATGGAGTGTCGGGGGGGGGATATTGAAAAGTGAGGGGGGGAGGGGGGAAATGGTACGTAACGTTGGTAATAAATCACCTATATGCACATTATGAAGAAAGTTAATAAAATTAATATAGTTAATTAGTGTAGGTAATATGTTAGAAACATAGAAAATAGGTGTAGGAGTAGGCCATTCAGCTCTTTGAGCCAGAACCTCCATCCAATATGATCATGGCTAATCATCCAAAAACAGTAGCCAGTTTCTGCTTTTTCCCCATTTCCCTTGATTCCATTAGCCCCAAGAGCTCTCTTGAAAACATCCAGTGAATCGGCCTCCACTGCCTTCTGTGGCAGAGAATTCCACAGATTCACAACTCTCTGGGTGAAAAAGTGTTTCCTCAAATAATATAGATGATGTAGATATAGGTAATTAACAGTTAATAAATATAGTTAATTAGTTTAATATAGTTAAAATATTAATGTTAATATCTAAATTAACGTAGTTTTGTTTAATTTAGAGATACAGCGCGGAAACAGGTCCTTCGGCCCACCGAGTCCGCACCGACCAGCGATCCCCGCACACTGACACTATCCTACACACACAATTTTACATTTATACCAAGCCAATTAACCTACAAAGACGTGCAGTCTTTGGACTGTGGGAGGAAACTGAACATATCGAAGAAAACCCACGCAGGTCACGGGGAGAAGGTACAAACTCCGTACGGACAGCACCTGTAGTGAGGATCGAACCCGGGTCCCCGGCGCTGCAAGCGCTGTAAGGCAGTAACTCTACCGCTGCGCCCCGTGACCACCATTAATTATTAATTAAGTAATAATTATTAATGACTATTGATAATTAATAACATTAATTAATTAGTACTCAATAATATTAATGTTCATATTAATATATTTAATTGCTGGTAATACAGGTGGGAAATTATGGGGAGGTGGGGTGGTGGAAAGTGAAAGATGGTGGAAATGGAGGTGGCTGGGAATGGGGGAGATATAGATGTGGAAAGCGACAGGGGAAGGAGGGGGGGGGGGTTTAGGCAAGGGGAGGAAGGAATGTGGAGTTTGGGGTTACTGAACAAATCAGCCTTATCTTTATTGAGGAGCTGAGAGGCCAGCTCTGCCGTGGATTTGATATCTCCGCACAAAATAGGCTGAACTGATCAGAGAAGCCGTGCTCACGTACCGAGGGATTTGCACATTCCGTGATGTTCATGTTCGAAAGGCATTTTATATCTGCAAAGTAAAGAGAATCCAACAATAAGTCACCCGGGACCGTTCCTGAGGCACTGCCGAGCCAAGAGCAACCCGGCAGCTGGCGAGTAGGGGGTGCCGGAGATCGGACGAGGACATGCCGAGAACAAAGACGGACCATTGGGGACTACATCGAACACGTCTGCACCCTTTGCATGGCCACTCTTTGCATACCTTGTTTATGGTATGCAAAATTAAGAATGTTGTTCCTACAAACCTGGTGGTCTTTGGGATGTGGGTGGAAACCGGAGCACACGGAGGACAGCCACGCAGTCACAGGGAGAACGTGCAGAGTCCACATAGGCAACACCTGAGGTCAGGATCGAACCCGGGCCTCTGGCGCTAAGGAGAAGGATCTCGACCCAAAACGTCGCCCATTCCTTCTTTCCAGAGATGCTGCCTGACCTGCTGAGTTAATCCAGCATTGTAGCCGCCTCCACCACCAGCCCCGGAAGTATTTACACACACCCGCCACTCTCTGTGCAACAACCTCGGAGAGGACACTTCAGGTCCAAACCCAGTGGCGCAGCAGTAGAGTTGCTGCCTCACAGCGCCTACAGTGCCAGAGACCCGGGTTCAATCCCGACTGCGGGTGCTGTCTGTACGGAGTTTGCACATTCTCCTTGTGAACCGAGTGGGTTTTCTCCCAGATCTCCGGTTCCCCCCCACACTCCAAAGACGGACAGGATTACAGTTTAATTGGCTTGGTAGGTTTTGTAGGTTAATGGGCATCAGTAAAATTGTAAATTGTCTCTGGTGTGTGTAGGAAAGTGTTAATGTGCAGGGATCGCTGGGCAGTTGCGGACTCGGTGGGCCAAAGGGCCAGTTTCCGTGCTGTATCTCTGAACTAAAAAAAACTAAAATAAACTAATTTCGAGGGGGAAAATAGTCCAGCGAATGTGCACCTCTCGTTTGCCCCCCACACCAGAGATCTGATAACTGCAGGTCTGATACGGAATGAACATTTTGATCCAGTTTGTTACCTATGCATGGTCTTTTAGAACTACCCCCAGTTGAATTCTTTGAGTTACAGATGCAGATGTAACCTTTGCCCTTACGATGGCAGCAGCCATTTGGACCACAAATTCTGGGTTTGTCACACACATGTACACATGTATAAAGAGAGAAGATGAAAATGTACAAATCACGACCAAGTACGTTTCCCTCTCCCCTGACTCTCAGTTTGAAGAAGGGTCTGGACAGTCACTATCACTGGAGAGAAGGAATGGGTGACGTTTCGGGTCGAGACCCTTCTGAGGACTGCAGACTGAAGAAGGGTCTCGACCCAAAACATCAGCCATTCCTTTTCTCCAGCGATGCTGCCTGACCCGCTGAGTTACTCCAGCTGTTTGTGTCTTTTTAAACCAGCATCTGCGGTTCTGTGATGACTCTAAAGTGGGTGGTATATACACAGTGAAGATGGTTATCCAAAATTACAGCGGGGATCTTGATCAGTTGGGCAAGTGGACTGAGGAATGGTTAATGGAGTTTAAAGTATCTGACTCAGCTATCTCCAATGGCAGCTCGTTCCATGTATCCACCACTCTCTGAGTGAAAAAGATTAAAAGAGTTGCTGCCTTACAGCGCCGGAGACCCAGGTTCGATCCTGACTACGGCTGATGTCTGACCTCCCTGTGACCTGCATGGGTCTTCTCTGGGTGCTCCGGTTTCCTCCCACACTCCAGAAGCGTACAGGTTTGTAGCTTATTCTGCTTCGAAAATGCAAGGTGTTACCAAAGATCTGATAACTGCAGGTCTGATACGGAATGAGCAATTTGATCCAGTTTGTTACCATTGCGGGGTTTTTTAGAACCACCCTCTGCTGAATCATCTGAGTTACAGATGCAGGTGTAATCTTTGCCCTTACGACGGCAGTGGACATTGTCGTCTTGGATACATGGATTTATCCCCCCCCCCCCCCCCCCCCCTCCTCCCAACATTACCTAGTTTCTTATTCTCCACACAGGAATGACAAGTTGAGCTTTAAACCCACAACATCCCTCCTGCAACGTCCCACCCCTTCTCCCTCACCCACCCCCTCCCCTTCCTCATTGACACACGGATCTACATCTGTATGAAAGAGAGATGCGAATGTACAAATCATGATGAAGTACGTTTCCCTTTCCCCTGACCCTCAGTCTGACGAAGGGTCTCGACAGGCAGCATCACTGGAGAGAAGGAGTGGGTGACGTTTCAGGTCGAGACCCTTCTTGAGGGAGAGAGAGGGGGGTCGAGGGAAGGGTAGGGAGACGGAGGGAGGGGAGGTGATAGTGATCATAGGAAGGGCAGCATTGTAGAGCTGTTTCACACCCAATCAACATTTGTACTTGTCAAAATTAACTTTTTTTCAGAATAAACACATATGCACACACAAACTGTGCAGAAATTCTCCCGACATTCCTCCTACCCCACCCCACATACACATTACCTGATCTCCCCCGTCAACTCTTTCTGTCACAGAATCACAATCAGTTTTCAGCAGAAAGAACATCAGTCACGGCAAAATATTACCCCCCCCCCCCCATGCTCTCCTCCTCTACCCCCTCCCTCCCTCCTCTCTCCCCACCTCCTCCATCTCATGCAGCCCCCTCTCTCAACTAATCCCTGCCCTCTCGACCGCTATCACACAACAACACCCCTCCCTCACCCCAATTCCCTCCCACCCTCAGCCCCCCCTTGACCCCCCTCCTCATTACATTCCCCCGTCCCTTCACATTGCCTTGCAACACAAGAATGACACGTTGAGCCTTAAACCCACAACTTCACTCCCTCCCTCTCCCCACTTCTCTCCCACTCTGACCCCCCCCCCCCCCCCCTGGACACCCTCCCCCTCCCTCTACTCCGTCCTCTCGCTGCTCCCTCCTTCCCCATCGCTCTCAAACCTCCTCTCTCTCAAAATCCCCCCCCCCCCCCCCCCCCCCCCACAACGACACTCTAAAGAAAGATCCCGAGCAGAAACATCATCTCTCCATTTCCCTCCACTGATGTGTAGGAAGGAACTGCAGATGCTGGTTAAAACTGAAGATAGACACAAATAGCTGGAATAACTCAGCGGGTTAGGCAGCATCTCTGGAAAAAACGGAATAGGTGACGTTTCGGGTCAGGACTTTCTTCAGACTGAAAGTAGTCACAGGTCTGAAGAAGGATCTCGACCTGAAAGTCTCCTATTCCTTTTCTCCAGAGATGCTGCCTGACCCACTGAGTTACTCCAGCACTATGTGTTTTTTTTAAAATATAAGTTGATATCTTGTATATAGAACTCAACAGCATCTATTGAAAAGTAATTATTTTGGTATATTTTGTAAAATAGAAACATTATTTTGGTATGAAATGTTGATATGTTCGCGTTATTCCCATCACTTACCATTATCGGAACCCTCAGGATCAGGTGTGCTCCAAACAAAAACGATGTATAAAACTGGAGAGAGTGAGGAAAGAAAGAGAACATTGCTCATTTGACACATACAGTACTTATGGTTACTCATTCCTTACTAGGCAGCACGGTGGCGCAGCAGTAGAGATGCTGCCTCACAGCGCCAGAGACCTGGTTGAATTTCTCTGGAGAGAAGGAATGGGTGACATTTCGGGTCAAGATCCGTCTTTGGGCAGAGTCAGAGATAAGGAAGGGTAAGGTGTGAAAACAAGACATCAAAAGAGAGTTACTCCAGCATTTTGTGTCTGTCTTCTTAAACTAAACTTCAACGCCTTTCAACCCAGATACACGGCGCCCCTCCCAAGCCATTCTATCGAGCTTGTTACAAATTATACGGACAGCACGTTTTCAGTTCACAGTGCAGTCGTCGTCTCATTCCCCCCACCCCCTCCCTCCCCTGCACCCCTCCTGTCCATCAATTGCCCACAAATAAGAGGGAATTGAATGGCGTAAGTAAGCGAGACTTACTCAACAAGGCTATCAGCAGAATTCTCTTCATACCAGCTCAGCGGCAATACAGATCTCACCACTCCACGGACCGTTCAGCATCTGAGTGTAGTTACTGCAAAACAGGAAGGAACCCGAGATGGTGATCTTTCACCATCACAATGGAAAATGATTCTCATCTGGCAATGGCGATAAGGAAGGCTGATGGTGTGAAGCAAGAGGCTTTGAGCCTGAGACCAAAGATGGATCATCTTTCTCAAATACACCCATGGCGGTCAAAGGAGGCAGAGACACTCACAATTTCTGGTGTAAAACTCTAGTCTGAAGAAGGGTGTCGACCCGAAACGTCACCCACGGTGGCGCAGCTGTAGTGTTGCTGCCTCACAGCACCAGACACCCGGGTTTGATCCTGACCACGGGTGCTGTCTGTACGGAATTTGTACGTTCTCCCCGTGACCTGCGTGGCTTTTCTCTGAGGTCCTTGGTTTCCTCCCACACTCCAAAGACGTACATGTTTGTAGGTTAAGTGGCTTGGTATAAATGCAAGTTGTCCCTAGTGTGCGGAGGGCAGTGTTAGTGTGCGGGGATGACTAGTCACTGCAGAATCGGTGGGCCACAGGGCCTATTTCAGCATTGTATCTCTAAACTAAACTGATGGAAACCCCTTCACAGTATGGATCTTGTGGTTCAAGTCCATAGCTCCCTGAAAGCGGCAACACAAGTTGATAGAGTGGTAAAGAAGGCAGTTGAGTACGTTTGGCTTCATTTTTTAGGCCATTAGGAAGGAAGTCATGCTGCAGGTTTATTTGGAGTATTCCGTGCAGTTCTGGTCGCCCCCATTACAGGAAGGATGTGGTGGCTTTGGAGAGGATGCAGATGAGGTTTACCAGAATGATGCCTGGATTAGAGGGTATTAGTTACAATGTGAGCTTGGACAATCTTGGATTGTTTTCTCTGACATGTCTAAGGTTAAGGGGAGACCTTCTTTGTGTCCTTATGCTATATAGTGGCTCGCCGCTGCTGTACACATCGTTTCGCTACAGGAGTGTTAAGTGCAAGGTCCGCAGTAGTACAGATTGTCCAGCAATGGGCATTGCAGTAGGTGTTACATTGTCTGGGTCCGTGTGCCACAGTCACAGGTTGTCGTACCCTCGATGTAGCCCCCTTTGTGCATTGGCACCCTTGACCACCCGACCCCGGTTCACAGCCAGTTGAGACATCTCCAGTTCAGCCAGTGTTCATCAGCACCTGGTGGTCAGCACTCTGCTGCTGGTATGTGCCCATCTTGGTGGAAATAGGGACAGTGGCTAGTCTGTCATTCCACATCTGGAGGCCAACTTCAGTTGCTGTTGTTTCCAATGGGATGACATTGGTTAGGGAGCTCATACGGGATTGTAACTGCCCAGGAGGGGACACATGGTTGTGTAATGTGTGTTTATCGTCTGTCAGTTGTTACGGACAGTTGAGACCTGATAGTGTTAAACTGAGTTATTTTGTCAATCTAATTCAAGAAAACTTGAGTCAAACTCTTGTTGCTGTTGAAATCGATTCTTTATTCTGACAGCGTTGGATAATTCTTTAAACCTTCCAACACAGAGCTGAAAACCCTGGGGCAGGTCCAGAGAACTATATCTCCAATAGTTTGTCACACCTTCTGTACCATAATTGTCTAATACCTATATAAGTATTATATAGGTATTAGACAATTATGGTACAGAAGGTGTGACAAACTATTAACCAATCATTATGGTTTACCATACACAAGCTTATTTGCATTAACCAATCAACTAAGTCCTTTCCAGTGATTGACAACATGTGTAGTCACATGATTTTCCCTTTTCAGGCCACATTACAACCCTTGCTTGCATTGTGGTTTTTTTTACCCTCTTTGTTCAAAATCATTTTATTTCAATGAAGTAAAACCACAGAAAAATAAAATCAATTCTCAGAGACCACCTCTCAGAATATAAAAGACATATCATACAGCAATCACACAATACATACTCACAAAACACATATTTTCACTTTTGGAAAAGAAAGTTATTTCTAAAACTTCAGATTTAAACAAAGTCTAATACTTACAATCCTAATTAAAACATGATACAATTCGCAAATAATTTCCCTACAACTACATAGTTAAAATACAGTTACTTATGGATTACAAAGATTAAATGAGTTTTGCCCCATTCTTACAAAGTCGGTAAAGACTTAAGTTATTTTCTAATTGCACAATTCCCAACTCCAAATATACAAAGGCCATATACTTGTCACACTTGATAAATTAAAATTGCTTCTTACCAAGCTCAGGTCTAGTTTCATTCTGAATTACAACCTCCCCATGCTATCTCTAAAGGCCTCTTTACGACTTCTCACTAATAGCATTCCACACAGCAAATGGAAGATTACTATATGCAGACCCCAATCGTTTGGCTTAGATCAAAACAGAGTTACTTTCTCCGTTTTCTATAAACATAAGAAAGGACCCTTATACAAAGGTCACATAACCATCACCTATGCCTTATCTCTTATCTCAACATAAGTACATTTAAACATCGCACAAACCAAATCACAGACTGTATTATCTAGCCTTGCTGTCTAAGACCCAGTATAAACAATCATAAACCCTCTTTGTGACACACTAGAGCTCAGAGATGTGTCACAAAGAAAGAAAAAATGATGCCTGTGTCCTGGGAAGAGACCCCATTAACAACCTACACTCTAAACACCAAACTAAACTAAATACAACCTCTGACAGCGTGATTATTGCTTCAAAGCAATAAATAAAACTATGCCTATTCAGATCAGCATTTCCATGTTAAGATAAGCCATCTGTTGTCCTGTGTCTTTGTGCCCCCTTTATTTCTTTGTGGGGAAATGTATATCTGAAAACCCCAAACCCTTCTCTTGCAACTTAATATAGGTTCCTCACACAAAAGTTATTATCCGAGCAATTCTATTATATAATATTTCCTCATTCCCTCCTCTGGTCATATCATGACCACTAATAGGATAATAACACAGCAGAAATTCATCAGCAGTGGCTTATAAGCATCCAAGTTTATTCCTAACCTTGAGAAGCTTTATAGGCCCCAAAACCCCAACCACATAGGTCGACAGGCTGGCTTGTTGACATCACCGCTGCTCCCTACTTCTCTGCTGTGCTTCATACCCTAGCCCTTACGGTGCTCAACTATTCTGGGTTCCATACGACTGGTCTATCTCCATTTTATTCATTCTAATACATTCGTCTTCTAACAATTCTTTCTCAACCTGCGCATTTACCATCCTTTCAACTTCCTCATCCTTCAACATTGGAATGTCTTCTTCTAGATGTTGCAATAATATCTTCTCACCAGTTTCCACATTACCCAAGGCTGTCATTAGTCTAGCAATAATACAGTTAACAATAGCAATTCCCACGAACAAACACAAAACCACTATTGCTGCATATATGGCCAAACTAATGATCCAATTATATAATCCCCCAAAACCCCAGTCTCCCCATTCAATAACCTCTTTCATCCCATCAAGTAGGGTAATAATGTCGTTTTGATGATGTTACTAGTCCTGGTGATGTTACTAGTTCTGTCCTGAATTCCCATCATACATCTGTCTTTCACAATAGCACACGTCCCTCCCTCACGGGCCAACAGATAGTCCAAGGCATATCTATTCTGCAACAAGAACAGACGCATTTCTGATGGTTGGGTTTTTATTGCTTCCAGAGCTCTGGTAGTGGCATTTCCCAAAATAGTCAGTCCACAGACTATATAATACGATTCTTAGCCACCTCAGACCCTGCTATCCTTCCCAACGTCAGTGCACTAAGGATACCCCATCCAATAGCATGCCCTTTAATGGCTCCCCTGGTCTCTGGGTTCCTCCAGTTGGCACAGAATTCAGCAGATACTGCCCTGCATATTCTTTGTTCCTTTCGGGACCAACTTGCTGGGCAAGGAACGGTGGTAGAGACAAGGGCACCAACGGCTACGTTCCTTGGAAAGGGAGGTCTTAAGACATTGGTGGCCGTGCCATTGAAAAAGAAGTAGTAACCTTTTCCGTGTATATTGACATTATAGTGTCTATATGAGTTTAATTCGAAACCCCCTTTTGCCCATCTCATCCAGCTCATCAAGATCCAGTGGCCGTCACTCGGGATAGGGAAGTTATGGGATCCTATCATAAGATGAGTTTCATTTGCCCAACCACAAACCAACTGTGATCCTGCATAGATGGGCATGCATTCCTTGGGAGTAGAACATTTGATCCCTTCTGAGGTATTATTACAGCTAGGCTGATGTGGAATCTGTACTGAACATGAGATGTTGAAAGGGATATTGATAACTATACACCCGTACCCTTGGTTGGTAAAGCAACTCCCATATTGTCTATTGTCTGTGTTCATGGTAAAATTACATGGCAGGAGGTTGCCTTGGCAGTACACCGCATAAGCCTCGTCAGTCTTATCCTCACAACCCAGGTAAGAATGTTCATTGTCACGAGGTAGTGGCAGACAGCCGGTGGGGCTAAGGTCTCATCATAATGGATGGTGACAGTTTCGACCAGAACTGGCTTCTCACCTTGACACATTACTAACTGTTCAGTCCACCCCCACTTGGGACATACTGCAAATAGGCTACTAACTGATTTCATAGCAGGGTAACACACAATTTGTCCTTTACCAAAGTTCATTATGGGCTTGTATAAACATGTTAGAGTCTTCTTCTCCCAATGCCTGTTTTTCCCGTGTCTTTTGTTCGTCCTTTCTTATGTAACCAAGGTTATACTTCTAATGCTTCACGATAGCATAGTCCATCATACAAATGTCCCTTTGTCGAGTTGTCTTCCAAGGGATTCCGTCTGCAGAAAAAGTCAAACTTGCACTTCGGAAACCAAACGGGTAATTCCCACAGATGTCGGTTATCTAAGTTTACCTGCTGATCGGGCTGACACAGTATCCCATTGCAATAGTCAATCTTGGTGACATTTCAGGTTCCAAAGGCATCCGGGCCATTGCACTGTACCACATCTCCTTTGCAATGGTGAAAGATTCTGCTTGGTTGTCCCAGGACATTGTCAAATGTTTCCTTCATTTCCCTCCATCTGTAGTAGCATCAGGATGCATAGCAGGATGAATCGCATCATTTTAATTTATCTGCTCATTTCTTACTTAATTAGCTTAAACAACTATTCACTCAATTTAAACGTCCTTCAGTCAATCAGTCCAGTAAGTCGCATATTCTTAACCATATAGCAAAATAAGAATTCAAAACTAAACTTATAAGGATACAACTCCCAAGCAAAGCAGAAATGTAAAACCTAAAAAAACTTGAAATTAAAAATAAAATTACTCAGTTGGACATGGCCGTGTCTCTGAGATCAGGCCTTGGCGATGTGTCCTCATGTATCAATTGGAGGCAGTCGTGGCCAGAAAACTCCTTCTCTCCTGGAGAGTATTCCAGAAAGGTTGCAGGATTGATGGTGGTGCAGCACTGAAAGGAAAGATTTGGATTGTTCAAAAGATAAATCACATATTAATTCTGTCGTGCCATGGTTAGATGTTGGGTCTGAAGCTGCCCCAACAGTGCTGTCACAGAATGGTTACTGAAGACAACAACATCCTATTGCAGAATCATATTGGCTGCTGATTGAAGGCTGTGGTAGATGGCCGATAGAATCCGTGTGCAGTGAGGGTAGCCCAATGCTACAGGATCCAACTTAGACAAATAATATGCCACTGGACGATGTTCGTCGCCATGTTTCTGAGTCAAGACAGCCGTTGAGCAGTCATCCATTACCGTGCAATAAAGCTGGAAAGGTCGGTCATACAGTGGTCGGCCAAGGGCTAAGTCAGTCTTTAATTGTAGAAAGGCCTTTTCTGCCTTATCGTCAAGCTGAAAGGTACCATTCATAGAGGTGTACGGAGTCAGATGTTTGGTCATCGTGGTGGTGTTAGGGATCCACTGTCTGCAGTAATGATCATTCCCAGCCATTTTCGGACCTGTTTGGCAGTGGTTGGCAGGGGCGCATGGCAAATGGGCTGAATCCTTGTTGGCTCCAATCGTCGGCTTTCGGCTGAGAGGACAACAGCAAGGAATTTAACTTCTTTCTGTCTGACTTTTACTTTCTGTGGGTTGACCACATAGACCAACTGCTGTAGATAATTAAGGAGGAAGATGGTGTCCTCACGATTGCTCCGTTAGTCGGGACTGGCAATGAGCAAATCATCAACATATTGTACCAGGCTGGAACCATGTGTTAACTCTCGTAGTTGTAGCTGCAAGCATCGGGGAAATAGAGTGGGTGAATTAACGAAGCATTGTGGTAGCCTAGTCCGGGTGTACTGTTGGCCGTTATGGGTGAAGGCAAAGAGGTACAGGCTATCTGGATGAAGAGGTATCGAAAAAAAGGTATGTTGGAGGTCCAGAAGGGCAAAAACCTTTGAGGCTGCTGGTATTGAGGCAAGGATATGCGCAGGATTCGGGACTAGTGCATGTAATTGTTGGACAATGGCATTGATAGCTCTCAAGTCTCAAGGCTTAGGTACCGCTAGGATTGGTGTATTGCAGGCTGACTGGTAAGGGACCAGAATAGCCTGTTCTATCAGTCTCTTAATCAGTTGGTCAATGCTCAACACAGCTTGGCACTTTGAGGGATATTGATGGACAGATGGTAAGATGACCACTTCTCTGATTACTTTTTTTAAAATATTTCAAAATATACTTTATTCAAGTGATAAATATATACAATACATGAACCTTGCGGAAAATCCATCCGACATTTTCGGAGGCTGTACACATTGATGAATACAGTTTAGACATTTCTTTTCCTCAAATTTCCACAAATCAGTCCCCCACTTGTGCCACTCATGTGGCACAATGACGTGGGATACCTTCCCTTATTTTGAGGGGCGTCTCCACCATACGGTGCCCCCCATGTCCAGCAGCGGAAGGACCTTAGACTGTGGCCCTCCCCCACCGAGCCTTGGCATTGGCTGCACCGGGCTTCATTGCGTCCCTCAGCACGTACTCCTGCAGTCTGCAGCGGGCCAGTCGGCAACATTCCCTGACGGACATCTCGCTCTGCTGGGTGGTGAACAATTCTCGGGCAGTCCAAAGGGCGTCTTTTACCGAGTTGATGACCCTCCAGCAGCACTCGATGTCAGTCTCTGAATGTGTCCCTGGGAACAGTCCGTAAATCACCGAGTCCTCTGTGACGGAGCTGTTCGGGATAAAGCGTACCAGGGACCCTTGCATTTTTCTCCAGACTCTTTTAACAAAACCACACTCTGTAAAGAGGAGGGCAACCGTCTCCTCTCCATAGCAGCCGTCCCGAGGGCAGCGTGCGCTGGCAGTGAAGTTCCGACGGTGCAGGAAGGATCTGACTGGGAGGGCTCCCCTCACCGCCAGCCAAGCCAGGTCTTGGTGCTTGTTGGTGAGTTGGCGATGAGGCATTTTGCCAGACAAGCTGGGCAGTCTGCTCAGGGAACCACGCCACCGGGTCCATAGAGTCCTTGCCCTGCAGTGCCTGCAGGACATTCTGTGCTGACCACTGCCCGATGGACATGTGGTCAAAGGTGTTGGTCCGGAAGAACCCTTCCACAGACGACAGATGGGGCGGCAATGTCCAGCTGACTGGCACATTGCGTGGCACCTGCGCCAAGCCCATCCTTCGCAACACCGGAGACAGGTAGAACCTCAGCAGGTAGTGACACTTGGTGCCCACGTGCCTTGGCTCTACACTCCGCCTGATGCAGCCACACACGAAGGGGGCCATCAGAATGAGGGCGACGTTGGGCACGCTTTTACCTCCGTTGTCTGCTGACTTGTACATTGTGGCCCGTCGCACCCGGTCCATCCTCGATCCCCAGAGGAACTGGAAGATCGCCCGGGTGATCCCTGTGCAGACCTCCCAACATTTGATTGTCAAAATTCATAATATTTCCCCTCAAAATTCATATTTTTAAATGAAAATTCATAATATGTCGCGGCGCCCTATTCGGGGTCCCATGTCACAAATTCTAAATTGTGAAGAAGTATTTTAAATGCCAAAATGTGAAAAAGGTACATGTATGCTGAAACATTTATAATTCTTTGTTAAACTTTGATAAACTTGGCACTAGACTCACCTTCATTTCTCTCACTTGGGGTTGTTGCCGGCGGCTATGCGCCTGCGCACTGGTGCAGATCAGCGGGCTGCCGGCGGGCGGGTGCGGCACATGCGCACTTGGCCAGGTTGCCGGCGGGTCTGCGCCTGCGCACTGGGTGGGGGTGGAGGCCGGTGATGGGGCTTTAAAGAAGGAACTGCAGATGCTGGAGAATCGAGGGTACACAAAAAGCTGGAGAAACTCAGCGGGTGCAGCAGCATCTAAGGAGCGAAGGAGATAGGCGACGTTTCGGGTCGAGACCCTTCTTCAGCTAGAAGAAGGGTCTCGACCCGAAACGTCGCCTATCTCCTTCGCTCCTTAGATGCTGCTGCACCGCTGAGTTTCTCCAGCTTTTTGTGTACCCCCGGTGATGGGGCTGCCGCGAGCGGCCGGCTGGCGGCAAGAAAGTGCCGCTGATCGCGCGGGCCGGCGCCGCCCGGGCTCTGGGCCGGGCGTGGCGTGGCTCGAAATGGCGCCAGGCCCGGCAACCCTCCCCCACTGCGCACGCGCGGCCACTGGGGCCCGGCAACCCTCCCCCACTGCGCACGCGCGGCCACTAGGGCCCGGCAAAGTGCCGCTGATCGCGCGGGCCGGCAAACCGGGGACACATGGCGCCGGCGTTCACCACGGGAGGAAGAATTTAGCGGGATAATTAGGGTACAAATCGGGATGGCGGGAAGGGAACCTAAAAAGCGGGAATATCCCGCCAAAAGCGGGATAGTTGGGAGGTCTGCCTGTGGCGTAGGAGGGAGGGACAGGCCACACTTGTGCCAAATACAACAGCCCCGAGAGCACCTCACATCTGATGACCAAATTCCTTCCCGTTATGGAGCGGGAGCGTTGCCTCCACAACTCCAGCTTCCTCGCCACCCTGGCTATCCGCTCCAGCCAATTTTTGTTACATGCCTCACCCCCCCGAACCAGATCCCCAGCACCTTCAAGAAGTCAGGCTTGATGGTGAAGGGGACGGAATATCTGTCAGGCCAGCTGCCAAAGAGCATGGCCTCGCTCTTCCTGCGGTTCTCCCTGGCTCCCGTGGTCGACTCAAACTGGTCGCAGATACTAATCAGTCTGCGGACCGACCCTGGATCCGAGCAGAAGACAGCGACATCGTCCATGTACAGGGAGGTCTTTACTTGAATGCCCTCACTGCCTGGCAATGTCACTCCTCTTATCCTTCCTGATGGATTCGGCAAAAGGTTCAATACAGCAGACAAACAAGACAGGAGAGAGAGGGCAACCCTGCCTGACTCCAGACCTTACAGAGAAACTGTCTGATTCCCACCCATTGATTTGGACTGCACTACGGATGTTGGTGTAGAGCAGTTTGATCCAATTCCTGATTCCCTCCCCAAAACCCATTATGGAGAGCACATCCCTCATGTACGTGTGCGAAATCCTGTCGAAGGCCTTCTCCTGGTCCAAGCTGACTAGGCAGGCATCCACCCGTCTGTCCTGCACGTAGGCGATGGTATCTCTCAGCAGCGCTAGGCTGTCTGAGATTTTCCTGCCAGGTACAGCACAGGTTTGGTCCAGGTGGATCACCTGTCCCAGAGCAGACTTGACCCGGTTGGCGATGGCCTTAGACAGGATCTTGTAGTCTACATTCAAGAGTGTTATGGGTCTCCAATTCTTTATGTCCTTCATCTCCCCCTTCTGCTTGTAGATTAGGGTGATGTTGCCCTTCCTCATGGAGTCTGACATGATACCAGCTAGAAGCATGTCATTGTACACTTCTAGCAGGTCCGGGCCCATCCAGTCCCACAGAGCCAAATACAACTCGTCCGGTAAGCCATCGCTTCCGGGAGTTTTATTCGAGTCAAAGGAACGGATGGAGCCAGTCAGCTCCTCTAGGGTCAGTGGTTGGTCCAGACTCTCTCGCTTGCTGTCCTCCAAGACCTCCGTGATCGAGGACAGGAAGTTCTGGGAGGAGGTACTGTCTGTGGTCTTTTGGTCATACAAATCTGTGTAAAAGGATTTGCAGATCCTCAGCATGTCTGTCTGTGAGGATGCTACCGTGCCGTCCTCCTCCCTAAGGCTGTTCATCACAGAGCTCCCCCTGTGAACCTTTATGGAAGAAGAAACGTGAGCATGTCTCATCCTGCTCCACATGGCGGACCCTGGATCGGAAGATGATCTTGGAGAATTCAGAGGTAAAGAGCCGATCTTGCGGTCCTTCAACTCTCTAAGTTCCTCCCTCACATCCACACCGCTCGACTGCAGAAGGAGCAGTTGTTGCAAATCTGTCTGGAGTTGGCACAATTCCCTCTGACTATGTCTTGCTCTCTGAAACCCTTTAATTATGAAGAACCTCTTAATGTTCTCCTTGGTTGCTTCCCACTAGAGTGTGGGGGAGTCAAAGAGGGGCCTCACCGTTCTCCAACATGCGTAGTCCCTCTTTAGCTCCTCGACATTCTCTAGGGTCAACAGCTTCATGTTTAACTTCCACGTCCCTCTGCCTGCCTTCCGGTCCTCCTGTAGGTGACAGGAAGCCTGAAGGAGGCAGTGGTCGGAGAAGAACACTGGCGTGAGGTCAGTGGGTCTCACCGTGAAGACAAAGTCTATCCGAGATCGGGCTAAACCGTCCGATCTCGACTAGGTGAACCGCGACTGGGACCCGCCTGCAGGGTCGCTGAAGGCGTTGCGCAGCTTTGCATCTTTTACCATCTCCATCAGGAACTTGGACGTGCTGTCCAGTCTGCTGTCGGCACTGCCGGATCGTCCAGCCGCATCAATGATGCAGTTTTGAAGTCACCGGCCAGAACGAGCTGCCGGGACGTGGCCAGCAGCACTGGGAGCTGCTGGAGAACGGCCAGCCGCTCGCTCTGCGTGGGTGAGGCATACACATTTATCAGCCGGAGCGGAGAGCCACGGTACATAACGTCCACCACGAGGAGACGCCCTCCAACCACTTCCCTGACCTCAGTGATGGCGAAGTTCCCACCCCGCAGCAAAATCCCCAGGCCGGAAGCACGACAGTCATTCCCCCCCGACCACACCGACAGTCCGTGGGACCACCATCGCGACCACCTCCGATAGCAGCGGAGGTGTGGCAGCCCGCAGTCCTGAAGAAAAGTCACATCTGCCTTGACCTTGGCCAGGTACTGTAAGGCATTAACACATCGCGCAGTGCTCTTTATACTGCGCACGTTTAAAGATGCCAGTTTGAGCTCCATTGTCTTTAGAGTAACTGACCATTTCCATGTCCCCTCATTCCCACCGCTTCGGTGAATTGCCTCAGCTTTCCTGGGCTCAGGAATCCAGCGGTGAGGTGAGTTTCAGGTGGCGTAACCAAAGGTGTCGTGGGGGGGGCCTTCTCGTTCCACCCTCTTTTGGGCATGCCACTTCCTCTGTCTCCTGTAGCTGGGGCCCAATGGCCTCTGCGCTGCTCCCGGTCGCCTGGAGCTGGGGCCCATGGGCCGCTGCAATGCTCCCGGTCGCCCGGAGCTGGGGCCCATCGGCCGTTGCGCTGCTCCCGGTCGCCCGGCGCTGGGGCCCACTGGCCGCTGTGATGATCCCTGTCTCCAGGGGTTGGAGCCGCTCGACCGCTGCGCTGCTCCCGATGTCCTGGGGCTGGAGCCCTTTGACCGCTGCACTGCTCCTGATGTCCTGGGGCTGGAGCCCCTCGACCGCTGCACTGCTCCCGATGTCCTGGGGCTTGAGCCCCTCGGCCACTTCTCTGCTCTCGGTCTCCTGGGGCTGGGAGGTGATCGTCGTGGCCTCTCGCTTTTCCTCCCCCGTTTTCTTCCTCTGCCTCCCTCGTTGGGACTTCCCGGTCGCCTCATCCTCCGACGAGGAGGAGAGGTTGCTGCCGTCTGTAAGAGAAAGACACCTTTTTTGTGATTTACTTTTTGACACCACTCCTTTCCCGCCTCGGCTCTTTGGGCTGACCCCTCTTCTTGTACTTCACCGTTGTCCATTTCTGCTGCTGTTCCCCCTCCTCCATCGACTCTCCCTCCTGGGCAGGATGCTGGGCGTCGCCTGGCACTTGGGGCCTCAGGGTGGTTGGGCTGTCCTCATCCGTGCTCCCTCTTTCTGCTGGGGTCTTGGCAGTGGTGGGGGGTGCCTCGCCCCCCCCCCCCTTTGGGGTGCTGGCAGCAGCCTCTCTTGTCGCCTGTGCGTAGGTGCAGGCTCTTTTAGGGCAAGCCCTGTAAAGGTGGCCTGCCTCCCCGCACAGGTTGCAGTTCTTGCTGGCCTGACAGTCCTTCGTCTCATGGCCCTCCGTCTTGCAGTTTTTGCAGACAACTGCAGTGCATTGGGCCATCACGTGCCCAGGCTTGTTGCATTTCCTGCACAGCCTGGGTTGCCCCACGTAGCTCAGGTATCCTCGGTTTCCTCCAATCGCAAAAACCGAGGGGGGGTGGACGATTTCTCCGTCCTTGTCCACCCTCAGCTTTACCTTAACTTGCTGCTTGCTGGTCCAAATCCCGTGCATGTCCTTCACGTCCACACAGTCTCCTGTTCCCTCAACGTAGCGAGCAAGGAAGGTGAGGACATCCACTACGGGCACATGTGGGTTAAACATGTGCACCGTAATGAACCTTTCCTTCTGGGTGGGGAGGGTGAAGAGCGGCTGCACTTTCAGCAGCGACAGCGGAGCTTCATTTCCCCTCTCCCGGAAGTCTTCCATCACCTTCTGCCATCCCGTTGGATACTTGAAGGTAACGTCAAAATATCCGTTACCCAGAAAATCCTGGAGGCAATAGATGTCCTTGGCCTCAAATTTGCAGGCCTCTAGCAAGATCTTCTTCACGAACAGGTCTCATGAGAAGGGGGTCCCCTTGCTGAGGTCCTTGACGCTTATTCGCAGGGTATTCCGAATACCCTGCACTCCTGCTCCTGCTGACATTGTGGCTGAAATAAGGTGTTAGGTTGGTTTCCCAACCAGCATGGATCCACCTCTAAGCCTGCAGCCGACCGACTCCTCAACGATTTCGCTCCGCAATCCACGGCCCTTGTCCCCAAGGAACCGCCAGAACTGTTCTGATAAGAACAGATAGTCTCTTTCACTCAGAACAGGTAAGAACAGATACTACACTTGATCTTAGCCAAAAGGCCGAGAAGGATCCTTGGTGATCAAGGTCTCTCTCCTGCCAGGTAAGATTACTTTTTTTTTTTTTTTAATTTATTTCAAAATATACTTTATTCAAATGATAAATATATACAATACATTAACCTTGCGGAAAATCCATCCGACATTTTCGGGGGCTGTACAAATTGATGAATACAGTTTAGACATTTATTTTCCCCAAATTTCCACAAATCAGTCCCCCATGCCAGGTAAGATTACTTTTTTTAATTTTTTTAATTTTTTTTATTTTTTAAATTTCAAAATATACTTTATTCGAACGATAAATATATACAATACATTAACCTTGCGGAAAATCCATCCGACATTTTCGGAGGCTGTACAATAGATCAATACAGTTTAGACATTTCTTTTCCCCAAATTTCCACAAATCAGTCCCCCACTCGTGCCACAGTGGCGTGGGATACCTTCCCTTATATTGAGGGGCGTCTCCACCATACCGTACCCCCCATGTCCAGCAGCGGAAGGGCGTTAGACTGTGGCCCTCCCCCACCGGGCCTTGGCGTTGGCTGCACCGAGCTTCAGTGCGTCCCTCAGCACGTACTCCTGCAGTCTGCAGCGGGCCAGTCGGCAACATTCCCTGACGGACATCTCGCTCTGCTGGGTGGTGAACAGTGCTCGGGCAGACCAAAGGGCGTCTTTTACCGAGTTGATGACCCTCCAGCAGCACTCGATGTCAGTCTCTGAATGTGTCCCTGGAAACAGTCCATAAATCACCGAGTCCTCTGTGACGGAGCTGTTCGGGATAAAGCGTACCAGGGATCCTTGCATTTTTCCCCTAGACTCTTTTAGCACTCTGTAAAGAGGTGGGCAACCGTCTCCTCGCCATAGCAGCCGTCCCGAGGGCAGCGAGGTTCCGACGGTGCAGGAAGGATCTGACTGGGAGGGCTCCCCTCACCGCCAGCCAAGCCAGGTCTTGGTGCTTGTTGGTGAGTTCTGGCGATGAGGCATTTTGCCAGACAAGCTGGGCAGTCTGCTCAGGGAACCACGCCACCGGGTCCATAGAGTCCTTTCCTTGCAGTGCCTGCAGGACATTCTGTGCTGACCACTGCCCGATGGACATGTGGTCAAAGGTGTTGGTCCGGAAGAACCCTTCCACCGACGACAGATGGGGCGGCAATGTCCAGCTGACTGGCACATTGCGTGGCACCTGCGCCAGGCCCATCCTTCTCAACACCGGGGACAGGTAGAACCTCAGCAGGTAGTGACACTTGGTGCCCACGTGCCTTGGCTCTACACTCCGCCTGATGCAGCCACACACGAAGGTGGCCATCAGAATGAGGGCGACGTTGGGCACGCTTTTACCCCCGTTGTCTGCCGACTTGTACATTGTGGCCCGTCGCACCCGATCCTTCCTCGACCCCCAGGTGAACTGGAAGATGGCCCGGGCGATCCCTGTGGCGCATGAGGGAGGGACAGGCCACACTTGTGCCAAGTACAGCAGCCCCGAGAG
Organism: Okamejei kenojei; assembly: GCA_035221665.1. NCBI lineage: Eukaryota > Metazoa > Chordata > Chondrichthyes > Rajiformes > Rajidae > Okamejei > Okamejei kenojei. The sequence goes on along the minus strand of CM069166.1, from coordinate 14,428,074 downwards.
CACCTCACACCTGATGACCAAATTCTTTCCCGTTATGGAGAGGGAGCGTTGCCTCCACAGCTCCAGCTTCCTCCCCACCCTGGCTATCCGCTCCAGCCAATTTTTGTTACATGCCTCAGCCCCCCCGAACCAGATCCCCAGCACCTTCAAGAAGTCAGGCCTGATGGTGAAGGGGACGGAAGATCTGTCGGGCCAGTTGCCAAAGAGCATGGCCTCGCTCTTCCTGCGGTTCACCCTGGCTCCCGTGGCCGACTCAAACTGGTCGCAGATACTAATCAGTCTGCGAACCGACCCTGGGTCCGAGCAGAAGACAGCGACATCGTCCATGTACAGGGAGGTCTTTACTTGAATGCCCCCACTGCCTGGCAATGTCACTCCTCTTATGCTCGCATCCTTCCTGATGGATTCAGCAAAGGGTTCAATACAGCAGACAAACAAGACAGGAGAGAGAGGGAAACCCTGCCTGACTCCAGACCTTACAGGGAAACTGTCTGATTCCCACCCATTGATTTGGACTGCACTACATATGTTGGTGTAGAGCAGTTTGATCCAATTTCTGATTCCCTCCCCAAAACCCATTTTGGAGAGCACGTCCCTCATGTACGTGTGCAAAATCCTGTCGAAGGCCTTCTCCTCGTCCAAGCTGACTAGGCAGGCATCCACCCGTCTGTCCTGCACGTAGGCGATGGTATCTCTCAGCAGCGCTAGGCTGTCTGAGATTTTCCTGCCAGGTACAGCACAGGTTTGGTCCGGGTGGATCACCTGTCCCAGAGCAGACTTGACCCGATTGGCGATGGCCTTGGACAGGATCTTGTAGTCTACATTCAAAAGTGTTATGGGTCTCCAATTCTTTATGTCCTTCATCTCCCCCTTCTGCTTGTAGATTAGGGTGATGTTGCCCTTCCTCATGGAGTCTGACATGCTACCAGCCAGAAGCATGTCGTTGTACACTTCTAGCAGGTCCGGGCCCATCCAGTCCCACAGAGCCAAATACAACTCGGCCGGTAAGCCATCGCTTCCGGGAGTTTTATTCGAGTCAAAGGAACGGATGGAGCCAGTCAGCTCCTCTAGGGTCAGTGGTTGGTCCAGACTCTCCCGCTTGCTGTCCTCCAAGACCTCCGTGATTGAGGACAGGAAGTTCTGGGAGGAGGTACTGTCTGTGGTCTTTTGGTCATACAAATCTGTGTGAAAGTACGTCTGTCTGTGAGGATGCTACCGTGCCGTCCTCCTCCCCAAGGCTGTTCATCACAGAGCTCCCCCTGTGAACCTTATGGAAGAAGAAACGTGAGCACGTCTCATCCTGCTCCACATGGCTGACCCTAGATCGGAAGATGATCTTGGAGGATTCAGAGGTGAAGAGCTGAGCTTGCCGGTCCTTCAACTCTCTAAGTTCCTCCCTCACATCCACCCCGCTCGACTGCAGAAGGAGCAGTTGCTGCAAATCTGTCTGGAGTTGGCACAATTCCCTCTGACTCTGTCTTGCTCTCTGAACCCCTTTAATTATGAAGAACCTCTTAATGTTCTCCTTGGTTGCTTCCCACCAGAGTGTGGGGGAGTCAAAGAGGGGCTTCACCGTTCTCCAACATGCGTAGTGCCTCTTTAGCTCCTCGACATTCTCTGGGGTCAACAGTTTTGTGTTTAACTTCCACGTCCCTCTGCCTGCCTTCCGGTCCTCCCGTAGGTGACAGGAAGCCTGAAGGAGGCAGTGGTCGGAGAAGAACACTGGCGTGAGGTCAGTGTGTCTCACCGTGACGGCCTTCGTCGTGAAGACGAAGTCTATCCGAGATTGGGCTAAACCGTCCGATCTCGACCAAGTGAACTGCGGCTGGGACCCGCCTGCAGGGTCGCTGAAGGCGTCACGCAGCTTTGCGTCTTTTACCATCTCCATCAGAAACTTGGACGTGCTGTCCAGTCTGCTGTTGGCAATGCCGGATCGTCCAGCCGCATCAATGATGCAGTTGAAGTCACCGGCCAGAACGAGCTGCCGGGACGTGGCCAGCAGCACTGACATTTATCAGCCGGAGCGGAGAGCCACGGTACATAACGTCCACCACAAGGAGACGCCCTCCAACCACTTCCTTGACCTCAGTGATGGTGAAGTTCCCTCCTCGCAGCAAAATCCCCAGGCCGGAAGCACGACAGTCATTTCCCCCCGACCACACAGACAGTCCGTGGGGCCACCATCGCGACCACCTCCGATAGCAGCGGAGGTGTGGCAGCCCGCACTCCTGAAAAAAAGTCACATCTGCCTTGACCTTGGCCAGGTACTGTAAGGCATTAACACATCGCGCAGTGCTCTTTATACTGCGCACGTTTAAAGATGCCAGTTTGAGCTCCATTGTCTTTAGAGTCACTGACCATTTCCATGTCCCATCATCCCCACCGCTTCGGTGAATTGCCTCAGCTTTCCTGGGCTCAGGAATCCAGCGGTGAGGTGAGTATCAGGTGGCGTAACCAAAGTTGTTGTTGCGGGGGGCCTTCTCGTTCCACCCCCTTTTGGGCATGCCGCTTCCTTTGTCTTCTGTAGCTGGGGCCCAATGGCCTCTGCGCTGCTCCCGGTCGCCCGGAGCTGGGGCCCAATGGCCTCTGCGCTGCTCCCGGTCGCCCGAAGCTGGGGCCCATGGGCCGCTGCAATGCTCCCGGTCGCCCGGAGCTGGGGCCCATCGGCCACTGCAATGCTCCCGGTCGCCCGGAGCTGGGGCCCATCAGCCGTTACACTGCTCACAGTCCCCTGGAGCTGGGGTCCACTTGCCGTTGTGATGATTCCTGTTTCCGGGGGCTGGAGCCCCTCAATCACTGCGCTGCTCCCGATGTCCTGGGGCTGGAGCCCCTCGGCAACTTCTCTGCTCTCGGTCTCCTTTTCCTCCCCCGTTTTCTTCCTCTGCCTCCCTCGTTGGGACTTCCCGGTCGCCTCATCCTCCGACGAGGAGGAGAGGTTGCTGCCTTCTGTAAGAGAAAGACAGGTTTTTTGTGATTTTCTTTTGGACTTACCACTCTTTTCTGGCCTTGGCTCTTTGGGCTGACCCCTCTTCTTATACTTCACCATTGTCCATTTCTCCTGCTGTTCCCCCTCCTCCATCGACTCTCCCTCCTGGGCAGGATGCTGGGCGTCTCCTTCTGGCACTTGGGGCCTCAAGGTGGTCGGGCTGTCCTCGTCCGTGTTCCCTCTTTCTGCTGGGGTCTTGGCAGTGGTGGGGGGTGCCTCACCCCCCTTTGGGGTGCTGGCAGCAGCTCCTCTTGTTGCCTGTGCATAGGTGCAGGCTCTTTTAGGGCAAGCCCTGTAAAGGTGGCCTGCCTCCCCGCACAGGTTGCAGTTCTTGCTGGCCTGACAGTCCTTTGTCTCATGGCCCTCCATCTTGCAGTTTTTGCAGACAACTGCAGTGCATTGGGCCATCACATGCCCAGGCTTGTTGCATTTCCTGCACAGCCTTCGTTGCCCTACATAGCTCAAGTACCCTCGGTTTCCTCCAATCGCGAAAACCGAGGGGGGGTGGACGATTTCTCCATCCTTGTCCACCCTCAGCTTTACCTTGACTTGCCGCTTGCTGGTCCAAATCCCGTGCATGTCCTTCACATCCACACAGTCTCCTGTTCCCTCCACGTAGCGAGCAAGGAAGGTGAGGACATCCACTACGGGCACATGTGGGTTAAACATGTGCACCGTAATGAACCTTTCCTTCTGGGTGGGGAGGGTGAAGAGCGGCTGCACTTTCAGCAGCGACAGCGGAGCTTCATTTCCCCTCTCCCGGAAGTCTTCCATCACCTTCTGCCATCCCGTTGGATACTTGAAGGTAACATCAAAATATCCGTTACCCGGAAAATCCTGGAGGCCGTAGATGTCCTTGGCCTCAAATTTGCAGGCCTCTAGCAAGACCTTCTTCACGAACAGGTCTCGTGAGAAGGGGGTCCCCTTGCTGAGGTCCTTGACGCTTATTCGCAGGGTATTCCGAATACCCTGCACTCCTGCTCCTGCTGACATTGTGGCTGAATAAGGTGTTAGGTTGGTTTCCCAACCAGCATGGATCCACCTCTAAGCCTGCAGCCGACTGACTCCTCAACAATTTTGCTCCGCAATCCACGGCCCTTGTCCCCAAGGAACCGCCAGAACTGTTCTGATAAGAACAGATAGTCTCTTTCACAAAAAGAACAGATACTACACTTGATCTTAGCCAAAAGGCCGAGAAGTTTTTGATCACTGTTTCTCCCCTGCCAGGATTACTACCTGAACAGGGGGCACCCTTGTCAACCCCGCATGTGTGGAGTCCTCAGTCCATACCTCTGGGTGAGTGTATTCTAGATCATCTTTTTCACCGTGGTGACAAAGTTTCGTAGACTCCTTCTTTGGGCACGGGTAAATCTGAATCTGAATGTTCCACTGTATCAGCTGAACCTCAGTGGACAAAGGTTCTGAATGTAAAGAATTATCCCACTGCTGCCACCAAATGTTAAACTGAGTTCTTTTGTCAATCTAATTCAAGAAAACGTGATTCAAACTCTTGTTGCTGTTGAAATCGATTCTTTATTCTGACAGCGCTGGATAATTTGTTAAACCTTCCAACACAGAGCTGAAAACTCTGGGGCAGGTCCAGGGAACTATATTTCCAATACAAAATCGAGGCATTATATAGGTATTAGACAATTATGGTACAGAAGGTATGGCAAACTATTAACCAATCATTATGGTTTACCATACATTAGCTTATTTGCATTAACCAATCAACTAAGTCCTCTCCAGTGATTGACAACACATGTAGTCACATGAGTTTCCCTTTTCTGGCCTCTTTACAACCCTTGCTTGCATTGTGGTTTTTTTTACCCTCTTGGTTCAAAATCATTTTATTTCAATGAAGTAAAACCACAGAAAAATAAAATCAATTCTCAGAGACCACCTCTCAGAATATAAAAGTCACATCATTAAGCAATCACACAATACATGCACACAAAACACATATTTTCACTTTTGGAAAATAGTTATTTCTAAAACTAAAGTCTAATACTTACAATCCTAATTAAAACACAACACACTTCACAAATAATTTAACTACAATTACATAGTTAAAATAGTTACTTATGGATTACAAAGATTAAATATGAGTTTTGCCCCATTCTTACAAAGTCGGTTAATAAAGTTAGGAATTGTGTGATTATTTCTAATTCCCAACTCCAAGCACACAAAGACCATATACTTGTCACACTTGATAAATTATAATTCCTTCTTACCAAGCTTGGGTCTAGTTTCATTATGAATTACAACCTCCCCCTGCTATCTCTAGAGGAGAGGAATGTAATGCCGTTTTACGACTTCTCACTAATAGCATTCCACACAGCAAATGGAAGATTACTGTGCTGAGTAATTACTCACGGCACGTGCCTGAAACCGGAGCACCCGGGGAAAACCCACATGGTTGCAGGGAGGAAGGTACAAACTCCGTACAGACAGCACCCGTAGTCAGGTTGGAACCCGGGCCTCTGGCGCTGTGAGGCAGCAACTCAACCGCTGCGCCACTGTGCTGCTCGTAGTTGGTGAGTTGGTGAGCAATACGGTAGAGGCAGATAGAGAGATACAGCACTGAAACAGGCCCTTCGGTACACTGAGTCGGTCCACCCTCATCCTTCTAAAGTCTTGTCCGGCGCTATGTAAATGCAAGTTCAGTATCAGTGAATCTCTATCAGAATCATAAGCGGTGCTTTCACCCAAAACGTGCGGTGCAAACAGACACAGGGTTTTAATGCTGAGGCTCTATAAGGTGCTGGCAAGGTGGCGTTTGGAGTATTGTGAGCAATTTTGGGCACCATATCTGAGGAAGAATGTGTTGGCTCCGGAGAGGGTCCAGAGGAGGTTTACGAGAATGATCCCAGGAATGAGTAGGTTAACCTATGATGAGCATTTGAAGGCACTGGGCCTGTACCCGCTGGCGTTTAGATGAATGAGGGGGGACCTCATTGAAACTTAAAGAATAGTGAAAGGCTTGGATAGAGTGGAGCCTCAGAATTAAAGGATGTTCCTTTAGGAAGGAGATGAGGAATTTCTTTAGTCAGAGGTTTCAAAGGTCGTTTATTGTCACATGTACCAATCAAGGTACATTGATATGCAAATTACCATACAGCCATATGGGGAAAAATGCAACAAGACACAACTATATAAAAGTTAACATAAACATCCACCACAGCAGATTCCACACATTCCTCACTGTGATAGACTGTGGAGCTTCTAGCCACGGGCCTGGCGTGGACGTACCATCCGGAGCATGAGATCCCTTGCGGGGGATCGCCGGGGAAGAGCTCCGACCACCGGCCTGCGGCCTATAACATCCAGAAGCCGCGTCTCCGGTAAGGAAGTGACTGATTCGGGAAATCAAAGCCACGTGTGTTCTACCATCCCGACGTCGGAGCTTCGATCATCCGGACGAGAGGGCTTGTACATCGGGCCATCCGTAGCGGCGACTACGGAGGGTAAAGGTCCCGACCACGGGTGAACAAAGAAAAAAGACTGACTGAACGTTATTGCCTTCCATCACAGTGAAGAATGCTGTGGTGGATGTTTATGTTAAATTCTATTGTGTGTTGTGTTCTTTTTAATTGTATGGCTGCAGGGTGACTCAGCTCACTGTACCTTAATTGGTGCATTGACAAATAAGTATGAACCTTGAACTTTGTAGATGGGACATGTTTTGGTCGATGTGGGCAAGTTGGGCCGAAGGGCCTGTTTCCACACTGCATGATCTACAAGGTGCGGGCCCAGCAGATGTTGTTACAAAAGAGATTCTATCTAATTACTTTACACTAAAACCTACTGGGGTATAAAGCAGGGACATGTGGGAAGAAGGAACTGCAGATGCTGGTTTACACCGAAGATAGACACAAAATGCTGGAGTAACTCAGCGGGACAAGCAGCATCTCCGGAGAGAAGGAATCAAGCAGGGAGCCCATTGTAAAGGAGCATGAGAGGGTAGATTTGATCAATGCCCCACTCACACACAAGTACAGAGACCAGCAGAGTGAGACCAGGTCACACAGAAGTTGCGGAGTTGGCCACGTGGGAGGAAGAGGAAGGCTGGGTGGACTCCGTGGAGGTGGAGTACTTGGGTATCTTCAGGGTTTGGCACAAGCTGGCCATCCACTGGCGGTACTCACTCCTCACCTGTGGAACCGGAGCAGAGACAGTGGGGACATCAGATAGACATAGTCTCAGCGCAACACTAACTATATTGTACTGCAGCTGCCTCATGTCCCATAATGGATCCTTCAGTCCCTGTTACACACACACACACACACACACACAAACAATCCCTGTTAAGCACATAGTCAGTACTGGGACAGAGTCTCTGTTACAGACACACACATACATTGTTACACACACACTGTGAGGAATGGTTACAACACCACCCTCCCCCTGAGGAGCAGCGCCCTGGCTGAAGGTGACCAGGTTCCTAGCTTTAAGTAAATTACGGTAAAAGCCAGGCAACTCCCGGCCAGCGCGTCGACGGATGCCCGCTACCGGGAGCAGTGTGCCCTTCTAGAGGCAGCGCCCCTGGTGGAAAAAGATCACCAGCACATGCCATCTAGGAGAGCACTCAGAATACCCTATTACACACAGAGTCGGAGCCAGGACCAGGGAGGAGGAACTGGGGCCATCATTGCGCTACCGAGGGAGATGTCTTGCGCAGCCATGACCCTCACCTGCTTGTTATTGACGCAGTGCAGGAGGAAGATGAAGGTCCCCTGGAAGCTGTTGAGGACGGTGAATATGTAGGCCAGCGCAATGGTCCTGCGCTTAAAGTGGAACACCCCAATAATCCAGGCACAGCCCAGTATCACCAGCTGAGCGATCGCGGTTACAATGAACACTCTACACAGGGAGAGACAAATTAGTCCTAAGTACAGCAACAAGAGGAGAGGTTGAGCGGGCTCGCACTTTATTCCTTGGAGCATAGGAGGATGAGGGGGTGATCTTATAGAGGTGTTTAACTCGTGCCCTTTATGTGCCGACTAGTTGCATTTGCAAAACAGACAATATCACTGTGACTTGTCACATGTGAGAATAAAGCATTCATTCATTCCTTCGAACGCACTGGACTTCTCGACTCGCTGGAGTTTAGAAGGAAGAGGAAGGACCTCATTGAAACCAACAGAATAGTGAAAGGCCTGGATAGATTGGATGTGGAGTGGATGTTTCCACTAGTGGAAGAGTCTAGGACCAGAGGTCATAGCCTCATAATAAAAGGATGTACCAGCAGGCAGTGAAGAAGGTGAATGGCATGTTGGCCTTCATAACAAGAGGAGTTGAGTATAGGAGCAAAGAGGTCCTTCTGCAGTTGTATGGGGCCCTAGTGAGATCACACCTGGAGTATTGTGTGCAGTTTTGGTCCCCTAATTTGAGGAAGGACATTCTTGCTATTGAGGGAGTGCTGCGTAGGTTTACAAGGTTAATTCCCGGGGAGGCAGGACTGTCATATGCTGGGAGAATGGAGCGGCTGGGCTTGTATACTTTGGAGTTTAGTAGGATGAGAGGGAATCTTATTGAAACATATACGATTATTCAGGGTTTGGACATGCTAGAGGCAGGAAACATGTTCCCGGTGTTGGGAAAATCCAGAACCAGGGGCCACAGTTTAAGAATAAGGGGTAAGCCATTTAGAACGAAGATGAGGTAACACCTTTTCACACAGAGTTGTGAGTCTGTGGAATTTTCTGCCTCAGAGGGCGGTGGAGGCCTGTTCTCTGGATATTTTCAAGAGAGAGCTTGATAGGACTCTTAAAAATAGCGTAGTCTGGGGAAATGGGTAGAAGGCAGGAACGGGGTACTGATTGGGGATGATCAGCCATGATCACATTGAATGGTGGTGCTGGCTCGAAGGGCTGAATGGCCCACTCCTGCACCTATTGTCTATTTAGAAAGGAGATGAGGAGGAATTTTGTTAGTCCGAGGGTGATGAATCTGTGGAATTCATTGCCACAGATGGCTGTGGAGGCCAAGTCAATTGATATTTTTAGGGCATAGATTAGTATGGGTGTCAGGGACTATGGGGAGAAGGCAGATGAATGGGGTTGAGAGGGAGAGATGGATCAGCCATAAATGAGTGGTGGAGTAAACGATGGGCTGAATGGCATAATTCTGCTCCTAGAACCTTTGTACAAAATCATGAGAGGAAGAGAAAGGGTAAACACACTGTCCCTCGTCCAGAGTAGGGGAATCGAAAACCAGAGGACAAGGTTTAAGGTGAAGGGTGAAAATTTAACGTGAACCTGAGGAGTAACTTTATTTCACATAAAGGGTAGTGGATATGTGGAACGAGCTGCCAGAGGAGGTAGTTGAGGAAGGTCGTATCAAATGTTTAAGAGACATTTAGACAGGTTTTGGATAGGTTTAGAGGGATATGGGCCAAACACAGGTAGGTGAGACTAGTGTAGATGGGACATGTTGGTCTGCATGAGCAAGTTAGTTAGTTTAGTTTATTGTCACGTGTACCGAGGTACAGTGAAAAGCTTTTGTTGCATGCTAATCAGTCAGAGGAAAGATTATACAATCGAGTGTACAGATACATGATAATGGAATAACGTTTAGTGCAAGATAAAGTCAGATGCGGTGAGGACTGGGTGTAACCGGGTGTACAAAGGATCGCTAGTCAGTGCGGACTCGTTGGGCCGAAGGGCCTGTTTCCATGTTGTATCTGTAAACTAAACTAATCTTGGCCTCTGCAAATAGCCCCTGGTTTGTTGGATACAGCTGGTGCATGGTGATAGACACAAAGTGCTAGAGTAACTCAACGGGTCAGGCAGCATCTCTGGAGAGAAGGGATGGGTGACGTTTCGGTTCGGGTTCCTGCCTCTGGTACAGAGTGATCGCTGGTCGGCGTGGACTCGGTGGGCCAAAGGGCCTGTGGCCATGCTGTATCTGTAAACTAAACTAAGCAGCAAGGAACTGGTAACATATTGTAATGTTGGCATTGTGGGCCCTTGTGTGTTGTCCAGGTGTGTGTCCAGAACCAGGGGTCACAGTTTAAGAATAAGGGTTAGGCCATTTGGGACTGAGATGAGGAAAAAGTTTTCACCCAGAGAGTTGTGAATCTGTGGAATTCTCTGCCACAGAAGGCAGTGGAGGCCAATTCACTGGATGTTTTCAAGAGAAAGTTAGCTCTTAGGGCTAAAGGAATCAAGGGATATGGGGAGAAGGCAGGAAAGGGGTGCAGATTTTGGATACTGATTCTGAAGAAGGGTCTCGACCCGAAACGTCACCTATTCCTTCGCTCCATAGATGCTGCCTCACCCGCTGAGTTTCTCCAGCATTTTTGTCTACCTACTGATTTTGGATGATCAGCCATGATCATATTGAATGGCGGTGCTGGCTCGAAGGGCCGAATGGCCATATCCTGCACCTATTTTCTATGTTTCTATGGTCCGGCACTGTTCTGTGCAGGGCAGCGTGTAGCAGGAATCCTTTGGCTTACATTTGAACCTGAACACAGAGTTACAGAAACAACACATATGGAAGTCATTACCTGATTTTCTCTACGTAAGGTAAATCCGGGCTGATGGATTTGAATTTCTCAATCAGTTTCCATATCGTCAAGATGAGGAAGACAAGGTTTACCTGAAGTGCATGAAGGATAGCAGAATGCGATGAGTTACTTGTGTTTACAGCAGTGACTGTGTGCTCACGTCTAAGGCCCCCTTCGGTCATGGCTAACCATGGGTGTCTCCAGAGTTGGAGGACGCCTGTCCGTGACTTTGTTAACATGGGGAGACTGGTGCACAGACAGCCACCCCACGGTCCTTGACAGATCTGGGTCACTATCCAGTGGCATGGAGTCCAAGACAACCGGAGACCCTTTTCTGCTGCAGCCTTCATCCGCCTTCGTAGCCATTGTGACGCTCCACTAAGGTCAGCCATTGTCCTCCGCCTGTTCCACCGTTGAGGTCTTGATTGGATTGCTCTTTGTCAGAGATCTCCCCCTCAACCTTACTGCCATGAGTGGCCCTACCAGGAGCATAGCTCCAGACGGCATCATTCTAAGGATCTCAGGACCACACAAGCTTCTCCACCCCAATCCATGGAGACGTACGTTTAGTACTCAAGTACGCTTAGTTTAAAGATACGGCACAAAAACAGCCCATTCGGCCCACCGGGCCACGCCAACCATTGATCACCCGTTCATACTAGTTCCATGTCATCCCACTTCCTCATCCACTCCCTACACACTAGGGGCAATTTACAGAGGGACAATTAACCTACAAGCCCGAAAGTCTTCACAAGTTCACACGTTACCAGCATACAATTAGGCCATTCGGCCCATCGAGTTTACTCCGCCATTCAATCATGGCTGATCTATCTCTCCCTCCTAACCCCATTCTCCTGCCTTCTCCCCATAACCCGACACCCGTACTCTGCCTAAAAAATATCCACTGACTTGGCCTCCACAAAGAATTCCACGGCACGTGGCAAAGAATTCCACAGATTAACTACCCTCTGACTAAATAAGTTCCTCCTCACCTCTCTAAAAGAGCGCACTTTAATTCTGAAGCTATGACCTCTGCTCCTAGACTCTTCCAGCAGTGGAAACATCCTTTCCACATTTACTCTATCCAAGCCTTTCATTATTCTGTAAGTTTCAATGAGGTGCCCCCTCAACTTTTTAATCTCCAGCGAGTAACAGGCCCAGTGCTGTCAAAGCTCAACATATGTTAACTCACTATTTCCTGGGATAATTTGTGTAAACTTCTTCTGGACCTTCTCCAGAGTTAGACATCCTTCCTCAGATATGGGGCCCAGATTTGCTTACAAATTTGTAATGCTGCTTGGCCCACTGAGTCACTCCAGCACTTTGTGTCTATCTTGCTTTGTGCGTGACATCTCTTGAGATGGTTCATGATGCTGTGTGTGTGTGATTTTATATGCAAGTTGTTGTCTTAAAGCATGTCACGAGCTCCTGCTACAGAGTCGAGTCTTTACATACGATAGTGGCTTTTAGAGACTTTTGGATAGGGTACATGGATATGCAAGTAGATTATGTGCAGGCAGGTAAGAGGAGGTCTTGGCATCATGTTTGGCACACATTGTGGGCCGAATGGCCCGTTCCTGTGCTGTAATGTTCTATGTCCTGGCCTATATTTTTGTTCCACATCCTATGTCCTGTGTCTAAGGTTATATGTGCTATGACCTGTGTTCGATATCCTATGTTATATGTTCTATTGAAGAGGTTCACGTGTCATATGAACACTCATTTAATATTTAAACACACAGTTTAATGTTAGTACAAAAGCGATGGCTGCTAAGTGAAGTATCTCTGTCGTCTGCTGCACCCCGTCACCTGACCACCCAGATTGGTCGGCCCAGTTCATGCCAGTTCAAGCGAGATCTCGAGCTCGACAAACAAAAGTTCGAGACCAAAGTGGCTCTGCCACAAGATGGCACCACACTATGACCAATGTACAATGTTACATGTTACATGTTCTATGTCCTGCGCTCTACGTTCTACATCTATGTCCAATGTTCAATGTTTTACATCCTACGCCCCCTGCCCTGTGTCCCATGTCCTCCACAGTACAGGGGGTTTAACGACACTCACCACACAGATGACACACATTGGAGCCACGAAGCTCCAGCGAAACCCCTTCTCCATTGTCAGCCAGCAGCTGCGGGGGGGAAGCAAACACCGTCAGTTTGTACAGACTGGAAGAAAAACAGACCCGACTCTTGCCCTCATTACCTCCCAAACAGGCCCATCTGAGGCTGAAGGGGGAGTGTGAGTGAGGGAGGGTGTGAGAGTGAGGGAGGGAGTGAGTGGGTGGGTGGGTGAGTGAGTGTGAGTGGGTGGGTGAGAGTGAGGGAGTGAGTGAGTGAGTGAATGAGTGAGTTAGTGATTGAGTGAGTGGGTGATTCGGTGGGTTAGTGAGTGAGTGAGTGAGTGAGTGAGTGAGTGAGTGTCAGTGTGAGTGAGTGATTGAGTGAGCTCTTAGGGCTAACGGAATCATGGGATATGGGGAAAAAGCCGGAACGGGGCACTGATTTTGGATGATCAGCCATGATCATATTGAATGGCAGTTCGGGCTCGAATGGCCTCCTCCGGCACCTATTGTCTACGTTTCTACTCCATCACTTTGTGTCTTGTTTTTATATAATGTGCCGTCTTCACCTCTCTCAAGGTCAGTCTAGTCGGAGGGGAAGGTACGGGCGGGTTCACTCACTATTCTCTGGTGCCGTAGCCCTGGGGATAGGAAGCCGCCGACACCATGACGATCAGGGCCGGGATGCCGTAGGCAACGGGGAAGGTGATCTTCCCCCGGAGACTCTGGGCGTGGAAGACCTTCACCACCATCAGGTAGAGCTGGATCCCTTCCAGCAGCATCCACATGAAACACGCCAGGAACAGGTAGTGGAGGATCCCAGCAATGGTTGCGCACACCACCTGCAGAGAGAGAGAGTGAGAGAGAGAGAGAGAGGTTGTGTTTTCTTCTCAGCTCTGCGGTTGAGAAGGATTGAAGCAGCCTTTCAAGGATTTTGCTGTTGGAGAAGGAACAGGGGCAGAGGGGCTTCATAGTTTAACTTATCGTTGGGCTGTTGAAGCTTTCCTCTGGTCTAGGATTCCTCTACTAGTGCGAAAATTCCTGAGTTTTCTCTACATTGTCGAGGGTGCGGTTGTCGTTGGCGGACTGCCAAGAGTGCCTGGAGATCGAGGGCACGAAGATTGCGGTGTCTTTGTCTTTTTTGCACCGTTTCTCTGCCCTAAATTCATTTTGAACAGTGCGGCTGCCTGGCTTAATGTGAAGAAGGTACTTTTGCTTCTGGCTCGACTGGGATAGAGCTTCCCAAAAGCTGCTCTCGGCTGTGGACGAACTTGGGGACTTTCCTGCTTCAGCTGGAGGTTTCTGCTTTCTGCTGCCTGTCTTTGACTGTGACTGTCTCTGGAACTTAACTTGGAGCTGAGCTGCTGGGGTGCCTGGAGCTGGTTTGTGCCTCTGTCAGGATGGCGATGGCTGGGGCGCGGCCGAAGGACCGGACATACGCAGTAGCAACAGTGGCGGGTACGAGGCCATCTGAGCATGAACCTCATGTTGACTTGGATTGGGACGGGTTTGGTATCTCGGTTCAAACTGGGCCTATGATGTCAAGGGGAGACATTACAAAGGCCTTGAATGAACTTCTTGGGAGGGGAGCTATTGTCTCTTCCGAGCTCGAAAGAGGAAAGGTGGAGGCGATACTAAAGACCCGGGAGGGTGTGGCCCAAGCATTGGAGCTGGGGGTTTCAGTGAGGGGGGTCCACATACAGGTGGATCCGTGGGTATCCAGGGTGAGACCGGTTCTCCTGCGGAGTTGCCCCACATGTATTCCACACCTGTCTAAGTTCGGGGAGGTGCGGTCTAAGTGCTTTAGGCTCATGCACCCTGGGGGGGACCCAGAGGAAAAAGGGGTCTTCAGTTTCAAGAGGAGGGTGTTCATGAAGGTGGGTGAGGGGGATGGCGCTGAGGGGAGTTTCGAGGTGGAGTATAGGGGTCTCCCTAGAACCGTGCGTTGGAGTTGGGGAAAGGCACGGTGTCATGCGTGCGGCGAATTTGGACATCTCCGGAGGGAGTGTCCTATTCGCGGGGTCACTGCGAGAAGTTCTAGCGCAGCGGCCCAGGGATGCGCTGCTGGCCCATCCGGCGTGGCTCGTCAAACCTCAGTGGCGCGGGGTGGTACTGCTGACCCGGCTAGGGCTGCCAGCTCTGCCTCGGTGATCCAGGGCGGCAGTAATAGCCCATCTGGGCCTGCAGGTTCTGCCTCGGGGACTCGAGGTAGAGATAGCCCCCACCCCCCATGTCTTCAACCTGTGGTGGCGGCTGAAGGCGGGGCACAGGGGGAGGGGGGTGAGGAAGGGGGCAATTGGGAGAAGCAGAGGAAAGAGAAGAAGGAGAGGAGAAAGGCCGCCCGAGCGAGTCAAACGGGATCGGGTGCGCATCTGCCGAGTTCTGATACCACCCAAGGGGTGCCTGCCAGCTCCAGTGTGGTGCAGTTTGCACCTGTCGTGGTCCAGCAAGGAGCTGAGGTGGTTCAGACGGGGGCAGGGAAGCAAAAACGTGTGGGTGGTAAAGTGGCTGGGGATAGTGTGGAGGCCGAAGACACTTCTGTTATGGAGGTCACCGTACTGCCACATGCTAGCGGGACAAAAAGGAGTTAGTGCCTGGCGAGAAGAGCAAGGGCGTGGGTCCAAAGTGAGGGGGATGTCTTTCTCCAGACCTTCCACCACTGATGTGGTTGGTGGTCTTGAACAGGTGTCCCTCCGGGTCGGAGGTTGGGCCTCTATCTCAGGGATCTTCCGCGAGTGTTATAAGACCATGTGATGCGGTTGACTCCTCCGGTGGTGTGTCCTCGGAGCGGAGGATGCCCCTTCGTTTCAGGGACCTCTGGGGGAGTTATCTCATCGGGTGTTGAGGTTAGCTCCCCTGGGTGTGGTGTCCTCTGGGTCCGGAGGAGGTCCCCTCGTTTTCAGAGACCTACTGAGGGTGTTGGCACGCCAGATGATGGGTTAGCTCCCCGGGTAGTGTGCCCCTGAGACGGGGGATGAGCAGAGTCAGCCCGAAGGTGGAGGTTCAGGGCATTGGTGTACCACTCTGTGCTCCTTATCAGAGCCAATGGAGGTGCTGGGGGGTGTGCTGCCTCTCAGGCTGAGTCGGCAGGGGAGAGTTTAGAGGCAAGAGGAGATTCTCTGGGTGTTGCCTGTGGAGAGGGTACTCTGGGTGCTGTGGAGGTCGGGTCTGTTTCGGGTCGTGATCCTCCTTCAGTTTCCGAGGGTGCCAGTGTACCACAGACCCTGGGGGTGCCTCTTGTTTTTTCTTCCCCAGGCCCAGACGTGGAGGGTGATGGGAGAGTGCAGGAGCCCAGCCAGTCAGTGGGCTGCTTGTTGCGGTCAGGGGTGTCGGGACCCTTTTCTGGCATTGATCCTGGGGGTGGTGGCATGCCGGAGGAGGGGGAGAGTGATGGGGCCATTTTGTGTAGCGGGATTAGTGAACTTTCCGAGAGTTCTGGTCTTTCAATTTTTGATAACGACCCTGGGAGCTGCACTGGCAAGCTTGTTGTTTCAGGTGCGAGTGGGTTTGGCCGAGTGCCCAGACTCCAAGGCCGTGTATCATGCAACAGTTATCTGTGAGGTGCGAGAGTTCCTAAAAACAAGTCATACTCTCAGAACAAAAATGGGTGCTGCAAAGAAACGGTGGGAGGATTGGCCAGCTTTGATTAAGACTCTCGAGGCTATCCTTGGCAACAAGGACAGCGATCTTCCTGACTCTGAGAAGAGACAGTTTGGGGACTTTTTGGAGTTCCTCAGAGAGAGTCTAGGCGAGTGTGAGGATCTCAAATTTAGTGTGGCCTGCACATTCACAGTAGCTACATTAAATTTAAACGGGAGTAGAGAGAGTTTTCGCAGATTTCAGCTTTTATCAGTCCTTAGAGAGGGGAAATTTGCGGTGTGTTTTCTGCAAGAGACGCATACTGTTGTTAGTGATGAACCCACCTGGCGACTGGAGTGGGAAGGGGGGGTCTACATGAGCCATCGCAGCTCGAACTCGAGTGGGGTGGCCTTTCTGTTGGCCCCGAATTTTCTGCCAAATGTTTTAAAAGTGTAAGAAGTTGTGCCAGGACGTTTGCTCCATCTGGCCGTGAGCCTGGATGGCATGCCGTTGCATTTCATTAACGTGTATGCCCCTAGCTCCGGCACGATGCAGGCCGGCCTACTTCAGGAGGTGACTGCTCTGTTGAAGACAATTGATAGGGGAGAGTGTGTCTTCCTTGGTGGGGATTTTAATTGCACACTTGAGGCGCGAGACCGTTCTGGTACTCAGTGTGCCCCTGCTGTAGCGAAGAAGCTGAGAGGGTTGATTGAATCCTTTAAGTTGGTTGATGCCTGGCGGAACCTCCACCCGGATTCCACTGCTTTTTCGCGGAGGTCTGAGGGTGGTGGTTCCCGCATTGATCTAATATATATTTCACGAGCGTTTATTACCCGTGTCTCGGCGGCATCAATGCGGCTGGTGCCGTGCTCGGACCACTGTCTGGTGCGTGTGGATTTCAATCCAGCGCGCGCTCGGGCTGGGTCCGCGTACTGGCACTTTAACAACAGGCTGCTAGAGGATCGGTGTTTCCGGAAGCATTCAGTCGGTTTTTGGGGGAAGTGGAGAGAGAGGCAGAGGTGCTTCTCTTCCTTAGGCAGTGGAGGGATGTGGGGAAAGCTCACATCCGTCTCTTTTGTAAGGATTATACGTGGGGGTCGACCGAAAGCGGGACTCAGCGGTCGAGAGGCTTGAGAGGAGATACTGGACGCAGAGTCTCGTCTGGGTCGGTTTGGTGAAGACTCCTGCGAATGGGAGAGTTTCAGATGAAGAAGGAAGCTTTGAGGAGCCTGCTGCTTGAGCGGTCCCGAGGCGCCTACGTGAGGTCGCGGGTCCAGATGCTGCGCGATCTGGACCGAGCTTCGCCTTTCTTTTTCTCTCTGGAGAAGGGGCGGGAGCTCGCAAACAGCTCGTGGAGCTGCTCGCAGACGACGGGTCCTCTGTCACTGATCCAGAGAGGATAAGTGCCTTGGTCAGGTCCTTTTATGGGTCCCTGTTCACTGCGGATAGATTCAACAGGGAGGCTCAGCGAGATCTGTGGGAGGGTCTGCCGACTGTAGATAGGGGGGTGGCAGATCTTCTTGATGCCCCCTTATCTTTGGAGGAGTTGACTCGTGCCCTGCATCAGCTCAGGAGCGGTAAGTCCCCTGGGATGGATGGGCTGACGGTAGAGTTTGTTAGAGCGTTCTGGGATGTTCTTGGTGGAGATTACATGTTGGTTCTGGGGGAGAGCCTGGCGACCGGGAGATGCCCCTCTCGTGGCGTAGGGCAGTTGTTGTCCTGCTGCCCAAGAAGGGTGAACTCCGCTTGTTGAAGAACTGGCGCCCGGTCTCTCTCCTATGCACAGAGTATAAAGTTTTTGCACGGGCAATGGCAAATCGCCTGGGCTCCGTGCTGTCTCAACTGATTCATCCTGACCAGTCCTATACAGTCCCTGGCAGGTCCATTCAGGATAACATCCACCTGGTAAGGGACCTGATTCATCTAGCCCAGGGCACTGGTCAGCCAGCTGCTTTTCTGTCTCTTGATCAGGAGAAGGCTTTTGATAGGGTGGAACATGAATACCTTTTCGGGACGTTGCAAGCGTTTGGGTTTGGGCCGCATTTCGTGGCCCGGGTCCGGCTTTTGTACACTGCAGTGGAGTGCCTTGTGAAGGTTAATGGTGCGTTGTTGTCTCCTTTTCATTTTGGGAGGGGGGTCCGTCAGGGGTGCCCCATGTCGGGTCAGTTATACTCGGTCTGTGTGGAGCCGTTCCTGTGTCTTCTTCGGAGGAGGTTGACAGGCCTGGCCCTACCTGGCCCGGGGGTGGAGGTGGTTCTTTCGGCGTATGCCTCAGGACTCTGCGGAGGTACATGTACGAAGAGAACCCACCCAGATGGCACGCTCTGGCCACGTATTTTTTCCGTCGGGGTCGTTGTCTAAGGGGGGTCTCACGGCTCCCGGTGGCGGGTATCAGTCGACCCGCTCTAAGGG
Source organism: Okamejei kenojei (assembly GCA_035221665.1). Classification (NCBI taxonomy): domain Eukaryota; kingdom Metazoa; phylum Chordata; class Chondrichthyes; order Rajiformes; family Rajidae; genus Okamejei; species Okamejei kenojei. The sequence goes on along the minus strand of CM069166.1, from coordinate 14,409,519 downwards.
GCTTGCCTGTCTTCTACCGGGATGTGCTAAGAGTGAGGAATTTGGTTGTTTTCAGCCAGCGTGTTGTTCCAAGAGGGGAGGGGGTTGTCGTGGCTGCGGGAGTGGCCGGTCCTCACCCTGTCATGGCGGGTGTCGAGGAGAGGCGAGTGCCTAGAGTGGTTCTGATAGAGCTTACCCCCGCTCCGTCAGATCTGCTCATCGGGCCTAGGATCCGGGATATTTCTCGGGTACCGGTTCCACACAATCTAAGCCGCCTTTCTGAGATGACCAGCTTGCCATTTCGTGATGCGAAGAAACGCACACTGTACAGGATGCTCCTGCACATTTTGCACCTCCTTACCTTCGTCTCCCGTCCCGATACACCATGGCGGACGGTGTTACCACCTGAAGGCGGGGGAGGTCCTCAGTGGGGGTCCTTCTATAAGCGAGTTGTTCCCCTTTACATTGGGGACCTGGGGTGGAGAGTGTTGCACAGAGCGGTGGTTTGTAATAGACTTTTGAGTCGGTTCACGGGCTCGTCCGCAGCATGTAATTTCTGTGGCGAGCAAGAGACCGTGTTCCACGTGTATATGGAGTGTGAGAGGCTACTGCCCCTGTACCAATATCTCAAGGGGTTGTTCCTCAAGTTCTGGTTGCATTTTAGTCCCCACGATTCTAGTGTTCGGGACACAAGGCAGGGAGTGGGGAGAGCCGAGTGGGGGGGGGGGAACTTCCCTGTCGGTTTGCTCCTGGGCCTGGCCAAGATGGCCATTCGCGGGTCCAGGCAGCGGGCGGTCGATGGTCAGGCTAGAGTCGGCTGCCTGCCCCTTTTCCGGGCCTACGTCCGTGCACGTGTGTCCCTGGAGCGGGAACATGCGGTGTCCACGGGGACTCTGGAGGCCTTCCGTGGGCGCTGGTCACCGCGTGGGGTTCAGTGTATTGTGAACAATGATTGTATTGTTGTACTATAATGGTTGTATATAGTGCCATTTTTGATTATGGTTTGATGTGTTGTATTATATGATTGTGTCAATAAAGATTTTGAAACGGAAAAAAAAAAAAAAAAGAGAGAGAGAGAGGGGAGGCTGCTTTAGTGCAGCGGAGTGTAGTGTAGGGTGGAGGGGAGTGGAGTGTGGAGTAGAGTGGAGTGGAGGGAGTGGGGTGGGGTGGATAGGAGTGGAGTGGAGTGAGATGGTGAGAGGGGTGGTGAGTGGGGTGGGGGAAGGGGATGGGTTGTGGTGGGGTTGTGCTGTCTCGATGGGCCGAATGGCCTACTCCGGCATCTCTGTTTCTATGTAACACTGAGCCAGTGGGAGTGTTGGCCGCCACATGTCGGGAGCCCTCGTAGGAGGCTATGGAGCATGCAGAGTGCGCCGTGCCTGAGGTCGGTGCCGATCGGGCAGCGTCGGTACCTTGTTCTCCGTCCGGGAGATGCCGACGAGGAAGAGCAGCTGGGCCAGGAAGAGGCAGAGGCAGAGATGGGTGTGGATCCTGGTGCGGGGACTGTGGATGGAGCGGCACGCGGTGAAGGTGACGATGGCGGCCAGCAGCGCAACCAGCGAAATGATCACCCCCACATAGGTGATGACGGTGAGAGCAGGACCCTGCGGAGAGAGAGGAGGATCAATGCACGGCAGCAAGGTGGAGGAGAAACGGTGATGGGGCCCATTGTTCCACTGGTGGGCTTTGATTGATTCATTTGTTATTTGATTGATTGATCAATGTGTTGATTGATCGATCGATTGATGAGTCGATTGATGGAGCGAGCGATTGATCGGTTAATTGGTTGATTGAGTGATTGATTGATTCTATGGTTAAAACATACAGCATAGACTCAGGCCCTTCAGCCCACTGACAATAATGAACCTAAACACTAGTGCGGCATGGTGGCTCAGCGGTAGAGATGCTACCTCACAGCGCCAGGGTCCCGGGTTGCATCCTGACCACGGGTGCCGTCTGTGTGGAGTTTGTACGTTCTCCCCGTGACCGCGTGGGTTTTCTCCGGAATCTCCGGTTTCCCCCCGCACGCTATCCCACACATTGGGGACAATTTACTGAAGCCAATTAACCTACAAACCTTCACGTTATTGGAGTGCGGGTGGAAACCAGAGCGCCCGGAGAAACCTGATGAATTTTAATTTGGAATCATGTCCGGCACAAACATTGTGGCCCAAAGGGCCTGATCCAGTGCAGGAACTTTCTGAGTTCTATGTTCTATGTTTCTGGGACTCAACAGAGAGAAGGCAAGTTAGCGAACAGTAGGAGAGGAGAGACAGGGGATGGGGGGGAACAGAGGGACTGACTGCTGTGGATCAGATAGATGAAGCTTTCCTTGGTAAACCCAGGCAGGAAGAGAATGAAGGTAGACACAAAATGCTGGAGTAACTCAGCGGTGAGGCAGCATCTATGATGAGAGGGAATGGGTGACATTTCGGGTTGAGACCCTTCTTCAGACTGTTGAAGTTCAGCAGCAGAACCCCAACACTCCAGCAGAGGGCAGCATCTTCCACCTCCATTTTTTTTGTTTTATACAAATCCTTTTAATCAGAAACAAAATAAAAGTAACAGGATCAAAGGTTAATTGGCTCTCTGTAAATTCCCCACAGTGTGTAGGGAGTGGATGAGAAAGTGGGATAACGTGGAACCTGTGTGTGAACAGATGAACGTTGGTTGCAGGGCCGAAGGGCCTGTTTCCATGCTGTCTCTCTAAAGTAAACAAAACTAAGCGACGCAATAGAAAGCAGAACCCAAGAACCTCAGAGGCCGCATGCAGTGTAGATGGAGTCGATGGAAGGGAGGTTGATTTGCATGATAGAGGGTGGCACGGTGGACAGCGGTAGAGTTGCTGCCTTGCAGCACCAGAGACCCGGGTTTGATCCCGACTAAGGGTGCTGTCTGTACAGAGTTTGTACGTTCTCCCTGTGACCAAAGACGTACAGGTTTGTAGGTTAATTGGCTTGGTGTATGTGTAAATTGTCCGTAGTGTGTGTGTGGGATAGTGTTAATGTGCCGGGATCGCTGGTCAGCGCGGACTCAGTGGGCCAAATGGCCTGTTTCCACGCTGTATCTCTAAACTAAAAAAAATATCTGAGTGGTATCTAAATGGTGGGTGGCTGCTCTATATTGACAAAGAACATAGAACAGCAATGCAGGCTTCTCACGGGGCCAGCAGGGGGCAGGTCTGAGCTGGGTCAGGAGGGAGCAGAGTTGGAGTTTGGCTTTGAGGGGAATCAAGCAACAAATCCCACTGTAAGGAGCCTCCAGCAAGCCCAGGTTTACTTTAGAGATACAGCGTGGAAACAGGCCCTCCGGCCCACTGAGTCCACGCCAACCAGTGGTTCCCGCGCACTAACACTGTACCACACACTCGGGGCAATTTACATTTACGTCAAGCCGATATGCCTACAAACCTGCATGTCTTTGGAGTGTGTGGGAGGAAACCGGAGCACCTGGAGAAAGACCACACAGGTCACGGAGGGAACGTACAAATTCCGTAGTCAGGGTTGAACCCGCGTCAGGGTTGAACCTGCGTCTGTGGCCACCAGTCTGAAGAAGGGTCTCGACCCGAAACGTCGCCTATCTCCTTCGCTCCTTAGATGCTGCTGCACCTGCTGAGTTTCTACAGCTTTTTGTGTACCCGCGCTGTAAGGCTTGTAGGTTTAAGGTGAGGGGAGAAATATTTGATAGTACACTCAAAGGGTGGTGTGCGTGTGGAACGGCTGCAAGAGGAGGTAGTTGAGGCAGGTGCTATCGCGACGTTTAAGAAACAATTAGTCGGGTACATGTAGGTACATTGTTGTTCCCAGCTGGGGCTGCTACATTTACCAGTAGGGTTGCTGGTCTGTACCACATGGGCCTGCAGTTCCCAGCTGGGCTCCATCGTTTACCAGCAGGACTGCTGGTGTGCAGCTTGACGCATCTTGTGCGGGTCCCCAGCTCATGTCCACCCTCTCCCCACTCCTCCCCCTACCCCACGTCCCATGGCGCGGGCTCTCACCTCCACCTTGTACAGGGCGACCAGCACGGCGAACTTGCTGAGGTGGTTGCAGCTGCAGGTGGTGTGGGTGTGGTTAGACTGCAGCTTGCTGCAGCCCTGGGTCGACCAGAATATCCTCTCGTCGGCCTGGTGCAGGTAAACGCACACCGTGTAGTCGTCCGCATCCTCCTGCAGCCGGGCAAAGGCAGCCAGAAACAGCCGCGCAAACACAGAGACTCAACCAACAGCAACTTCGATCAGTACAGGTGACAAACACAAAATGCTGGAGTAACTCAGCGGGACAGGCATCATCTCTGGAGACAAGGAATGGGTGACGTTTCGGGTCGAGACCCCTCTTCAGTTACCAGTGTTCGGGGTTACGGGGAGAAGGCTGGTGAATGGGGTTGGGAGGGAGAGATGGATCAGCCATGATTGAATGGCAGAATAGACTTGATGGGCCGAATGGCCTAATTCTGCTCCTATCGCTTATGATCTAACGATCTCAAAATCTAATCACCCCCTCACTCACCAGCACTGATAAACCTTCCATATCTTACTGTAGTACCACACACACGCCTCACTAACACTGATACCCCCTCACCCTCACACTAATACCCCCCTCACTGATACACCCTACACTGTAACACTGATACACCCCACACTGTAACACTGATACACCCCACACTGTAACACTAAAACACCCCACACTGTAACCCTGATACACCCCACACTGTAACCCTGATACACCCCACACTGTAACACTGACCCTGATACACCCCACACTGTAACACTGATACACCCCACACTGTAACACTGATACACCCCACACTGTAACCCTGATACACCCCACACTGTAACCCTGACACCCCACACTGTAACCCTGATACACCCCACACTGTAACCCTGATACACCCCACACTGTAACACTGATACACCCCACATTGTAACACTGATACACCCCACACTGTAACACTGATACACCCCACACTGTAACACTGATACACCCCACACTGTAACACTGATACACCCCACACTGTAACACTGATACACCCCACACTGTAACACTGATACACCCCACACTGTAACACTGATACACCCTACACTGTAACACTGATACACCCCGCACTGTAACACTGATACACCCCACACTGTAACACTGATACACCCCACACTGTAACACTGATACACCCCACACTGTAACACTGAAACATCCTACACTGTAAAGGACCTGTCCCACATAGGGGATTTTTCGGCGACTGGACCCCCCTACAACAATGTCCACAACAAGCTACCACCTAGTCGACGTCCAGCTATGGCAAGCTACCGACAACCACCGACCCATTAGGACGTCCACCTACGACCACATCTGCGACAACCTACGACCACCCGCGACAAGCTATGACAAGGTAAGACCATTCAGTCGCCGGTACCTGTTGCCGCTTGACGTAGGTAGTCGCTGATAGAATTCACCGAAGTCAGCACCAGCGGCAACCTACGACATCCTGGCGGCAACCTGCGACAGCACCTATGTCAGGTGAAGTCAAGCTACACTCATTGGCGTCAAGCCGATTGTCAGCGAAAAGTTTTGAACATTTTAAAATCCAGCGGCGACCAGAAAATCACTACGATTCTTTGGGCGACTGAGGAAACGACTCAGGAGCATACAGGCGACAGCCCGGCAACCATGTGGCAACTGCCTTGTCGCCTGTAGTCGCCTAAGAAATAACCTAAGTGGGACAGGGGCATTACATTGACACCGATACAGCCCTCACTGTAACACCGATACAGCCCTCACTGTAACACTGATACAGCCCTCACTGTAACATCCATTGCACATTGCCCTGTGTGTGAGTCCCCAATAATCACTATCAGCACCTCATTGTTTTTGATGGTGAAGGTGATATTCTGGAGCTTCTGGCGGGTGGCGGTGATCTGAAGCTTCTGGCGGGTGGCGGTGATGTTCTGAAGCTTCTGGCGGGTGGCGGTGATGATGGCCATCAACAAGTTGGAATTCATCTGCAAAGACTCCTTCCCGAACTTCTTGTTCACCATCTCCAGCTCGTTCACCTCCAGGAGCGAGCCCAGCTTTTTGCAAGCGAGGAAGGAGATTGCCGCAAACTCTGTTTGGAGGCAAGACCGGAAACGTTACCTGGGATCCCGAAACTTGGCGTGGAAGGAGAAATAAAATCATTGGACGTACAACATTCATACACTTTATTAATTTTGTAGAAGTCCCTCAGCGCGTCATATCTGAGCGAAGGACGGCACGGTGTCGCAGTGATACACTTGCTTTCTCACAGCACCAGAGACCCGGGTTCGATCCTGACCACGTGAGCTGTCTGTACGGAGTTTGTACGTTCTCCCCGAGACCTGCAAGAGTTTTCTCCGGGAGTTTCAGTTTCCTCCCATAGTCCAAAGACGAACAGGTTTGTAGGTTAATTGGCTTTGGTAAAATTGTAAATTGTCCCATATGTGTGTAGGATAGTGTTTGCGTGCGGGAATCGCTGGTCGGCACGGACTCGGTGGGCCGAAGGGCCTGTTTCCTCGTTGTGTCTCTAAACTCCAAAGACGTACAGGTTTGTAGGTTGAATGACCAGTGGTATGACAATTAATTTCTCTCACTTCAGGTAGCCCCGGCATTCCCTCTCTATCCCTCCCCCACCCAAGTCGCACCAGCTTCCCGTTTTCACCAAACAAATACCTAACAATGGCCTGTTTCCTTTAGCATCATTACTATTTTGCATATCTTTCATTCGTTGTTCTTTATCTCTCTACATAAACGTCACCCATTCCTTCTCCCCAGAGATACTGCCTTGTCCCGCTGAGTTACTCCAGCTTTTAGTGTTTATCTTAGATTGGTAGGTTAATTGGCTTCGTTAAAATTATAAATTGTCCCTAGTGTGTGTAGGATAGTATTAGTGTGTGGGGATCGCTGGTCGGCACAGTGGGCCGAAGGGCCTGTTTCCTCGCTGTATCCCTAAATTAAACTAAACTATTGGGTCTGTCCATAGAGGTTTCACAGAATACAAGGATTGCATCTTGACTGTATCTTCTCACAGAGAGGATCTTACCAGAGTGGTATTCCGACTTCTGTGTTTCCCAGTGGAATTCCATCTGATTCTCATTGGCCATTAGTGTCACCGTTCCATTGACATTAATTTCCTTGTTCTTGAGAACTTGCATTTCAATATCTGAAACACAAAACATAGAAGATGGAACAGTACGTAACTAGAACAGGCCCTTCGGCCCACAACGTCTGTGCTGAATCTGATGCCAAGACCAACTCTTATCTGCCTGCACACGATCCAAATCCCTCCATTCCCTGCATATCCAGAAGCCTCTTAAACACCACGATCGTATCTGCCTCCACCCTACCACCCTTGGCAGCGCGTTCCAGGCACCTCTGTGTAAACAGAACGTCCATATATCTGTTGCCCCTATTAAGATGGCACAGTGGCGCAGCGGGAGAGTCACTGCCTTTCATCGCCAGAGATCCGAGTTTGATCCTGACTACGGGCGCTGTCTATATGGAGGTTCATGGATCGGAGAGGTTTGGAAGGATATGGGCCAAAACACAGATGGGACATGTTGGTCGGTGTGGGCAAGTTGGGCCGATGGGCCAGTTTGAATGCTGCATGACTCTATGTATAATCTTTCCGCTGACTGGATAACACGCAACAAACAAGACTATATTATCACTGTACTTCGGTACACGTGACACTAAACTAAACTAACAGATTCCTGATTAGTGCGGGTGTCAAGGGTTATGGGGAGAACTAATGTTCAAGAAGGAACTGCAGATGCTGGAAAATCAAACGTACACAAAATTACTGGAGAAACTCAGCGGGTGCGGCAGCATCTATAGAGCGAAGGAAATAGACAACGTTTCGGGCCGAAACCCTTCTTCAGACTGATGTAGGGTTTCGGCCCGAAACGTTACCTATTTCTTTCGCTCCATAGATGCTGCCGCACCTGCTGAGTTTCGCCAACACTTTTGTCTACATGCGGAGAACTAAGGCAGGAGAATGGGGTTAGGAGGGGGAAATGGATCAGCCATGATTGAATGGTGGAGTAGACCTGATGGGCCGAATGGTGGCTCAATGGGTTACAGGTTGGTGGGGCCTTACCAAAGTTATCCATGGTTAAGTTATATCGTTCCTCATCCAGATTCACCGCAGCCATTTCCATGGCATTCTCCAGTGCATCCATCAGAAGGAAGCTGGAATTCCTGCGCAGATCCTTCTCCATGTTCTGCCACCCCCTGTTGTCCCCCATGATCGTGTCGATTTTCCGCGACATATTCTGTGAAGAAAAAAAGGTTATGGATGCGTTGAAACTGAAGAAGAGTCCCGATTCAAAACGTCACCTCTGCATGTTCTCCAGAGATGCTGCCTGGCCCTCTGAGTTGTACAGGTTCATAAGTGGTTGGAGCGGTAGAGTTGCTGCCTCACAGCGCCAGAGACCCGGGATCCATCCTGACTACAGGTGCTGTCTGTACGGAGTTTGTACGTTCTCCCTGTGACCGCGTGGGTTTTCTCCGGGTGCTCTGGTTTCCTCCCGCATGCACCGCAGGTTTGTAGGTTAATTGGCTTTGATAAAGATTGTAAACTGTCCCTAATGTGTGTAGGATAGTGTTAGCTTGCGGGGATCGCTGGTCGGTGCAGACTTGGTGGGCAGAACCTCCCGTTTCTGCGCCATATCTCCAAACTAAACTAATTTTATCACTCAGTGGTGTTGGGTGTATGGAACAAGCTGCCAGAGGAGGTAGTTGAGGCAGCATTTTAAAAGACACTTTGGCAGGTACATGGATGGGAAAGGTTTAGGGGGTATGGGCCAAACACAGGCAGGTGGGACAAGCTTAGATGAGGCACCTTGGTTGGCATACATGAGTTTGGCCGAATAGCTTGTTTCCATGCTGTGTGGCTCTGTGTCAAAGGCGTGGCCTGGTAGAACATTAACAGAAAGGACAGGCGATGTCCAGCTGACTGGCACATTGCGTGGCATCTGTGCCAGGCCCATCCTTCGCCACACCAGTGGATCCTCGACACGCCCAGCTCTGTGTTACTGCCAGGGTCTCAGTAAGGAGGTGGGCTACCTCTCCGTGGCAGCCGTCCCGAGGGCAGCGTGCGCTGGTAGTGAGGTTCCCACGATGCAGGAAGGATCTGACCGGGATGGTTCCCTCTCACCACCAGCAGAGCCAGGTCTTAGTGGACGTTGTGAGTCCTGGCGATGAGGCATTTTGCCAGACAAGCTGGGCAGTCTGCTCAGGTAACTGCACCACAGGATCCATTGTGTCATGTAACAGTTGTATAAGACGTTGGTGAGGCGTCATTTAGAATATGGTGTTCGGTTTTGGCACCATAATATAGGCAAGATGTTACCAAGCTGGAAAGGGTACAGAGAAGATTTACCAGGATGTTGCCAGGACTAGAGGGTCTGAGCTACAGGGAGAGGTTGAACAGGCTGGGACTCTATTCCTTGGCGCGCGGGAGGATGAGGGTGATATTATAGATGCGTATAAAATCATGAGAGAAATAGATCGGAATAGATGCACAGTCTCTACTATAGATGCAACACCAAACGCAGACTGGGCAATTGTTTCATGGAACATCTTCGCTCAGCCCGCCTGAACCTACCTGATCTCCCGGTTGCTGGACACTTTAATCCTCCTTCCCATTCCTACACAGACCTTTCTGTCCTTGGTCTCCTCCATTGTCAGAGTGAGGCTGAATGCAAATTGGAGGAACAGCATCTCATATTTCACTTGTAGACACAAAATGCTGGAGTAACTCAGCGGGTGAGGCAGCATCTCTGGAGAGAAGAAATGGGCAACCTCTTGAAGGGTCTCAACCCGAAACGTCGCCCATGCCTTCTCTCCAGAGTAGCTGCCTCACCCGCTGAGTTACTCCAGCATTTTGTGTCTGTCTTCAGATTGAGCAAAGGGTTGGTTAACCTGAGACCAACGTGACATGGGAGAAACCTTCACCTCACTCACCAACAACAGCAGTTCACTGGAACCATTCTGCTTATATTGACGACAATCGTCATTGATGTCAGACGCCACGTCATGGATAGAACAGAACAGCTCCTCGCCTTCTTCATTCTTCCCCTGCTGAATGAAATGGGAAAAGAGATTAAACGAAGAATTAGCAAGTCTGCATTTATTATTAATGCTCAATGTTTGGTGTGTCTTTCCAAACTGTCACTGTATGTCATGTTGTCACTTGCGGGCGGAGCACCAAGGCAAATTCCTTGTATGTGAATACCTGGCCAATAAACCTATTCATTAATTCATGATCGTGGCCCAAGCCCCTTCCAGGAGTCACTGTGGGTTCATCAGGTCATCAGGTCACAAGTGATAGGAGTAAAATTAGGCCATTCGGCCCATCAAGTCTACTACGCCATTCAATCATGGCTGATCTATCTCTCCCTCCTAACCCCATTCTCCTGCCTTCTCATAACGCCTGACACCCGTATTAATCAAGAATCTTGTTACATGTGCATTCCCTTTCTTTCCATACCTTCCCCACCCGCTGCACCAGCTTCTTGTTCTCACCTCACAAACAGCCCTCAATGGCCTGTTCCCTTAATCATCATTACATGTTTGCATATCTTTAATTCATTTGATCTATATCTCTACAACACTGTATATCTCTCTCGTTTCCCTTTTCCCTGACTAGCCTGAGGAAGGGTCTTGACCCGAAATGTCACCCATTCCTTCTCTCCAGAGATGCTGCCTGTCCCGCTGGGTTACTCCAGCATTTTGTGTATGTCTCCTGTTTAAACCAGCAGCTGCTGTTCCTGTTACACAGACAGGTTAGATCCTGATGTCGGAAATATTTAAAAATTGTAAGGAAGATGAGTGGGTTTGTTATCTGCTTACATACTTGGGACGGCACGGTGGTGCAGCGGTAGAGTTGCTGTCTTACAGCACCAGAGACCCGGGTTCAATCCTGACTACGGGTGATGTCTGTATTAGTTTGTACGCATTCTCCCTGTGACCTGCGTGGGTTTTCTCCGGGTGCTCCGGTTTCCTCCAACACTCCAAAGGCGTACAGATTTGTAGGCTAATTGGCTTTGGTAAAATTGCAAATTGTCCCTGGTGTGTGTGGGATAGTGTTAGTGTGCGGGGATCGCTTGCAGTGCCAGAGATCTGGGTTCGATCCTGACTGCGGGTGCTGTCTGTGTGGAGTGTACCCGTTCTCACCCGTGACCTTTCCCCACATTTACGGAAGTGTTTAGCGAGATAAACGTAGAGTGTTTGCAAAGCAAAGAAGAGTGAAATGAGAATTGATCGTAGTGATTCACACTACAGCGCAAATGAGAAGTATTTTTTAGCTAGAGAGACAAACCCAGCGATAGAGAGTGAGATGCAAAGTGGGGGGGGGGGAATATTGAAAAGTGAGGGGGGGAGGGGGGAAATTGGTACGTAACGTTGGTAATAAATCACCTATATGCACATTATGAAGAAAGTTAATAAAATTAATATAGTTAATTAGTGTAGGTAATATGTTAGAAACATAGGAATTAGGTGTAGTAGGCCATTCGGCCCTTCTAGCAAGAACCTCCATCCAATATGATCATGGCTAATCATCCAAAAACAGTAGCCAGTTCATGCTTTTTCCCCATTTCCCTTGATTCCATTAGCCCCAAGAGCTAAATCTAACTCTCTCTTGAAAACATCCAGTGAATCGGCCTCCACTGCCTTCTGTGGCAGAGAATTCCACAGATTCACAACTCTATGGGTGAAAAAGTGTTTCCTCAAATAATATAGATGATGTAGATATAGGTAATTAACAGTTAATAAATATAGTTAATTACTTTAATATAGCTAAAATATTAATGTTAATATCTAAATTAACGTAGTTTTGTTTAGTTTAGTTTAGAGATACAGCGCGGAAACAGGCCCTTCGGCCCACCGCGTCCGCACCGACCAGCGATCCCCGCACACTGACACTATCCTACACACACAATTTTACATTTATACCAAGCCAATTAACCTACAAACCTGCACGTCTTTGGACTGTGGGAGGAAACTGAACATATCGAAGAAAACCCACGCAGGTCACGGGGAGAAGGTACAAACTCCGTACAGACAGCACCTGTAGTGAGGATCGAACCCGGGTCCCCGGCGCTGCAAGCGCTGTAAGGCAGTAACTCTACCGCTGCGCCCCGTGACCACCATTAATTATTAATTAAGTAATAATTATTAATGACTATTGATAATTAATAACATTAATTAATTAGTACTCTCAATAATATTAATGTTCATATTAATATATTTAATTGCTGGTAATACAGGTGGGAAATTATGGGGAGGTGGGGTGGTGGAAAGTGAAAGATGGGGAAATGGAGGTGGCTGGAATGGGGGAGATATAGATGTGGAAAGCGACAGGGGAAGGAGGGGGGGTGGTTTAGGCAAGGGGAGGAAGGAATGTGGAGTTTGGGGTTACTGAACAAATCAGCCTTATCTTTATTGAGGAGCTGAGAGGCCAGCTCTGCCGTGGAATTGATAGCTCTCCGCACAAAATAGGCTGAACTGAATCAGAGAAGCCGTGCTCACGTACCGAGGGATTTGCACATTCCGTGATGTTTCATGTTCGAAGGGCATTTTATATCTGCAAAGTAAAGAGAATCCAACAATAAGTCACCCGGGACCGTTCCTGAGGCACTGCCGAGCCAAGAGCAACCCGGCAGCTGGCGAGTAGGGGGTGCCGGAGATCGGACGAGGACATGCCGAGAACAAAGACGGACCATTGGGGACTACATCGAACACGTCTGCACCCTTTGCATGGGCACTCTTTGCATACCTTGTTTATGGTATGCAAAATTAAGAATGTTGTTCCTACAAACCTGCTGGTCTTTGGGATGTGGGAGGAAACCGGAGCACCCGGAGGACAGGGGTTCCCCCCCACACTCCAAAGACGGACAGGATTACAGTTTAATTGGCTTGGTAGGTTTTGTAGGTTAATGGGCATCAGTAAAATTGTAAATTGTCTCTGGTGTGTGTAGGAAAGTGTTAATGTGCAGGGATCGCTGGGCAGTTGCGGACTCGGTGGGCCAAAGGGCCAGTTTCCGTGCTGTATCTCTGAACTAAAAAAAACTAAATAAAACTAATTTCGAGGGGGAAAATAGCCCAGCGAATGTGCACCTCTCGTTTGCCCCCAACACCAGAGATCTGATAACTGCAGGTCTGATACGGAATGAACATTTTGATCCAGTTTGTTACCTATGCAGGGTCTTTTAGAACTACCCCCAGTTGAATTCTTTGAGTTACAGATGCAGATGTAACCTTTGCCCTTACGATGGCAGCGGCCATTTGGACCACAAATTCTGGGTTTGTCACATACATGTACACCTGTATAAAGAGAGAAGATGAAAATGTACAAATCACGACCAAGTACGTTTCCCTTTCCCCTGACTCTCAGTTTGAAGAAGGGTCTGGACAGTCACTATCACTGGAGAGAAGGAATGGGTGACGTTTCGGGTCGAGACCCTTCTGAGGACTGCAGACTTGAAGAAGGGTCTCGACCCAAAACGTCAGCCATTCCTTTTCTCCAGCGATGCTTCCTAACCCGATAAGTTACTCCAGCTGTTTGTGTCTTTTTAAACCAGCATCTGCGTTCTGTGATGACTCTAAAGTGGGTGGTATGTACACAGTGAAGATGGTTATCCAAAATTACAGCGGGGATCTTGATCAGTTGGGCAAGTGGACTGAGGAATGGTTAATGGAGTTTAAAGTATCTGACTCAGCTATCTCCAATGGCAGCTCGTTCCATGTATCCACCACCCTCTGAGTGAAAAAGATTAAAAGCCTTACAGCGCCAGAGACCCAGGCTCGATCCTGACTACGGGTGATGTCTGCTCTGTGACCTGCGTGGGTTTTTTCCGGGTGCTCCGGCTTCCTCCCACACTCCAAAAGCGTATAGGTTTGTAGCTTAATCAGCTTTGAAAATGCAAGGTGTTGCTGTTTAGCACCAGAGATCTGATAACTGCAGATCTGATACGGAATGAGCAGTTTGATCCAGTTTGTTACCATTGCGGGGTTTTTTAGAACCACCCTGTGCTGAAGCATCTGAGTTACAGATGCAGGTGTAATCTTTGCCCTTACGACAGCAGTGGACATTGTCGTCTTTGTAAAGCAAATAAAAAAAAATTTGTCAAAAAAAGGATAAATGGATTTAAAAAACCCCACAAAAAAAAAAAAACAAAAAAATTAAAATAAATTAAAAAAAAAAAAAAAAATAAAAAAAACAATTTTACCCCCTCATGATTATTTTTTATATTTATTCCCCTCCGCCCCCCCCCCCCCCCCCCCCCCCATGATTCCCCCCCACCCCCTCCAACATTACCATGTTTTTTTCTTCTCTCAACATTTCCCTGTAACACAAGAATGACAAGTTGAGCTTTAAACCCACAACATCCCTCCTGCAACGGGGTTGCGGGGCTCCGAGTCCCACCCCTTCTCCCTCCCTCACCCCCTCCCCTTCCTCAACGACACACAGATCTACATCTGTATGAAAGAGAGATGAGAATGTACAAATCATGATGAAGTACGTTTCCCTTTCTCCTGACCCTCGGTCTGAAGAAGCGTCTCGACAGGCAGCATCACTGGAGAGAAGGAATGGATGACTTTTCGGGTTGAGACCCTTCTCGAGGGAGAGGGAGGGGGTAGGGAGTGGAAGAAGGGGTGAAGGGAGGGGTAGGGAGAGGGAGGGAGGGGTGGCGATAGTCATCTTGTCATAGGTAGGGCAGCATTGTCAAGCTGTTTCACACCTGATCAACATTTTTACTTGTCAAAGAGTGTTATAATCAAAGTTCACTTTTTCAGAATAAAAGACATTACACACACACGAAGTGTGCAGAAATTCTCCCGATATTCCTCCCCTCCCACATTACCCTGGTCTCCTGTCGCCGTCCCCTACTTGTCCCCCTCTCCCTCTCCCTCCCTCTACCACTCCGCCCCTCCCTGCCCCCTCCTACGCCCTCCCCCCAAACCTCCTCTCTCACTCATGCAGCCCCCTCCCCAAACCACCCCCCGCCCTCTCGACCACTCTTACACAACACCCCCTCCCACATCCCTCTTCCTCCCCCCCCCCCCCGCCCCTTCCACCCGCAGTCCCCCCTACTCGTCCCCTCCCCCTTGAACCTAATAACCCCCCCCTCATTACCTGATCTCCCCCCGTCACCTCTCTCTGTAACAGAAATCACAATGATTTTTAAGCAGGAAGAACATCCCGCACGGCAAAATACACCCCCCTCCTCATCTCTCCTCCTCTAACCCCCCTCCTCCCCCTCCCTTTCCCTCCCCTCCCAACCTCCTCCCTCTCATGCAGCCCCCCTTACTAACCTCCACCCCCTTGACAGCTCACACACAACACCCCCCTCCCTCGCCCAATTCCCTCCCACCCCGTCCCTCCCCTTGACGAAACCACCCCCCCATTACCTGGTTCCCCCATCTCGTGCACATTTCTCTGTAACACAAGAATGACAAGTGAGTTTTAAACCCACAACATTCCTTCCTCCCTCCCCCCTCCCTCATTACCCTCCTCTCTCACCCCCCCCTGCACCCCCTCCCCACGCCCCCTCTGGCACCACCCACCAATGTGCCCCCTCCCTCCATGCCCCGCACACAGACCCCTTCCTCACATTACCCTGCTCCCATCCTCTCCCTGACCCCCTCTACCTCACCCTAACCCCCTCTCTCCCAACTTCTTCTCTCTCTCGATCGCATCGCCCTCCCTCAACATATCCCTTCCCCCCGATCCAACAAGCCCCCTCAAATAAAAAAAAACAACACCCCCTCCCTCACCCCACTTCCCTCTTCCACCCTCGATCCACACCCTCCTCATGACCCCCCCATAAACTTCCCTCCTTCTCTCCCGCTCCCCATCTATCTCCCTCCCCCATCCCTCTCCACTGTGATCCCCCTCCTGACACCCTCGACACCCCACCCCCCACATACCTGGTCTCCCCCGTCCCCTCCTTGACATCCCTCTCCCTCTAACACCCCTCCATCCTCTCCCTGCCCCCTCTTTCCCTCCCTCCCAAACCTTCTCTCACTCACACAGCCCCCTCCCTCAACCATCTCCAGGGCCGGAATTAGATGGACAGGCCTAGGCTGTTCCATTTGTGAGGCCCCTCCCAATCCCCCACCTCCACGACTAGAGGAAGATGGTCCACCAGATTGACACCGATTTACAGCCGAGCGTGGCCAGTGAGATAAGGGGCTGGAAAGCTGCGCTTTTCATTTTTTTATTTATTGCCAGTGCTGGTGTCGAGTTGGTGGCTTAAAACACTATTATTCTGAAATGGAGGGCAAGGAAAATTACTGAAGGGTTGTTTACAGACTACAGTGTGTTGTGACATCCCCCGCATATGTAGAGAAAGGCCTATGACAATGTCAAAAATATATAACACCTTTGCAGGGCTCTCACTTAATTTTTTTTCCCTGTTATCAGCCGGGCAACCTTGGCATTTTTTTAAGTTGCCAAATGACAGTTTAGATGGTCATTGCTTGCATGACGTGTGCGATCATGTGCCCGGACGAAGTGCGTAGTTACCAGTCGGAATTATGCTCAATGAAGCATTGACATATTATTTCTGCTTCAAATAAAGTCACAAACTAAACATATTCACCAATCAAAACATGATATGTACCATAATTACATGCAACAAAATTATAATACAGTATCTCAACTATTTTTATGCGTTGCAATGAATGCAATTTCTATAATTTCTTTCCACTTCCTAAACAAAAATGTGTGGTTGGATTATTCAGCGAATTATCAATCCTCGTGAGACCATACCATTGCGGGGTTTTTAGAACCACCCTCTGCCTGAATCATCTGAGTTACAGATGCAGGTGTAAGCTTTGCCCTTAACGACGGCAGTGGACATTTGTACCGCAAATATTGTCGGATAAATGATCTACCCCACCTCCCCCTCATGATTCCCCTCCCCCCCTACCATGATTCTTCCCCCCACCCATTTACCTGTTTTTTTTCTCTCTCTCTACATTTCCCTGTAAACACAAGAATGACAAGTTGAGCTTAAACCCACAACATCCCTCCTGCAACGTCCCACCCCTTCCCCCTCCCTCACCCCCTCCCCTTCCTCAACGACACATGGATTTACATCTGTATGAAAGAGAGATGAGAATGTACAAATCATGATAAAGTACGTTTCCCTTTCCCCTGACCCTCGGTCTGAAGAAGCGTCTCGACAGGCAGCATCACTGGAGAGAAGGAATGGATGACTTTTCGGGTTGAGACCCTTCTCGAGGGAGAGGGAGGGGGTAGGGAGTGGAAGAGGGGGTGAAGGGAGGGATAGGGAGAGGGAGGGTGGGTTGGCGATAGTATTCTTGTCATAGGCAGAGATGCCAACCCTAAATTTAGTTCACAGTAACATTCAACCCATTTGTCAGTAACAAATGGGGGTAAATGCATTTCTCTCAGTAACATGTTGCGGCACCAGAAATATGCATGGCAACGACCCAAAATCTGCAACGCGCGTTGAATCCAACCTTCCTTTTTTCAACTAGTACTATATACAAACTCATTAAACACACATAAACATCCTTTAGTATACACAGTATCACTTAGTGAAAAGATGTACTTATAATATATTTTGATGAGTCTTGAATGCTTTAGCCTTCATGCACAGCTAACAATACTTTTCAACTTTCAGTTTCCTTCTCACCTGACTCTAGTCTGAAAAGGGTCTCGACCCAAAGCATCACCTATTCATTTTCTCCAAGACGCTGCCTTGCCCCACTGAGTTACTCTGGCATTTTGTGTTCAATCTTCAGTGTAAACCAGCATCTGCAATTCCTTCCTGCACTACACTATGTACATAGGTGTATACAATGAATGTTTTGTTGCTTAGTAGGTGGTTTTACAGAGTACTTGCTTACATTATGTTGCACTGCTGCAAGTAAGTTTCATTGTTCCCTTTCAGGACACATAAGTTCATAAGATATAGGAGCAGTGAGGCCATTCAGCCCATCAAGTCTATTCTTCCGTCATTCAATAGTAGCTGAGATCTATCTTTCCCTCTGGACCCCATCTCCTGCCTTCTCATAACCGTTTGACATCCAAGCAAAGAATCTGTCACTCTCCACCTTAAAAATACGCTCAATTGACTTGGCCTCCCGCAGCCTTCTGTGGTAATGTTTCCCCCAGAATTCCACACCGGACCTCAGGACTAATAAATTTCCTCCTCATCTCCCCCCTAAAAGGTACGTGACAAAGGTAAAGCGCCGTTGTGTAAATGTCTGAAGAAGGAGCTCTCGACCCGAAACGCCGCTATCTCCTTGCTCCTTCGATGCTAGCTGGCACCCGCTGATTTCTTCTCCAAGCACCCTTTTGTGTACCCCCAAAGGTAAAACATTGTTGACTCTTGGAGTGGTTTGAAGGAGGTGCCGAGCTGGGCTCCACTTACCTTCATGAAGGGAGCTGCCGTAGGACAGGCGCTGGCGCTGACCCTGCTGCTGCTCTTTAACATGGTGAGGACCTGCTCCTGGACCCTCATGCTCTTCTGCTGCTGCCCTGCCGGTGCTTCGCTGCGCTGGTCCAGCTGTTCGGTCGACGGGACGGCCAGGGTGGAGACCGGGACGTCCTATCAACGGCAAAGGCGGACTTGAGAAAGTGAATGTCCTGCATCGCAGCCGTTCATTCTCGCTGGCTCTTTCCCCTCCCGAGGAAAGTGTGTCAAAGGTGCGCTGGTGTTCGCGACCGACCTGGACAACGATGAAGTCCCTCTCCCTCCCTCCTCCCTCCCTCCTCCCTCCCTTCTTCGCCGGTGGCTATGATCAAAGATCCTACAGCGATCTTTGCCTGTGATCTCCCTGACGCCTTTCCGCTTGGGGCTGGGCCCGAGGAGGAGACTGTGCCCTGCCCCCCCGTCAGCCCTGCCTGCTACAAACGCGGAGCTCCATCTTCCCAGGTGAGTGAGTTCCCAGGTTGCACGTGTCCAACCGCCGCTCGTTCCCGTTCTCGCACTTCCCGCTGCACGTGTCCAACCGCCGCTCGTTGCCGCCCTTCCCGCTGCACGTGTCCAACCGCCGCTCGTTTTTCCCCGCCCCTTTACCCTTCCCGTTTATTGTTTTGATTATTTTTCGTTCCCGCCCTTCTCCGTAACGACATGTTTGGCTGCCGGAACACCGTAATAAGGTTATTTCGCCGGGACAAAATACGGCGAATCCGGGACACTTGGCATCTCTGCATAGGTAGTGCAGCATTGTCAAGCTGTTTCACACCTGATCAACATTTTAACTTGTCAAGTGTTAAAATCAAAGTTCACTCTATTCAGAATAAAAGACATGTACACACACGAAGTGTGCAGAAATTCTCCCGATATTCCCCCCCCTCCCACATTACCTGGTCTCGCCGTCCCCTACTTGACCCCCTCTCCCTCTCCATCTCCCTCCCTCTACCACTCCGCCAACTCCCTGCCCCCTCCTTCGCCCTCCCAAACCTCTTCTCTCAATCATGCAGCCCCCTCCCCAAACCACCCCCCCGCCTTCTCGACCACTCTTACACAACACCCCCTCCCACATCCCACTTCCTCCTCCCACCCCTACTCGTCCCCTCCCTCTTGAACTCCCCTCATTACCTGATCTCCCCCCGTCACCTCTCTCTGTAACAGAATCACAATGAGTTTTTAAGCAGAAAGAACATCCCCACGACAGCAAAATATCACCCCCTCCCTCATGCTCTCCTCTTCTAACCCTCCCCCTTCCCTCCCTTTCCCTCCCCTCCCAACCTCCTCCCTCTCATGCAACCCCCCTTAACCAACCTCCACGCTCTTGACAGCTCATACACAACACCCCCTCCCTCGCCCAATTCCCTCCCACACCCGCCCTCCCCTTGACACCACCCCCTCCCCATTACCTGGTTCCCCCGTCTCGTCACATTTCTCTGTAACACAAGAATGACAAGTTGAGTTTTAAACCCACAACATTCCCTTCCTTCCCCCCCCCCTCCCTCATGACCCTCCTCTCTCTACCCCCCCCTGCACCCCCTCCCCACGCCCCCTCTGGCAACCCCCACCAATGTGCCCCCTCCCTCTATGCCCCGCACACAGACCCCTCCCCTCACATTAACCTGTTCCCATCCTCTCCTTGACCCCCTCTACCTCACCCTACCTACCCCCTCCCTCCCAATCTTTTCATCTCTCTCTCATCGCAATCGCCCTCCCCTCAACAACTCCCCTGATCCAACAAGCCCCCTCACACAACACCCCCGTCCCCTCACCCGACTTCCCTCTCCCACCCTCGACCACACCCTCCTCATGACCCCCCCCCCCTCATGACCCCCCCATAACTTCCCTCCTTCTCTCCCCTCCCCCATCTTCTCCCTCCCCCTTCCCTCTCCAACCGTGATCCCCCTCCTGACACCCTCGACTAATAAAAACCCCACCCCCCACATTACCTGATCTCCCGTCCCCTCCTTGACTCTCCCTCTCCCTCTACCCTCCATCCTCTCCCTGCTCCCTCCTTCCCTCTCCCTCCCAAACCTTCTCTCACTCACACAGCCCCCTCCCTCAACCATCTCCAGGGCCGGATTTAGATGAAGACAGGCCTAGGCTGTTCCATTTGTGAGGCCCCCTCCCAATCCCCCACCTCCACGACTAGAGGAAGATGGTCCACCAGATTGACACCGATTTACAGCCGAGCGTGGCCAGTGAGATAGGGGGCTGGAAAGTTGCGCTTTTAATTTTTTTATTTATTGCCAGTGCTGGTGTCAAGTTGGTGGCTTAAAGCACTATTATTCTGAAATGGAGGGCACAGGGAAAATTACTGAAAGGGTTGTTTACAGACTACAGTGCGTTGTACAGCATATGTAAGAAAAGGCCTATGACAATGTCAAAAAATATTAACACCTTGCCCAGGGCTCTCACTTAATTTTTTTTCCCTGTTATCAGCCGGCAACCTTGGCATTTTTTAAGTTGCCAAATGACAGTTTTAGATGGTCATTTTAAGATTGCTTGCATGACGTGTGCGATAATGGGCCTCGGAGCGAAGTGCGTAGTTGTTACCAGTCGGAATTATGCTCAATGAAGCATTGACATATTATTTCTGCTTCAAATAAAGTCACAAACTAAACATATTCACCAATCAAAACATGATATATACCACAATGACATGCAACAAAATTATAATACAGTATCTCAACTATTTTTATACATTGCAATGAATGCAATTTCTATAATTTCTTTCCACTTCCAAACAAAAATGTGGTTGGATTATTCAGCGAATGATCAACCTCGGTGAGACCATACCATTGCGGGGTTTTTTAGAACCACCCTCTGCTGAATCATCTGAGTTACAGATGCAGGTGTAAGCTTTGCCCTTATGACGGCAGTGGACTTATACCGCAAATATTGTCGGATAAATGGATCTACCCCACCTCCTCCTCATGATTCCCCTCCGCCCCCCCATGATTCCCCCCCACCCACATTTACCTGTTTTTTTTCTTCTCTCTCTCTACATTCCCTGTAACACAAGAATGACAAGTTGAGCTTTAAACCCCACAACATCCTGCAACGTCCCTAGCCCCTTCCCCCTCCCTCACCCCCTCCCCTTCCTCAACGACACACGGATTTACATCGTATGAAAGAGAGATGAGAATGTACAAATCATGATGAAGTAACGTTTCCCTTTCCCCTGACCCTCGGTCTGAAGAAGCGTCTCGACAGCAGCATCACTGGAGAGAAGGAATGGATGACTTTTCGGGTTGAGACCCTTCTCGAGGGAGAGGGGGGGGTAGGGAGTGGAAGAGGGGGTGAAGGGAGGGGAAGGGAGGGTAAGGGAGAAAGGGAGGGAGGGAGTGGCGATAGTCCATCGTTGTCATAGGTAGGCGCAGCATTGTCAAGCTGTTTCACACACACCTGATCAACATTTTAACTTGTCAAGTGTTAAAATCAAAGTTCACTCTATTCAGAATAAAAGACATGTACACACACGAAGTGTGCAGAAATTCTCCCGATATTCCCCCCCTCCCACATTACCTGGTCTCGCCGTCTCCTACTTGACCCCCTCTCCCTCTACCAGTCCGCCCTCTCCCTGCTTCCCCTCCTTCGCCCTCCCAAACCTCCTCTCTCACTCATTGCAGCCCCTCCCCAAACCACCCACCTCCCCCGCCCTCAACTCGACCACTCTTACACAACACCCCACTCCCACATGCCCACTTCCTCCTCCCACCCCTACTCGTCCCCTCCCTCTTGAACCCCCCTCATTACCTGATCTCCCCCCGTCACCTCTCTCTGTAACAGAATCACAATGAGTTTTAAGCAGAAAGAAACATCCGCACGGCAAAATATCACCCCCTCCCTCATGCTCTCCTCCTCTACCCCCCTCCCCCTCCCTTTCCTCCATCGCAATCTCCTCCCCCTCTCATGCAACCCCCCTTAACCAACCTCCACCCTCTTGACAGCTCACACCACAACACCCCCTCCCCTCGCCCAATTCCCTCCCACCACCCGCCCTCCTCCCCTTGACACCACCTTACCCCCCCCCCCCATTACCTGGTTCCCCCGTCTCGTCACATTTTCTCTGTAACACAAGAATGACAAGTTGAGTTTTAAACCCACAACATTCCTTCCTCCCTCCCCCCTCCCTCATGACCCTCCTCTCTCTACCCCCCCCCTGCACGCCATCCCCACGCCCCCTCTGGCACCCCCACCAATGTGCCCCCTCCCTCTATGCCCCGCACACAGACCCCTCCCCTCACATTACCTGCTCCCATCCTCTCCTTGACCCCCTCTACCTCACCCTACCCCCTCCCTCCGAATCTTCTCTCTCTCATGCATCGCCCTCCCTCAACCCTCAACAACTCCCCTGATCCAACAAGCCCCCTCACACAACACCCCCTCCCTCACGCCGACTTCCCTCTCCCACCCTCGATCCACACCATCCTCATGACCCCCCCTCCCCCCCTCATGACCCCCCCATAACTTCCCTCCTTCTCTCCCTCTCCCCATCTTCTCCCTCCCCCTTCCCTCTCCAACCGTGATCCCCCTCCTGACACCCTCGACACCCACCCCCCACATTACCTGGTCTCCCGTCCCCTCCTTGACTCCCTCTCCCTCTACCCCTCCATCCTCTCCCTGCCCCCTCCTTCCCACTCCCTCCCAAACCTTCTCTCACTCACACAGCCCCCTCCCTCAACCATCTCCAGGGCCGGATTTAGATGAAGACAGGCCTAGGCTGTTCCATTTGTGAGGCCCCTCCCAATCCCCCACCTCCACGACTAGAGGAAGATGGTCCACCAGATTGACACCGATTTACAGCCGAGCGTGGCCAGTGAGATAGGGGGCTGGAAAGTTGCGCTTTTAATTTTTTTATTTATTGCCAGTGCTGGTGTCGAGTTGGTGGCTTAAAGCACTATTATTCTGAAATGGAGGGCAAGGAAAATTACTGAAGGGTTGTTTACAGACTACAGTGTGTTGTGACAGCATATGTAAGAAAGGCCTATGACAATGTCAAAAATATTATACACCTTGCAGGGCTCTCACTTAATTTTTTTTCCCTGTTATCAGCCGGGCAACCTTGGCATTTTTTTAAGTTGCCAAATGACAGTTTAGATGGTCATTTAAGATTGCTTGCATGACGTGTGCGATCATGTGCTCGGACGAAGTGCGTAGTTACCAGTCGGAATTATGCTCAATGAAGCATTGACATATTATTTCTGCTTCAAATAAAGTCACAAACTAAACATATTCACCAATCAAAACATGATATATACCACAATGACATGCAACAAAATTATAATACAGTATCTCAACTATTTTTATACGTTGCAATGAATGCAATTTCTATAATTTCTTTCCACTTCCAAACAAAAATGTGGTTGGATTATTCAGCGAATGATCAACCTCGGTGAGACCATACCATTGCGGGGTTTTTTAGAACCACCCTCTGCTGAATCATCTGAGTTACAGATGCAGGTGTAAGCTTTGCCCTTACGACGGCAGTGGACATTTGTACCGCAAATATTGTCGGATAAATGGATCTACCCCACCTCCCCCTCATGATTTCCCTCCGCCCCCCCATGATTCCCCCCCACCCATTTACCTGTTTTTTTCTTCTCTCTACATTTCCCTGTAACACAAGAATGACAAGTTGAGCTTTAAACCCACAACATCCTGCAACGTCACACCCCTTCCCCCTCCCTCACCCCCTCCCCTTCCTCAACGACACATCTTACATCTTATGAAAGAGAGATGAGAATGTACAAATCATGATGAAGTACGTTTCCCTTTCCCCTGACCCTCGGTCTGAAGAAGCGTCTCGACAGGCAGCATCACTGGAGAGAAGGAATGGATGACTTTTCGGGTTGAGACCCTTCTCGAGGGAGAGGGAGGGGGTAGGGAGTGGAAGAGGGGGTGAAGGGAGGGGTAGGGAGAGGGAGGGAGGGGTGGCGATAGTCATCTTGTCATAGGTAGGGCAGCATTGTCAAGCTGTTTCACACCTGATCAACATTTTAACTTGTCAAGTGTTAAAATCAAAGTTCACTTTATTCAGAATAAAAGACATGTACACACACGAAGTGTGCAGAAATTCTCCCGATATTCCCCCCCTCCCACATTACCTGGTCTCGCCGTCCCCTACTTGACCCCCTCTCCCTCTCCCTCCACCACTCCGCCCTCTCCCTGCCCCCTCCTTCGCCCTCCCAAACCTCCTCTCTCACTCATGCAGCCCCCTCCCCAAACCACCCCCCGCCCTCTCGACCACTCTTACACAACACCCCCTCCCACATCCCACTTCCTCCTCCCACCCGCAGCCCCCTACTCGTCCCCTCCCCCTTGAACCCCCCCCTCATTACCTGATCTCCCCCCGTCACCTCTCTCTGTAACAGAATCACAATGAGTTTTAAGCAGGAAAGAACGGCCACAAAATATCACCCTCCTCACTCATGCTCTCCTCCTCTACCCCCTCCCCCTCCCTTTTCCCTCCCCCCCCCCCCCAACTCCCTCCATCTCATGCAACCCCCTTAACCAAACCTCCACCCTCCTTGACAGCTCTCACACACAACACCCCGTCCCTCACCCAATTCCCTCCCACTCCGCCCCTCCCCTTGTCACCCCCCCCCCCCCCCATTACCTGGTTCCCCCGTCTCGTCACATTTTCTCTGTAACACAAGAATGACAAGTTGATTCTAAACCCACAACATCCT
Organism: Okamejei kenojei; assembly: GCA_035221665.1. Classification (NCBI taxonomy): domain Eukaryota; kingdom Metazoa; phylum Chordata; class Chondrichthyes; order Rajiformes; family Rajidae; genus Okamejei; species Okamejei kenojei. The sequence continues at coordinate 14,384,385 of CM069166.1, read as the reverse complement.
TCCCTCCCTCTCCCCACTTCCCTCCACTCTGACCCTCCCCCCCCCCCCGACACCTTTGACACCCCACCCCCCCACATTACCTGGTCTCCCGTCCCCTCCTCGACCCCCCTCTCCCTCCCTCTACCCCTCCGTCCTCTCCCTGCTCCTTCCCCATCGCTCTCAAACCTCCTCTCTCATGCAGACCCTCCCTCACCCAACCCTCTCACACAACACCCACTCCCACGCCCCACTTCCCCACTCCCACCACCAGCCCCCCCTTGATACTCCCCCCTCACATTACCTGGTTTGCCCTTCGTTCCACCTTTTCCTGTAAAACAAGAATGATAAATTGAGCTTTAAACCCAACATCCCTCCCACCCCCTTCTCCCTCCCCCACCCCCCTCCGCTCCCTCATCATCCCCATCTCTCCCCCCCCCCCCTCCTCATTGCCCTCGCCCTCCCCCCCTTCACCCCTCCTCCTCCCTCCCCCTCGTCTCCTCTTCACCTCTGGCCTTTGTCACTATTTCCACCACCTGCCAGTCGAAACCCCCCCCCCCTCACCTGTATCCACCTAGCACTCACCAGGCTCTGTCCCGCCCCCACCTCTCCTTTGCATCTTTTCTCCCCCCTCCCCCCCACAACGTCACTCTAAAGATAGATCCCGAGCAGAAACATCATCTCTCCATTTCCCTCCACTGATGTGTAGGAAGGAACTGCAGATGCTGGTTAAAACGGAAGATAGACACAAATAGCTGGAGTAACTCAGCGGGACAGGCAGCATCTCTGGAGAAAACGGAATAGGTGACATTTCGGGTCGGGGCTTTCTTCAGACTGAAAGTAGTCATAGGTCTGAAGAAGGATCTCGACCTGAAAGTCACCTATTCCTTTTCTCCAGAGATGCTGCCTGACCCACTGAGTTACTCCAGCACTTGTTTTTCTTTTAATATAACAAGTTGGATATCTTGTATACAGAACTCTATACAGCATCTATTGAAAAGTAATTCTTTTGGTACATTTTGTAAAATAGAAACATTATTTTGGTATGAAATGTTGATATGTTCTCGTTATTCCCATCACTTGCCATTATTGGAACCATTTCCCTCAGGATCAGATGTGCTCCAAACAAAAACGATGTCTAAAACTGGAGAGAGTGAGGAAAGAAAGAGAACATTGCTCATTTGACACATACAGCACTTATGGTTACTCATTCCTTACTAGGCAGCACGGTGGCGCAGCAGTAGAGATGCTGCCTCACAGCGCCAGAGACCCGGTTCAATTTCTCTGGAGAGAAGGGATGGGTGACATTTCGTGTTGAGACCCTTCTTCGGACAGAGATAAGGAAGGGTAAGGTGTGAAAACAAGACATCAAAAGAGAGTTACTCCAGCATTTTGTGTCTGTCTTCTTAAACTAAACTTCTACGTCTTTCAACCCAGAGACACGGTGCCCCTCCTAAGCCAGTCTATCGAGCTTGTTACAAATTATACGGACAGCACGTTTTCAGTTCACGGTTCAGAAGTCCTCTCATTCCCCCCACCCCCTCCCTCCCCTGCACCCCTCCCGTCCATCTGTTGCCCACAAATAAGAGGGGATCGAACGGCGTAAGTAAGCGAGACTTACTCAACAGCGCTATCAGCAGAATTTTCTTCATATCAGAGCGCCAATCCAGATCTCACCACTCCACGGACCGTTTAGCATCTGAGTGTAGTTACTGCAGAACAGGAAGGAACCTGAGATGGTGATGTTTCACCATCACAACGGAAAATTATTCTCATCTGGCAATGGCGATCAGGAAGGCTGATGGTGTGAAGCAAGAGGCTTTGAGTCTGAGACCAAAGATGGATCATATTTCTCGAACACATCCATGGCGGTCGTGGGAGGCAGAGACACTCACAATTTCTGGTGTAAAACTCTAGTCGGAAGAAAGGTGTCGACCCGAAACGTCACCCAGCCTTTCTCTACAGAAATGCTGCCTGTCCCGCTGAGTTACTCCAGCATTTTGTGCCTATCTTCGGTTTAAACCAGCATCTGCAGTTCCTTCCTACGCACTCACGATTGCATAGGACGTAGATGTAGACGGGATGGTTGGATAGCTTGCAGACCGATGCAGTTGCGGACAGCAAGGAAGGCTGTCCAAGCGTATAGCAGGATGTAGAGCAGCTATGGGGATGGGCAGAGAAATGGCAGATGGAGTTTAGTCCGAGCAAGTGTGAGCTGTTGCACTTTGAGAGGTCGAATGCAAAGGGAAAATTATTCAGGGCGGCACGGTGGCACAGCGGTAGAGTTGCTGCCTCACAGCACCAGAGACCCGGGTTTGATCCTGACCACGAGTGCTGTCTGTACGGAGTTTGTACGCTCTACCTGTGACCCGCGTGGCTTTTCTCTGAGATTCTCGGTTTCCGCCCACACTCCAAAGACGTACAGGTTTGTAGGTTAAGTAGCTTGGTATAAATGTTAGTTGTCCCTAGTGTGCGGAGGGCAGTGTTAGTGTGCGGATCACTGGTCACCGCAGAATCGGTGGGCCATAGGGCCTAATTCCGCATTGCATCTCTAAACTAAACTGATGGAAAACCCTTCACAGCATTGAGTACAGAGGGATCTTGTGGTTCAAGTCCGTAGCTCCCTGAAAGCGACAGCACTTTGATAGAGTGGTAAAGAAGGCAGTTGAGTACGTTTGGCTTCATTTTTTAGGCCATTAGGAAGGAAGTCATGCTGCAGGTTTATTTGGAGTATTCCGTGCAGTTCTGGTCGCCCCCATTACAGGAAGGATGTGGTGGCTTTGGAGAGGGTGCAGATGAGGTTTACCAGAATGATACCTGGATTAGAGGGCATTAGTTACAATGTGAGCTTGGACAATCTTGGATTGTTTTCTCTGACATGTCTAAGGTTAAGGGGAGACCTTCTTCTTTGTGTCCTTATGCTATATAGTGGCTCGCCGCTGCTGTACACATCGTTTCGCTACAGGAGTGTTAAGTGTAAGGTCTGCAGTGGTACATGGATTGTCCAGCAATGGGCATTGCAGTAGGTGTTGCATTGTCTGGGTCCGTGTGCCACAGTCACAGGTTGTCGTACCCTCGATGTAGCCCCATTTGTGCATTGGCACCCTTGACAGCCCGACCCCGGTTCGCAGCCGATTGAGACATCTCCAGTTCAGCCGGTGTTCATCAGCACCTGGTGGTCAGCACTCTGCTGCTGGTATGTGCCCATCTTGGTGGAAATAGGGACAGTGGCGAGTCTGTCCTTCCACATCTGGAGGTCAGCTTCAGTTGGTGTTGTTTCCAATGGGTTGACACTGGTTAGGGAGCTCGTACAGGATTGTAACCACCCAGGAGGGGGCACATGGTTGTGTCATGTGTGACTATCAGTTGTTACTGACAGTTGAGACCTGATAGTGTTAAACTGAGTTATTTTGTCAATCTAATTCAAGAAAACTTGATTCAAACTCTTGTTGCTGTTGAAATCGATTCTTTATTCTGACAGCGTTGGATAACTCCTTAAACCTTCCAACACAGAGCTGAAAACCCTGGGGCAGGTCCAGAGAACTATATCTCCAATACAACATCGAGGCATTATATAGGTATTAGACAATTATGGTACAGAAGGTATGGCAAACTATTAACCAATCATTATGGTTACCTTACATTAGCTTATTTGCATTAACCAATCAACTAAGTCCTTTCCAGTGATTGACAACACATGTAGTCACGTGATTTTCCCTTTTCTGGCCTCTTTACAACCCTTGCTTGCATTGTGGTTTTTTTTACCCTCTTTGTTCAAAATCATTTTATTTCAATGAAGTAAAACCACAGAAAAATAAAATCAATTCTCAGAGACCACCTCTCAGAATGTAAAAGACACATCATACAGCAATCACACAATACATATACACAAAACACATATTTTCACTTTTGGAAAAGTTATTTCTAAAACTTCAGATTTAAACAAAGTCTAATACTTACAATCCTAATTAAAACATATTACACTTCACAAATAATTTCCCTACAACTATGTAGTTAAAATACAGTTACTTATGGATTACTAAGATTAAATATGAGTTTTGCCCCATTCTTATGAAATCGGTAAAGACTTAAGTTATTTCTAATCACACAATTCCCAACTGCAAGCACACAAAGGCCATATACTTGTCACACTTGATAAATTATAATTGCTTCTTAACAAGCTCAGGTCTAGTTTCATTCTGAATTACAACCTCCCCATGCTATCTCTAGAGGAGAAGAATATAATGCCTCTTTACGACTTCTCACTAATGGCATTCCACACAGCAAATGGAAGATTACCATATGCAGACCCCAATCGTTTGGCTTAGATCAAAACAGAGTTACTTTCTCAGTTTTCTATAAACATAAGAAAGCACCCTTATACAAAGCTCACATAACCATCACCTATGCCTCTCTTATTGCAACATAAGAACATTTAAACATAGCACAAACCAAATCACAGACTGTATTATCTAGCCTTGCTGTGAGACCCAGTATAAACAACCATAAACCCTCTTTGTGATACACTAGAGCTCAGAGATGTGTCACAAAGAAAGAACAAATGGTGCCTATGTCTTAGGAAGAGACCCCATTAACAACCTACACTCTAAACACCAAACTAAATCAATACAACCTCTGACAGCGTGATTATTCAGGACGCCTGTCCATGACAAGCCGCAGGAGCTTCAACCGCCCTGATGCGGGGGCTTCAACCACCCTGATGCGGGTGTTTTGATGGCCCCTACGTGGGAACTCCGATCACCCCGACGGATGGAAAGACTGCCCTGACCGCGGGAGAATAAGGAGGAAGAAGATTGTACTTTTTGGCCTTCCATCACAGTGGGGAATCCGCTGTGGTGGATGTTTATGTTAACATTCATGTAGTTGTGTCTTGTTGCTTTTTTTCCGTATGGCTGTATGGTAATACGAATTTCACCTTACCTTAATTGGTACACGCGATAATAAAAGACCTTTGAAACCTCTATCAGATCCACTCTATGTAATATTTATGGACTGATTGCTGTTTACATATTAAAAACCTTCAGGTACATGGATGGGACAGGTTTGGAGGGACATGGACCAAGCACAGGCAGGTGGGACTAGTGTAGCTGGGATATGTTGGCCTGTGTGGGAGGGTTTGGTTGAATGGCCTGTTTCCACACTGTGTCACTCAATTAATCTATGACTATGAAGGCTATGGTATGGTGGCCTTCATGGGTTAGTGTTAGGGTTGCCAACTTTGATTTCACTTTGACAACGATGAGTTGGCCCGGGTGCTGGACAGCACACAAAGCACAGCCGGTGGGCCAGCTGAGGTGGTTTGGCCCGGGCCAAAAGTCCGGCACGCCATCCAACTCATGAACTGATGATCAGCCATAAGAAGGAGGGGTGGTAGTGTTGGTGCTAAGCGAAGATCCAAAGGTCGGACAGCTGGCCGGGCTGCCCACGGGCGAGGAGCTGCTGCTGCACTCCATGGGTTGCACTACGGCGGGACGGGTGAGGCGGGGCTGGACGCGGTTCTCAGACCACAGTCCCCTCGACCCGAGTAGTAGCAGTCAAATACGGGACAAGGGCGGTCCCGTGTGGGACAAACCAATTTAGCCCTATATACGGGATGTCCCGGCTAATATGGGACAGTTCACAACCCGTCAGTGCATTGAACGAAGAAGTTATTGTGCAGTTTTATACTGTACTAGACCAACACGCGGTGAGGGGGGGGTCAGGGGTGCTGCGGCTTCACATGCACACTAACCACCCCACACACACACAGGGGGCAGAGGGGGTAGGGGGTGAGAGGGAGATGGGGTGGGCGAGGGGAGGAAGGTGAGACCGCTGGGTCCTGTTCCCTCAACGTGCGGTTGCGGGGAGCTGCTGCTTCACACGCACACTAACCACCTGCCATACACATGGGGGGGGCGGGGAGAGGGGAGGGAAAGGAGGAGGAGAGAGAGGGGGAGGGGGAGGAGGGGGCTAGAGGGGAGAGAGGAGGTGCGGAGAGAGGGGGCGTGGGGAAATAAGAAGGGTGGGAAAGGGACGGGTTGGGGGAGGAGAGAAGTGGGGAGAGAGAGACGGGAGAGAGTGAGAGAGAGAGGGGGGGAGAGATCGATGGCGGAGAGAGGATGGGGAGAGAGAGGGGGGTGGAGAGAGGGGGAGAGAGAGAGGGGTAGACAGGATTGGCTCGGAGAGAAAGAGAGAGGGGAGAGACATAGCGGGGAGGGGAGCGGAGCTAGGTGAGAGAGAGTGGAGAGACATAGAGGGGATGAGAGGATAGAGAGAGAGGAGAGAGGAGAGGAGGGAGGGAGATGAGAAGGGGGAGAGAGGGAGAGGAGGATGGAAGGGAGAGAGCGGAAGGGAGAGGAGAGGGGGGGGCAGCGGCTTCAATACGCACACTAACCACCTGCCATAACACACAAGGGGGGGGAGGGGGCAGGGCAGGGTGGTGGAGGGGGATAGGGAGAGATGGGCAGGGAGTGGGGAGAGGAGGAGGAAGAGAAAGGGAAGGGGAGGAGGGGGCTTTGAAGGGAGAAGGAGGTGGGGAGAGCGGAGGGGAGAAGAGGAGGGGAGTCGGGGGGAAAATAAGGGTGGGAAAGGGAACGGATTTGGAGGAGGGGGGGAGAGAGGTGGGGAGAGAGTGAGGAGGGGGAGAGAGGGAGGAGAGAGAAGATTATGCAGAGAGAGGAGAGGGAGAGAGAGAGGGGGGAGTGGAAGAGAGGGTGAGAGAAGAGAGGGGAGAGTTAGAGGAGGGGAGCGAGAGAGAGGAGGTAGAGACAGAGGGGAGAGAGAGAAGGGGAGAGAGAAGGGGGGGAGGAGGGGGAGAGAGGGGGAGGAGGGGGTGGGGGAGAAGGAGAGAGGAGGGGAGAGAGAGGGGGAGAGTGAGGAAGGGAGAGAGAGTTGGAAGGGAGAGAGAAGGAGGTGAGACGAGACGAGGAGGGGAGAGAGGAGAGGAGGAGCGGGGGGAGAGGTAGAGAGAGGGGGAGAGGAGGAGAGAGCAGAGCGAGGGAGAGGAAGGGGGTGGCAAAACTGACTTCATACAAACAACACTCACCACCTTCCATACACACAGGAGGGAGGGGGGTAGGGAGACAAGGAGGTGAGGGGGAGAGGGTGAGGGGGAAAGGGGGAGAGAGAGTAGGGGGGAGGGAAGAAGGGGCAAGAGAGCGTAAGAGGGAGAGAGAGGTGGGTCAAGGCAAGTACACCTTTTATTTTTCATATAAACTTGCATCTTAAGGATGCTTTAATCAAAATTTCACGTTGCGAAAAGAGTGACCCATACGAACCTGGCAGTATTTTTTCTGCCGATATGGGGTTTAAATTCCAACCGCAACCGAAACGTTCCAAACGACGGCGTTCCACAAAATCACACTCGCATGATGATTAAAATGCCATATAATTTACGGGAATTAAACATGTAATACCTTCAATTTGGTCTATAAATTCATGACAATGAGATTTAAAAATCATGATTATATTGTGGATTCTGTGTGAATGTAGTTGGACACTTAGGCTTTTATAAATTTTTTAAAAAACCTTTTCTTAAGAAATGGATAGATGTTTAGACAGTAATTTGAATCTTTGTAATTAGCTAACAATTAGGTTACACTATACTAATTATATCTGTCCTTGATCATCAGCTTTTGTGTAAGCCAATGGAAATAAAGCCCTCCCCCCCCCCAATAAGAACAAGATGCAATTTCTTAGAGTATAAAATGGCCAAACATTTTTAATACTGAAGATATGAAAAGTGAATAGGATGTCAATTAAACTTCTTTTTAAATGACGTTATCTGAAGGGATAAATTGCACGACTTGATTTTTAAATCTCAAAATGTTGTAACATTGCATATAGAAGAGGAGGAGAGGCAGAAGGAGAGCTAGTCTCTGTTGAGCCGCCTATCTGCGTTGCTGCCTGTAGATATAAAAAATACACAAACGACCCTCTCGACCACCTGTTTGAGACAAAGTCAGGCAAGAGAAGTGGTTTATAAGATACATATTCGCAGAATAGGTGGCCTCTCCTTTCCTGTCCCCTAAGCACACCAAAGCCAGAAAGAAAAACCCTTTAACACACAATGTTGCTGGCTTAACCACCCCCTCTGTGGCTCTTCCCAATTTTGCGGGGAGAGCAGAGTGCACAGTCTATAGGTACATCCCAGTATAAAGATTTGTTATTCGTAAATCAACTATGTCCTGTTAAACCCACCCCTTTTCTCACAATCCATCATTATTATTTTTGCCAAGCAGAACTTTTTGAATTAAACTATATCCTAATTTTCTAATGAAGATCAACAGATTATTCGCACGTCCATATCCCCGCTCACGTTGTCATACTGTGTTCTGAAGGCCATTAATGTGCAGCGCTGTTCTTTGTCAGGGCTGTTTCATCAATCGCTGGGCCAACCACCGTACGCAGGGAATTGGATACAGCATCCAAACAAACACAGTAAACCTCCACCCCACCATGACTAACACTGATGTTAGGGTTGATGTAAAGATGTGCTTTCCATTTCCCAAACCAGATTCTAGAAACCCAGTCCAGGAGGCGTCTACTCCAGAGTTCTCAGACCAAGACTATCAATAGACAGAGAGGTGAGACCTGCTAGGGCTCTTGAACAAACGACCCATCCGAGCAGTGTTGTTGGGGATCGATGTGCAACAGTTGTATCGCCAATACATTCACACACCCCTCCCTTCTCATCCAGTAGCATGTCCAAGGCACGCGATTTTTGCCAGTCATTGGCTGGTAGGTGTCAGTTGTTCGCTAATCCGTCACGCACTCTAGTGTATTATGTATAAAGAGGTTGTTGATTTGTAGTTAAAAGTGGTTGATCCAGTCCACATTTTATAATTGTGGACCACTATTGCCAAAATCAGGAAGAGCATGGACTTCAAAGGCTGCAGCTATCTGTTTTCCTGGCTTCATTTCAGTTGAGCACCTTCCCCAGGTACTGTCCCCCTCTGGTTATCTCTTGTAATAGCACTCAAATCCCTCCCTCCCCAATGAATGTAAATGGAGGAGGCCTAGGTCTTTCCTCAGCCCTTCGTATCTGTTGCTGGTCGGAAATAGGTAAATGATAACTCTGAGCATTATCGCATTCTGGTAAGAGAGGGATTCGTTGAATAGCTTTGCTCTGTAGTAAACATGACATACACCTATGTATAAACCATGTGTAAGTGTTTGGCCCAACGGAACTGATCTAACTGTTCGCCAGACATAAAGATCCCCTAGGCTTCTCATTTCTCTTTTGAAATTCCTCCAACTTCAATGTTCTAGTTAATGAGACATTAACAAACCATTCCCCCTTGGGTCCTCGCATGGGTAACTCTCTCTTAGAAGGTCTAATTTTTACCGATTTTCTCTTACGCTGCTGACCGCCTGACTCTCCCTCCCTGTGACGAGGGGTTTAAATTCATCTACCGCGACCCGCCTCCTGTCTCTTAGTCTTCTTTTCTTTCTCACTCTGGGGTCGGTAGTCACTGTCAGTGTCATCACCGTCAGTAACATCATCATTAAATTCTTGTTTTACCCTTACCTTTCTTTTACCATCAAAAGTTACTCCAGTAAATTCAATTTTTTCCGATTTTCTGGCACCAGACCGAAGCCTCCTTTTATCGGGTGTTTTTTGCCATGTCTAGAAAAATAAAATACTTCTCATTGTTGTCTTCCCTCCAACCCCTGGTATTTCCTAGCCCCCATGGTTCAGCATTTCGCCCCCAACGGACTATTAGGCAGAATGCTGGGATGGGTTTTCACTTACAGTTTCATTCTCATTGATCGGCAATCCTCTCACGATCTTTTATCAAATCGCGCCCAGTGTAATACTATATATAGTTTGAAAATTTCCCTAGCGGGTCGTGCACAGAATTACTCGATTGTTTGCGATTTCCAACCATCTTCCAAACCACCTTCACTTTGCTGGAGTCTCCTGTTTGTCCAGGCATCACTGCTCAAAACCTTCTGGACGGTAAGCAAGGAGTCGAGCGACTGAACTCAGCGGGTGCACCTGATCTCTTTGTCCGTGAACACCCGTCAGCATGGC